>LNAC01000119.1:3690809-3849322 GCA_002007465.1 Ailurus styani
CTTTAAAAAAAAAAAAATAAAATAAAATAAATGTAATAAAACTAATTTCTAAAATTTTCTATCATATACATACATATACTTGAGTGTGTGTGTATGCAGTATACATAGTATTTACCTTATATATACTACATATTACATGAAGATAAAAACTTAGCATATATAGTTAAGTATATTAAAGTTATTATAGTAAGTGTATATATACATGTAGAATGTACACACACATATATATGTAGAATATACATATTAAGTGTATGGTGTGTGTGTATGTGTGTGTGTGTATGTGTGTGTGTGTATATATATATATATATATATATATATATATATATATATATATATATATAAAATCACTTTAATCCTCCATTATCCAGACGATTTCTTCTGAAGAAATATATGCTTGAGGGCGCCTGGGTGGCTCAGTGGGTTAAAGCCTCTGCCTTCGGCTCAGGTCATGATGTCAGGGTCCTGAACAGCCGAAATAGCTCAGTTGGGAGAGCGTTACACTGACGATGATCTCAGGGTCCTGGGATCGAGGCCTGCATCGGGCTCTCTGCTCAGCGGGGAGCCTGCTTCCTCCTCTCTCTCTGCCTGCCTCTCTGCCTACTTGTAATCTCTCTCTGTGTGTTAAATAAATAAATAAAATCTTTAAAAAAAAAAAAAGAGAAAAGAAATATATGCTTGAGACCATTAGGTAACCCAGTAATATTTTTCTTATTTAAGGGGAAAAGAGCATAACCTTCTTCTCGATCCTAAGCTAATCATGAATAACAGACAATCCCATAAGTGAAAAGAATTGTGGAGCAAATTCTGATGATACAAATGCACATTTTCAGTTATCAACCACCTGAAAACTATATTTGATTTAATCTTTAAGACTGACTTCTTCCCATTACTGTGTAATGCCACATGCTAAAGAAATGTTTCAGTTATCAATTTGATATCTTCTAAAAGAAAAATTTTGATTTTGCATAGAAAGATTTGAAACTGCCAGTGTCTTATAAGTTTGGCTCTGAGTTTACCAGATAACTGTCTTTAAAAAAAAGTGGCCTGGGGGCGCCTGGGTGGCTCAGTTGGTTAAGCATCTGATTTCAGCTCAGGTCATGATCTCAGGGTCCTGGGATTGAGGCCCACAGGGGCTCTGAACTCAGCAGGGAGTCTGCTTCTCCCTCTGCCCCTCCCCCTGCTTATGATCTCTCTAATAAATAAATAAAATCTTGTTTAAAAAAGTGGTTCAAACATTCTTTCTTTTGTTCCCCAAAGATATCTGTTTATTTATTTGAGAGAAAGATAGGGAGAGAGCATGCAGTGGGGCAGGTGGGGGGAGGAGGATGAGAGGAGGGGCCAGAGGGAGAGGAAGAGAGAGAATCTCAAGCAGACTTCCTTGTGAGCATGGAGCCCTAAGCAGGGCTCCATCCCATGACCCTGAGATCATGACCTGAGCCAAGCGAGTCACCCAAGCACCCCCAAGTATTATTTCTAATACAATATTTAAATCACTTTGTATCTCATTGAAATACAAGTATGGTTAGTTAATATTTCTTCAGGAATATTCTGTCCTCTGACACTAATCATTCGAATAGCCTAGTTTCCAAAGAGTTTTTTTTTCCATTCACAGTATCATCCAATCCTTCCTATAGCCACCCAAATAAGTACTACTCCAATTTTTAAAGAAAAGAAAATTGAACATTGATTCTGAAACCAAGTCCCACACTTCCCATGAAACTGAGAAGGGACAGAATGAGGAGCAAATCCTTGGAAGCAAGTCACGTTTTAAATATCGAAAATTGTGGATTTTGTTTCACAGGCTTTCAATAAATTAGAATGGAGATGATTTTAATCCCATGTGTACTCATTCTGAAATAATTATAATTAAAAACCATATTCATCTACTTACTCATCCAAGCTTTTATTAAGTGCCTACCATATGGACAATCCTGTGCAAAATATTAAAGGAATACAAAGATGAATTTTAAAATGGTGCCAACTCCCAATCTAATTATAGTGACAAATAGTTTTAACACAAACTGTAGGAAGAAATTACAAGGAAACATGTGCCCTTGAGAAAAATCACCTTATTTCTTAATTTAAAGCATAAATTAAAAAAAAATTTAAAGCATAAATTTCCAGCTGGGAAACACTGCTATTATAAACACCTTAATTAGTTCATGCTCTTTAAAGGAGGTTGTAAATTTTTAGAAAAGAAAATGTCGGGGCACCTGGGTGGCTCAGTGGGTTAAGCCTCTACCTTCGGCTCAGGTCATGTCTCAGGGTCCTGGGATCGAGCCCCACATCGGGCTCTCTGCTCAGCAGGGAGCCTGCTTCCCCTTCTCCCTCTGCTTGTCTCTCTGCCTACTTGTGATCCCTCTCTGTCAAAAAAATAAATAAAATCCTTTAAAAAAAAAGAAAAGAAAAGAAAATGTCTTATCCTATTGCATCTCTAAATCTGGTTTGAATTTTTAAAACAAAAATTTGCTTAAAGAGGAAAAATGATAGATTCATACAAATTACCATCATACATAAAAAGACAAAATACATCTGCAATAATGTATAAAAATTTGAGCACAACTGGGTCTAGTATTAAAGAGTTAAATCTGACTTACTTTGGAGATTTGCCTTGGACAAGTTATTATGCACAATTTCATCATACATACAACAGTGTTGATATTTATCCCAATTAAGATTATAACGCAGATGTTTATAATTATTTTTGTCATAATACAGAGGGTTAAAAAAAAACCTGGTATAAAAACTTTTCTAATAACTTACATATCAAAAATAATTTGGAATAAAACTAGGGATAAAAAGAAAAAGTCATGATATTGTGTATAGTTTAACAGCAAACTGCAGAAATGAACGCAAATTTGTAAGTACCTATTTTTCTATATTTTATTACTTTTTTAAAAAATGGCTCAGATAAGAAACTTAAAATATCCACTAAAACAAGTGTGAGGATTCATTCTGTGAGATGTATCACAGAGGAAAAGAATGGGCAAATAGTATAATTTAAAGATTTATTGATTCAGACTTTTCAGAAAAATTTTTCCAAACCACCAAAAGCCAATACTTCTCTCTGCTTTCAATGCCATGCCATTTGTTTCCACTCCAAATAAGGAAGTAACATATACTTTTCTAACCAATTTGTGACAACTATGATTCTCAAATGCTTTTTAAAAAATACAAGTAAGGTCAAAGTTGCAAAATATCTGGCGTGATTAAAAAACCTGACTAGGCAAAGCTTTACTCTAACTGATCCAACAACCTTTTTGCTGGACTTGGCCTTTTCAGGTACAGATAATTTTGCTCAAGAGCACTGTACCTATTGGAGGGTTCTCATGGATGTTCTTCACACCACAAGTGCAGATGCTAAGTCCCTCGGCCGCTATCGACACTTCGGGCACAGACGGAAGACCTGCTGGTCCTGTGTTACTCCTTAACAGATTTCTCTTCTCCGCTCTCTTCACCAGCTTCCTCTTTTTCCTTGTAAGAATCCTGGCTGTTCGTATCAATAAAATGATTTTCCTCCCCATTCTCTCCTTCTTCGCTTTTTTCTTCTTCATCAAAGCTGGAGGAAGAAATTTATCAATCTTTCAAAGGAAAAATGATTTGGTTTAAAGGTCAACAAACCCTTTGCAACGTATGCCATCATGCAGTCTTCCTTCCTCAAGTGTATGAGCTCTGATTTATCAAGAAAACTCTATAGAAGTGCCAATTGGGAACTAGTCTATATCAATCCTTGGGTGACTCTTTAAACTTCATTTGAAAATATCTTATTATTTTCATCATTCCTATCAGTCAGAAAGTTAAATTACTCTGCTTTAAAAACAAGATACTTCATCATCATGTCATATTTCGAATGTGCCAAGTGTTAAAATATCAATGTTTTACAAACAGTTCACATGTATTTTGTTAGGTTAAAAGATCTCTTAAAAATATAGGACAGAATTTTATGCTTTCTGGCAGGTAAGAATTTTTTTTTAAAGGTAAACCATTTAAACATCTTATGTATGTTACCTTTCTTNCGGGCGCCTGGGTGGCTCAGTGGGTTAAAGCCGCTGCCTTCGGCTCAGGTCATGATCCCAGGGTCCTGGGATCGAGGCCCACATCGGGCTCTCTGCTCAGCAGGGAGCCTGCTTCCTCCTCTCTCCTCTCTCTCTGCCTGCCTCTCTGCCTACTTGTAATCTCTCTCTCTGTGTCAAATGAATAAATAAAATCTTTAAAAAAAAAAAAAAATAAAAATAAAAATAATAATAAAAACAAGATACTTCATCATCATGTCATATTTCGAATGTGCCAAGTGTTAAAATATCAATGTTTTACAAACAGTTCACATGTATTTTGTTAGGTTAAAAGATCTCTTAAAAATATAGGACAGAATTTTATGCTTTCTGGCAGGTAAGAATTTTTTTTTAAAGGTAAACCATTTAAACATCTTATGTATGTTACCTTTCTTTATCTTCAGTGAAACTCTTCATCTCTTGATTGCTGAAGTACTCAATTATTTTTCCACTTTGGCCTTTCTTTGAAACAAACTCATCAGATAGTCCTAGTGCTTTTAGGGTGTTAGAATAATGCTTTTCTGCTGCCATTCTTGCATTTTTCTATAGGAAAGACAAACCTTTTTAGAGGAGAACAAAAGACTTTAAATTTCCATTAAAAATGTATGGGTTAAAAGCTCCAGTGAAAATTAAATCCAATAATCTCAGTTGGCTGACAGTATGCAGACCTTCTGACCAAGAATCCCACTCTCAGAGAAGCTCCTATATATGAACCCCAGAAGACCAGTACCAAAATACTCAGGACACTACTATTTGTAACAACCCCAAACTGGAAACAACCGAAACATCTCTCAACAATAGGATGGATAAATAGTGGTCTATTTATACAACAGGGTAAAATAAAGCAATGACAATGAATGAACTTTAGTTGTACATGACAATATGGACAGATCTCATGAACATACAACCAAGCGAAAGAAGCAAAACACAAGAGAATACATATAGTGTGTATGATTCATTTACATAAAGTCCCCAAACAGGCAAAACTAAACTATACTGTGTGGGGATAGGTACATAGGATGGTAAAACTGCAAAACACAAGCAACAATAACAACAAAAACAAGGAAATGCTAATCTCAAGAATTAGAATGGTGATTACCTCTGGGGGAGTTGGGAGAGGGTTTCGATCTGGAAACGGCACAAAGGGTTTCTGGGGTGCTGGCAATGTTCTGTTTGTTAACCTAGGTAGTAGCCACATGAGTTTTGGTCTATAGTTATTCTTTACACTCTACCTGTTTTATATACTTTTTTAAAAATATACTTTTATGACTGTTGAAAACTATCTGGAAAAACCAGGAAGAAAACGTTTGTGATAGTTGTCAGAGGGTTCTTTCAGTTTATGTACCAACTGTAATTTTTATTCTTTACATGCCATATCTCTAATCCATCAAAGATGATAAATTTATCACTATTGTTATCTTTACTCTAGAGGAATCAATGGATACAGCAAAAAGAATAAGAATTTAGAACTGGATTCAAATCTCCACAATGTTGTTTCCTGGCTTTGGTACCTATGGAATTGTGATGACCTTCTCACACCTGAAGCAAGACAGGAAGGAGTCAGCACAGTTCCTGAGACTACAGGCTTCCCAGAGTCACAGGAGAACTGGGGTTCACGCTAGTGTCTCAGCTTTGGTCACCTTTTACTTGCTATGAGTACAGGGCCAAGAACTACCATCTGGCCCTCCAACTGAAGCAAGGTGACTAGGAATGGGCCAGTTCCAATGCACCAATGGCACCCCACAGTGGAAAGGGTGTGGGACAGCACCAAGTCTCACCCCCAAATTTAATAAATAAGGAAAACAAAACACTCCCTCCACTCCCACTAAGGTTAAGCAGTTTGTTTAAGGTTACAAGGATAGTGAGTGGTAGAACCAAGTCTCTTGACCATTTCCTGGGTCTTTTCCAAGGAACCATCCTGCTTTCTCTAAGTAGTGTGCTCATTCCGGAGTCTGAAGGTAGCTTAAACCTGACTTCAGCAATGCTGGTGTCAGGTATTTATTTGCCTAACCTAGGGACTCCAGCATCATGAGGGACCATAGCATCTAGTGTTCCACGGGAGAAACCAAAATGGCAAAGACTGATTACAATGGATAAACTATCACCAGTGATTTCCTGATGCTCTGGAAAACTGGAAACACACTCATAATGTTGCTAAAATGCACCCACTATGACTAATAGTAATTTTCAGAAAAGTTAAAATGCAGCCAGAGGGTCACGTGGGTGGCTCAGTCAGTCAGTCAATCATCTGCTTTCAGCTCAGGTCATGATCCTGGGATAGAGTCTGACATCAGGCTCCCTGCTCAGCAGGGAATCTGCTTCTCCCTCTTTCTCACTCCTTCCCACCTGCTTGTGTTCTCTCTTGCTCTCACTCTCAAATAAATACAATCTTAAAAAAAAAAAATACATCCAGAGGCTATGAACACCAACACACAATCCTTGAGGAACTGAGAGTCATGGCAAAGTGAGAAAATAAGAACTGCCCCAAAGACGGTAAAGCAGAATAAAGAAAACCCAGACCTAACTCTAAATGCATTAAGAATAGTATATTCTGATGTAAGCAAATTAAATATAAAAAAGATTAAAATGATACCTAAGTTAGTGCTCATAAATCTTCATTTGAACTTGGTTTAGAATTTAGACTACTCAATTAATAAATCCCGTGATTTCCAAGAAATAGGACAACGTGGTTTGTTCTGTCCCAAATCATAGGCTTATTCTGCTAGAGAATAACTCAACACCAATAAGATCACAATTAACACTAACAAATGGATAATGCACAAAGTTGTGAGTGAATTTATTAAACAGCTGTTAATTAGCAGCAATAGTCACGGCAAAACAGACTGCAAGAAAAAACTGCACTAATTTGTGTTAACAAAACCAAAGCAATGGGGAGTCACTTCCAGTCATTCTACAGAGAGAATTAATTACCTTTCAATATTTTATATCAAAGTGAGTAGTATATAATTACTCTTAATTGAAATAAACATTTCCTCCTTGCATTTCACCATGCAAAGAATTGCACAGACTATGAGATAAAAGGAACAATTAAAATAACTGTATGATTATTTGATTTTACTATCAAAGATCACACACACACAAAAATTAGTGTGGCTTCTTCAGGAAACCAAAATAACATGCAATGATGAAAGTTTGTCTAAAATCAGTGCTCTCATTTGAAGAGGGAAAAATACTTATTTTTCACAACCATAAGTTTCATTTGTAGTAATTCTATTACTTACTTAATTACTGAACACTTTTTTTGTAACAAGTCCTCATGGGAGGTAGGGGGGTATATATGGAGAGAGAAAAGTGTTTTTGGACAAAGGGACCAGCATATGTGAGGGCCAGAAGTGGCAGAAGTAGAATCAGATGTGAAACTGACCTATGTTTTCAACATTTAAAATTTCTCTCTGGGTTTGATTTCACACACGCTACTTATTCAGTCTCAATTTCTCTGTTACTTAGAAGCAGCGTGATTCACAGCATGGCACAACTGCTCACTCCTGCTGAGACTCATCACTAACAGGGCAGAGCTCTCACAGCCACCCCACCCCCACCCGATAATCCCAGAAAAAAAAATAAGAGGTCATTAACTGGCTAATTTGATCCTGACAGTTCAGTTTTGGCTCAATAAATGTTTGTTTGTTTTTTTTTAAAGATTTATTTATTTATTTGACAGAGAGAGATCTCAAGTAGGCAAAGAGAGGGGAGGAAGCAGGCCCCCCGCCGAGCAGGGAGCCCGATGCGGGCCTCGATCCCAGGACCCTGAGATCATGACCTGAGCCGAAGGCAGAGGCTTTAACCCACTGAGCCACCCAGTGGCTCAATAAATGTTTATTAATATCTCCTCTGTGCCATATATTATCCTAGGTGCTAGGTGCTGGGAATACAAAGATTTGACCACAATTTTTAAAAGGAACTAGCTAGAAGGGAAGAGAGATTCTGAAACAGGTAATTCCCACACAGTGCAGCAGGAGCCAAGAAAGAAGTATGCAGAGGGTAATGAAAAACAAAGGAAGGGGTGCCTGGGTGGCTCAGTGAATTAAAGCCTCTGCCTTCAGCTCAGGTCATGATCTCAGGGTCCTGGGATCCAGCTCCACATCAGGCTGCCTGCTCAGCAGGGAGCCTGCTTCCTCCTCTCTATCTGCCTGCCTCTCTGCCTACTTGTAATTTCTCTCTCTCTGTGTCAAATAAATAAAATCTTAAAATACACACACACACACACACACACACGCGCGCGCCCACACACATACAGAGAAAAGGGCACCCGATCCAACCTGGGAAACAATGCAAGAAGTGATTTCATATGAAGACTTGAAAGATCGGGAGGAAAAACAGGAAGAGGCATGAATAAAGATTTCAAGTTTGAAACTAGTGATCTGGTATGGTCTGAAAGTAAAAGGTGTCCATGGTGAGGGGGTAGGGGCTGTGCTGTGGTTGATGAATTTGGTTTAGAATTTAGAATCTACTCAATTAAAGGTTAATAGGGATCAGAGTGTAGAGGGGTCTACTTACTATGCTAAGACTCATGGAATTATCTTCTGGGAGAAAGCAGGACAGTTTAGTCTTAACTCTTTGGAAGCAGAGGGACTTGGGTCCAATCCTAGTTCCATTACCAACTAACTATAAACCTTATTAGTTACTTACCTTCTTTGAACTTCAGTTTTTTGCCTCTGTAATATAGGAATACCCACTTTGTAGTATTGTTTGAAGAAGTCAGTGACAAGACCTCTTGATACCATTCATTGAAAATGAAAACGAGTAGAATCAGCGAAAATGCATGATTGTCACTGTTACCAGAGGTTATTTGCTACCTACCCAGGGTAAACATACTGGCAAGGGAACGGGAATGGTAAAGTGAAAATTTAATGGGTGGCTCTGCAAAGAGCAAGGCCAGAAAACCAGTCAAACCATTATAATAACTCAGAGAGGAGATAATAGAGGCTTCGTGCAGCATTTCACCATCAGGAATAGAGAAAGGGAGATCCAAAAATTATTTAGAAAGAAAACTTGTCAGGTCTCTCAGTGGCAACTGAAAGAAGGAGGAAAAGTGGTTCCCAGTCACGAAAATTGTGGCCCAACAAAAACAGGAAATCAAAGAGGAAGATCTAGTTTGAGGCAAGATGAATGTAGATGTCTGTGGGAAATCTGATAAAACTACCAGACAGACAGATGTAACAACCTGCAGCTGGGAGCTGGAAAGAACTACTTTGAGCTAAAAGTCAATCACTTTCTGCTAGGTAATACAGAATTTTTCTGTATTTTTCCTTCTAAAGTTGAAACAGATATTAAAAAAAGAAATCCACCCTTAAAATGAAAAGCATTACATAAAATTATATCCAAATCTGTAAGTAAAGGGTTCTCATAACTTTGAGAGTTTGAATATATAAATTCACCTATAATCCACGTCCCTGTCCTCAGTGCTTTGATAAGGGCTGTTCTGTAATGCTGGCAGGAAGGTCCAAATGCAACAGGTTGAAATTCACAACACAGCACCTGTAACCTCCAGTGATCCTGTGTATTGTTAAGCTATGTCACCCATACGAACACCTCCCTTGTGAGTACAAAGGAGAAGATGATGCGAAATGGAACAGAAGGGGAAGATTGTAAAACTGACTATAAATTTAGTAAAATCAGGACTCACTGTCCATAGGACCAAACTATTTTCCCAATGAAATGGAAGTTCTTTCAGTAACTGTAGATAAGAATGAAAATTACAAACTCACTTAAAAAAACTAATCAACAGGGGTGCCTGGGTGGCTCAGTTGGGTGACTATCTTCGGCTTGGGTCATGATCCTGGAGTCCGGGGATGAGTCCCATATCAGGCTCCCTGCTCAGCGGGGACTCTACTTCTCCCTCTGACCCTCCCCCATCTCATGCTCTCTCATTCTCTCTTTTTCAAATAAATAAATAAAATCTTAAAAAAAAAACTGATCAACAAAATGAAAAGGCAACCTACTGAATGGAGAAAATATCTGCAAATGACATATCTGAAAAGGGGGGGTAATAACCAAAATATATAAAGAACTCATACAAGTCAATAGCAAAAAACCAAATAATCCAATTTAGAATGGGAAAAGGATCTGAATAGACATTTTCCCAAAGAAGATACTCGAATGGCCAACAGGTACCTGAAAAGGTGCTCAACATCCCTAATCAGGGAAATGCAAATCAAAACCACAATGAGGTATCACCTCACACCTGTTAGAATGGCTAGTATCAAAAAGATAAGAGATAACAAATGCTCTGCTAGGATATGGAGGATATGCTAGGATACTGGAGAAAAGGGAGCCCCTGTGCACTGTTGGTAGGAATATAAAATAGAACGGCCGCTATGGAAACAGTACAGAGGTTCCTCAAAAAGTTAAAAAACAGAAATACGATACAATCCAGCAATATCCAACTTCTGGGTATTTATCTGAAGGAAACAAAACCACTATGTTGAAGAGATATCTGTACCCCACATTCACTGAAGCATTGATTACAATAGCCAAGGCATGGAAACAACATAAGTATACAACAAAAGATGAATGGGTAAAGAAAATGTGGTATATGTGCAAAGGAATACTATTCAACCATTAAAAAGGAAGTCCAGCCATACGCAATGATATCAAGACTTTGAGGACTTTATACTAAGTGAAATAAGTCAGACAGAGGAAGACAAATGCTATAGATCTCACTTATATGTAGAACCTAAAAACAAAAACAAAACAAACTCTTAGAAAAATAGATAAGATTTGTGGTTACCAGGGGAATTGGATGAAGGTGGTCAAAGGTATAAACCTCTAATTATAAGATAAATAAGTACTGGGAATGTAATGTACAACATGATGACCATAGTTAATACCACTGTATGGTATATTTGAAAGCTGCTAAGAGAGTAAATCCCAAAAGTTCAGATTTTAGTAAATCCTACAAGTTTGGTATCGATATGTGGTATGGGCTATTAGCTAAACTTATGGTAGTAATTGTTTTGCCATATATGTATGTCAAGTCACATGCTGTACATCTTAACTTACACGATGCTCTAAGTCAGTTATATCTCAATGAAACTGAAAAAAAAACTGTCAGAAAGAAATCTGATACCATTAGCATTTTGTTTCATTTTTTAATTCTTCAAGGACTTCCAAATCATATCACGAAGACTCACGTTAATATATGGCTAAGTTAGTACTAAAAAAAAAAAAAAAGACCAGCCACAAAAAACAGGTTGTGAAACTATTATTTTGACTATGACTGCATCAGCAGCATATTCTGTATCAAGCTGACATGCCTCCTGGACTAGATTTGATATTCAGATTTAAGCACAAACTTACTTGACTCATTTGATGAAGCTGTCACAGAAACAATAATATGTCTCAATAAATTATATAACATATAAGAAAAATGGACTGTAAGTTAGGAGAGATGACAAAAAAAAAAAAGCTGACTGTAGTTCTTAAATTCCAACAAACACAACCTGAGCAACTCTTTCAAATAGTAGCGGCCTGTGTTTTAATTTTTCTTCTCTTTCTTCTAGTTCTCGTCGGTATTCTCTCATCCTTTCCTTTTCACTCTTTCTAAAATCAAATAAAAGGAATGGAATTTAAAAAAAAAATAACAGCTTACATACAGAACATTTAGCTATATCACAAATCAGAAATTAAATTCTGAGCACAGCTTAGAGTTTACCACATTTTCTTTCCTAGATTGGTAAATTCTTATAGAATGCAGAATAAAAACCCTAGGTTGTGAGAGTGCACATTTTACATCCTGGGAATAGTCCGGATACTCTGATGTTTCTGAAATTTCTAAGACATAATGTGGTAAAAATGCTTCAAACAGGTTTAAAGAGATAAATAAATGCCTTCTTAAGCCCATTTTAAGTGCAGAAAACCAAGAAAATTTGGTCCAAATTCGGTATCTTCTCTTTAAGGAATTTCTTCTGAAAAACAAGACCATGCTCTTCTTTTTCCCCCTACATGAGATCTCCTATAGGTTGGTGGCAAAGTTAATTAAATGGGAGCAGGTCAGGGAAAAATATGGATTAAGGGAATAGAACACAGAGAGGAAAAGAAACCAAAATACATAAATTCACAGTAAATGTACTTACTATTTGCACAAGACCCTATAATGAATAAAATACACTTTTTCCTCTATGTAAAACATACTAACTCTACTAAGATAATAAGATTTCATGGATTAGAGAAATAATTGTACTATAGAATGATAATTATGCTTAATTATACACAAAATTGGTATTATGAAAAGTCCAGTTTACTTTCTTAGGGTGAACAGTATATTTTTAAAAAATTTTTGCTCAGGTTCATCAAATTTCTCCATCACGAATTACACTGATAAACACTATAATGGATAAAAACATATATTATAAAGGAATATAATTATTATTATAAATACTATGTATTTAAAAGGGAATACTCATAATTAAAAGCAAATATACATTTTGGGGGTACTTATAATCAGATTAAAAATTAATAAATCATATTACTTACCCAGCTTTGGGGGAGATATTTTCCTACTTAAACATGAACATTTTTACAGAAAAATGTTCCTCTGGAACACTGGTTTTCAAACTTTGTACTGCAGAATTCCAGTGTTCTGTGAAGGGGCTCTGCAAATATTTTTATTTATTTATATTTATATTAAAACTGAAATGAAATGCAAAACACACACTGAACACTTATAGACATGTGTTAACTGACACATCACACAACTGATGTTAATTGACATCAATGTGTTAATTGTGATATCAGATTTCATGCAGACCTTAGAAAGCTCTTTGACAGATCTATTTATTCAAGAATATTCTGAGATGACATGGCAAACTATTAAAAAAAGAGCTTTATGGGTATGAATCAAGATTTTTCTATGTTAACTATACTGGAATTAAAAGAAAAAACTTAAGGGGCATCTGGGTGGCTCAGTGGTTGGGCGTTTGACTTCGGTTCTGGTCACGGTCCCAGGGTCCTAGGATTGAGCCCCTCATCGGGCTCCCTGCTCAGTGGGGAGTCTGCTTCTTCCTCTCCCACTCCCCTTGCTTGTTCCCTCTCTTGTTGTCTCTTTCTCTGTCAAATAAATAAAATCTTTAAAAAAAGGGAAAAAAAACTTAAAAAAAGGTTTTTTTCCTCAATATTGTACTGTGTAATCAAAAATAGTATGAAGAAGGGGCCCCTGACTGGCTCAATCGGTAGAGCACAGAACTCGTGGTCTTAGGTCATGTCACATTTAGTCCCCAACTTTGGGCATGGAGCCTACTTGAAAAAAAAAATAGTATAGGGCGCCTGGGTGGCTCAATGGGTTAAAGCCGCTGCCTTCGGCTCAGGTCATGATCCCAGGGTCCTGGGATCGAGGCCCACATCGGGCTCTCTGCTCAGCAGGGAGCCTGCTTCCTCCTCTCTCCTCTCTCTCTGCCTGAGTCTCTGCCTACTTGTAATCTCTCTCTCTATGTCAAATGAATAAATAAAATCTTTAAAAAAAATAGTATAAAGAAAAAGAAAAGATTAATACTGATACATGGTTACAACTATTAACTATGGCCACAATATAAAACGTTTCTGTTCATCAACACGACAGTATGGTCCTCACCATGAGGTGAGGTGAGTGAGTGAGTGTGAATGTGTATGTGTGTGTACGCTGAGTGTAACTGACAGCAACCTGAATTCAGAAACTAAAATACTAATTAATCTGTTCATATATTGTATCCACTGATTAAAAAAGAAAGTTTGAAAACCAATGATCTGGAGGTTCAGGATTCTTTTATGATACCTGAGAGATTGGACTCTGGATTTAGACATCTGAGCTAAACTTTGATGTGAGTCATAAGCCTTAGCCCGGATTGTCAGGAGTTTCTGCAATTCTTTCATTCTTTGCTTCTGCTTAGTTAGGATCCGATTTCTCTCTTCTTCCAACATTTTCTTTTCCTCAAGTGATCTCCTGAGGGCAACAAACTAAGGCTTAATTCACTTTAAGCCAATGAGAATGTGGTTTAGCAAAGATTTAACATGGGAAAATTCAAACACTGAAAAAAGGCAACCTGACTTGTGAAACTGGAAATCAACAGGCTAACTATCTTTTCTACCCCTGAAGATTCATAAAATGGAAAAGGTATCCATTTCTTAGAAGGACACTCTCTGGCAAAACGCTCTGTCTTATATAGGAAAATATATTACCAAATCTAATGTCTTCCTATTTTCCAATTGACTGACACAAAATCAATAGAGCTACAAACTATTTTAGCAGCCCTGAGTCAGCTGGTACTACATCCTAGTCATTTACCTCGTGGCTTGCTCTCTTCCTCTGGAAGACACTGTGGGCATCGGAGGGTTGCAGTTACAAGGCACAGTCTTTGCACTTGCACTTCTTACTTCCGACTTGTGCCTTGGAGACAGATTAGGCCGTATTTCTTTTAAATGTTTTAAATGTTCTTCATCTACTGCAAAGTCTGCCAGAATTTTCTCTCTTTTAGTGGATGCGTTAGAGCCCACATGAAGACCAGACGGTTTATGGCCGATTAGGAGTTTTGAACACTTCTGTTCTGAGAGGTGTTTCTGGTATCTCTCAGGAAGGCCTTCAAAATCAGCAGTCTGGCATCTCAATTTGTGTTTACACTTCAACTTTTCAGCCTGTTCAGGACACTTGAGCTTCCTCGGAGCACAGCTTCTGTGACCTGACCTACAAGGCAGAGGGGATGAATTCTGCAAAAGTTCTTGGGCTCTCAGCTGCGTCATAATCTCTCTGTAGAGCTCTTCTTCTTTTAACTTTTCATTGGAAGTTGAGCCATAAGTAGATCGAGGTATAGGTCTCGCCTTAAATCGATTTGTTTTCTTTTTAGACTTACACAAGTCTCTGAGCTGCTTTTCCCGGATTGCTTGCTTTTGTTCCTCCCTAGCAATAAACTTAAATGGCTTTTGTGAGGCCAAAAGAACTTCTGTGTTTTTTTCCTTCAAACGTCTCCTGCGTTCTTCATTTTGCTTGACTATGTCATGATAAAGGGGGAGAAAGACGAATGCAGGAACTGGATTGGCTCGGAATTTTTTCTTACACTCTGATTCTTCATCCTGTTCTTTGAGCACTTGGCGTACCATTTCAATATCTGATTTAGATTTCATGTTCTCTTCTTTTTTCCTCTGTTCCCTAATCATCATTTGAAAAGGCTCAGGTACTGTAATCTTTGGCACCCATTCTCTTGGTTTCTTCTTTGTTTTTTCAACTGCCAGGAAATCAGCATCTTTATACCGAATATAATCTTCGACAGAAAAGTTTGTCCACATGTTGTTGATGAGTTCTTTAGCATAGCTCATCACTCTCCTTTTCTCAGGATACTCTTTTTCTGAGTTGGGCAACTCATCGTCAGAGGAAGACACAATCAAGGAGGAAGACTGCCCTAAATCAGGCTCTGAAAATGATGCCATTAATGAGATAGGGTGATAGGAGTTCTTTTCTGAATCAGACCTATATGAGAAGAATAATTAAGTTACACTCTCAGTTGCATGTGACCAAATATAAAAATTAAGAACTATAAGATCAAGGTATACTCAGTTAGAAGACAGGAGCTAGATAGATAGGCCTTATAATTATCACTTTTATTTAGAATAGAACTAAGAGATGCCTATAAATTATCTAATTCAACTCCCTCATTTTACAGGGGAACCCGAGGCAGTAGGGGCTCCTTGTGGCTAACCTCTATTAAATTCTCCACGTTTTAAGATGGGATGGGGAAGGAGACAAACCATAAGAGACTCCTAATCTCAGAAAACAAACTGAGGATTACTGGGGGGTGGGAGGGTAGGGATAGGGTGGATGGGTTATGGACATTGGGAAGTGTTTGTGCTTTGGTGAATGCTGTGAAAGATGTAAGCCTGATGATTCACAGACCTGTACCCCTTGGGCAAAGAATAAAAATAAAAAAATAAAATAAAATAAATTCTCCACGTTTTCCAGAGTCACCACCTTAAAACATACATCTAGTCATGTCACTCGCCTTCTTAAAAATTTTCTATGATTTGCCATTGTAACAAAGTCTAGATTATAAAGTCCTTCAAGACTAGCCCCTGTCTCGGGTGCCTAGGTGGCTCAGGTCAGGATCTCAGGGTCCTGAGATCAAGCCCAACCTCCCTGCTCAGTGAGGAGACTGCGTCTCCCTCTCCCTCTGCCCCTCCCCCATTTATGGACTCTTTCCCTCTCTCAAATAAATAAATAAAATCTTTAAAACATATAATATAACATAACATAACATAACATAACATAACATAACATAACATAAAAGAATATGGGGCACCTGGGTGGCTCTGATGATTAAGCATCTGCCTTCNCTCTCAAATAAATAAATAAAATCTTTAAAACATATAATATAACATAACATAACATAACATAAAAGAATATGGGGCACCTGGGTGGCTCTGATGGTTAAGCATCTGCCTTTGGCTCAGGTCAGGATCCTAGGGTCCTGAGATCAAGCCCCACACCAGACTCCCTGCTCAGTGGGGGAATCTGCTTCTCCCTCTCCCTCTGTCTCTCCCCCAGGCTTGTGCTGTCTCTTGCTCCCCCTCTCTCCCCCTCTCTCTCTCAAATAAATAATCTTAAAAAAAAAAAAAAAAAGACTAGGCCATTTTTACCTTTCCTGTTGCACCTCTTGCCTCTCTCTACCTCCAGTTACCAATCTTAAGTCATATCTAACCACAGGAAGTTCCTCACACACACCATGATATCTCATGCCGCCATGCCTCTGCACACATGGTTTCTGTGGCCTAGAAGTTCACTCCTTGCTTCCTGCATCTGCTACAGCTACTCCTTTAATACTGAGCTTGGATATGACAGTTCCATAAAAAATTCCTGCCTGCATCCCTCTCCCAACACCATGACACGATCAATTGCTTCTTCCTCTGTCTCCATAATGTTGTTACATCATGTTGTATCACAATTTTTGGTTCTCAGCTAGTCTTTGAGCTCCTTAAGGACAACTTGATTTTTGACTCCTCAGTGCCCAGGCAACTTCTGGTACACAGGAGATGCACAATTAGCACTTACCAGCTGGATGAGTTAAGGGACCTGCCTCAAGTTTCAAAAACAAGAGTTCATAGGAGAAATGGGTCCAGAAATTATAGACTATTTTGAAAACCTGAATCAGATTTATGTCTTAGTCCAAAACTGTATGTGTGTGGGGCGCCTGGGGGCTCAGGGGGTTAAAGCCTCTGCCTTCAGCTCAGGTCATGATCTCAGGGTCCTGGGATCGAGGCCCACATCGGACTCCCTGCTCAGTGGGGAGCCTGCTTCCTCCTCTCTCTCTGCCTGCCTCTCTGCCTACTTGTGATCTGATCTCGCTCTCTGTCAAATAAAAAAAACAAAAAACAAAAAACAAAAAAAACCCCAAACCTGTATGTGTGTATGTGTGTGTGTGTGTGTGTAATTTATTTTTTTTACTTACTTATTTTTTCAAGTAATAGAAACAGGAAAGTTTATCAAAGAAAAAAGTACACTCTTGAAATACAAGAGTGGGAGCACTCAAGAGACAGAGCTGTACCTGTACTTTATATTTTTAATGAGCTCATGTTTTTTGTGTTGTTGCTGTTGTTTTTTATAAGCAGGCTCCATGTTGGGCATGGAGCCCAAAGGTGTGAAGCCCAACACCGGGCTTGAACTCACACCCTGAGATTAAGACCTGAGTTGAGGGTGCCTGGGTGGCTCAGGGGGTTAAAGCCTCTGCCTTCGGCTCAGGTCATGATCTCAGGGTCCTGGGATCAAGCCCCGCATTGGGCTCTCTGCTCAGCAGGGAGCTTGCTTCCTCCTCTCTCCTCTCTCTCTGCCTGCCTCTCTGCCTACTTGTAATCTCTCTCTTTGTGTCAAATAAAAAAATAAAATCTTTAAAAAAAAAAAAAGACATGAGCTGAAATCTAGGGTAGGATGCTTAGCTGACTGAGCCACCAAGTGCCCCTGAGCTCATGTTAATGCACATAATTTAAAGGGCTTTTAAAATTAAATTTCAATATTTATCATTTAAAAATGGCCCAGACTAGGGATGCCTGGCTGGCTCAGTTGGCAGAGCATGCAACTCTTGATCTCAGGTTTTAAGTTCGAGCCCCATGTTAAGTGTAGAGACTACTTCAAAATAAAATCTTTTAAAAAATAAAAAATAAAAATGGCCCAGACTAAATATTTTGATACACATCTATAGTTCTTTGAGTGGCAGGTCAGCAAGAAAAGACTAAATGACCACCAAATGACTCTCAAAACAAGAAGCCATTGGTGGATAAGCCATTACACATTTCGAATACAATCCAACCTCTGTGTATCATTAAAAGTACAAAGGGATAGTTGAGAGAAAAGGTTCTGAATAGCTTTGTTCTGTACTTTTAAGTATATATTTTACAGCCCATAAATAATGTTATGTACAAACTCACCTGGAAGAGACACTAGAAGCTTCTTCCCTGATGATCACTGGCTGAACTTCTTTTAAATTTAATTTATTCTGGTACATCTTCTCTAACTTTGCCATAGTTTCCAAGTGGGCAGCTTTCAGCTCTTCTAGCTTCCTAAAATACTCTTCATTAGAGTGGTATATATCAGAAAAGTCCACAAAGTTCTCACTGCTTGTACGTGTTTGTTTATCCACCTCAGAAATGTTGGTGTTAAAATCAGCCTGGTAGGAAGTAAAAAACCTGTTATGGTGTTTAGAACTGAAAGACAAATTAAATTGACACTGATTCCCAATGCTGCTTCTTAAAGTGTATACTTAATTAGGTTATACGTTACTTGTAGGCTACATACACATAATGGATTATAAGTTACTTGTGGACTATCCCCTAATGATATTTTATTAAGAATGAGAGATGGGGCACCTGGGTGGCTTAGTCGGTTGAGTGTCTGACTCTTGATTTCGGCTTAGGTCATGATCTTGGGGTTGTGGGATTAGGCCCCGAGTCAGGCTCCCCACTCAGCAGGGAGTCTGCTAGAGATTCTCTCTCTCCCTCCATCCCTCCCCCCTTTCTCTAAAATAAGTGAATAAATCTTAAAAAAAAAAAAAAAAGAATGAGAGTGAGAGATAGAAAGACACCAAGTTGCCAGGAAATAAATGCTATTTAATTCATTTTATAAAGGATGGTTAAATTCTCAGATCATACACTATAACAAGATAGACCCAAACTGCCCTTTATAAAGAACCTCCTTCTGAGTTGTAAGTTTTAACTGAGATGAAGAAAAACAGTTCCTCCTGCTGCAAACCAGCCAAATACAGCCCACTACCCACCCCTAGCTGGGCTCCTGCAGTGTGGGCCCCAAGGGTGTCCCACTGGAGAAAAGACAGGGAAAGAGAGAAGTCAGGGAAATGGGAGAATGGGGACAGGGGAATGGAGGAAACAAATTTCTCACTGGCTCGAGAAGGGGCCAGGGAGAAGCCCTCCTTGATGCCTCGGGAGGGAATAGAAGAGTGTGGGAGGGGGTAGGAGGGACCATCAGAACAGCCACTTCTATGGACAACAAGACTCAACAGCTCCCATGGGTGACAGAGACTAGAGTAGTACAGTACTGTAACTACACATAGTGCAGATACGCTATAGACAGGCCATGCCTAGAAGGCTCTGACTATCTTCCCCCCTCACTCCTTTCACAGTTTGTTTTTTTTAAAGATTTTATTTCTTGATTAGAGAGAGAGAGCAGAGGGAGAGGGTGAGGCAGAGGGAGAAGTAGACTCCCTGCTGAGCTAGGAGCCCGAGGTGAAGCTCAATCCCAGGACCTGGAGATCACGACCTAAGCCAAAAGCAGACGCTTAACCATCTGGGCCACCCAGATGTCCCCCTTTCAAAGTTCTTTAACTGAAACAACTAAGGAGGTAAAATCCCATCTTCTCCATAAATAAAGAAATTTTTATATTTTCTCAGTTGAGAAACAGTTGAAATTATTTATGATGCAACGCATAAAAGGCTGCTGATCATAGTTTTAAATTTAACCTACTGCCTGAAATAGACTCAAAATGAGAAAAGCTTATTTGCCATGGAAAATTATAGATATATAACAATCCGGTAAGACTCTAGAAAATAAAATTGAGTAGCTTCTCTTAATAGGAAAATTCAGAACAGTTGTATACAAATACTTACAGGTATGGTGTTTTTGTTTTTCCTTGTTAACAGACTAAAAAGAGTGTACAAGAGGTAAGTGTTGTATCACTTGGGGTAACTTAACGAAAGCAAATGAAGGAAAACAAGTTTTCCTCAAAAGAACTGGTATGCAGAAATTTATTACCAAACAAATTTATGACTCAGAGAATTGCTTTATGTATGTCCTACAACTCAAATATGAGAATTCTCTGATATCTTCTGTGGTTTCTGTATGTGCTCCCCACCATTACTTTCTTAGTTGTGGGGATAAGAACTTTGTTAACTTCCTCAGTCATTAAATATTTAGAGACATCCAGCATTCAGCTGGTTCCTGAAAGATACAAATCAGACAAAAACACCTTTCGGAAGCTTCCAGCTAGTTTAGCAGAGGACACATAAGTAAATCAATAGCCGACTTTGAATGAGACAGAACTCCTGACTCCTGACCACAAGCTGCTCCCTGCTGAACAGGGAGACAAGATACATACATGGTCACGATATGAGACACCATGAGAACTGAGAAAGAATGCCTGATTCTGACTAGGGAGAAAGAAGAGGGAGAATTTAAGGAGATGAGCCAGACTGGAGACATAAGGATGGGTGAGGATAGTGTGCCAAATCAAGGAAGTGGTGAAAAACAAAGAAATCTGAGGCACAGTGCTAGAACATTCATCATGTTACCTCATGACAATGCAACTAGCAGGTAGTGCGATCTCAAGGAAACTGAGGCTCAGAGGAGTTAGGTGACGTGCCTGCAGTCACACAGCTTGTAAGCAGCAGAGCTGGTATTCAATCCCAAATCTATTAGGCTCCAAAGGCACACCACACTCCTCTCAAGAGCAGAGGGGTTTTTTTTAGCTGCAAGTAGAACAGGCATTATGTGCTCAGAGAGAGGTAGTCTGAGTGGCGGTGGGGAACAGGATATATGGAACCCAGAGGAGGGTGGGAAACAAGGTGAAAAAGGCAAGTCAAGAGCCCTAACCAAGAGCCCAGGTGGGCAGGCCACAGCCAACAGGAACGTTGTAGGATGTGAGTAGAGGAGTGACATAGTAATGCTCAGAAGAAGTCTTCTCATAGCAAGTAGGAGGAAGTGAAGAAAGGTAAGTTTTTCAGTAGTTAATAGGCTATTGCAAGGTCTGAGTTAGTGACATTAAGGGCAAAAGGAAGGGAGCAGCGCCAGGGACAAAAGAGAGGAGGCTGCCTTGGAGATTTAGGAGGCCAAAGTATCAATTTGATAATGGCCTGGGTTGTGGGCAAGAGAGTAAAAAGATTTCTGTTTGGAGTGCTGTCTGTCTAGGTAGATAGATGTGGAGCGGCCATGCATGGATACAGGGAATACAGCAGCAAAGTGTTTTAGCGAAAGGAAACTAATCTCTTAGACACACTGAGTTTGAAGGGATAGTAGGGCCACGAGATGTCCAGGAAATGGGGAGGGGGAGGGGGAGGGGGAAAATGTATGTGGAGAACTGGTAATAAGGCTGGGCTGGAGAGGGTGATATGGCAGGTACCAGTGCCCCCGAAAGTGACAGGTAGGGATGGGGATAAGGTTGACTAGGGAGAATGGAGTAATGAGAGACAAAAACCTGAGGATGGAAACGCTGGCAAACACCAACATTTAAATAAGCAGGGAAAGGAGGATTGATAATGAAGGAAAAAGTGGTCATGAGAGATACAAAGACCAAGTGATAAGGGTATTCAAACAAAAGGAGCTTTAGTTTGGTTTGAGTTTGGAAGATAAAGGAAGGCTTCCTGGAGGAGGTGATATTTGAGTTGAGTCAAAGAATGGAAAAATCTGGGGGGTCAGAGAGAATGTAGGGGGCAAAAGGAAAAAGGTACTCCAGATAAACTTCCAGATGAAGCTAGATGACATTAGTAAAAGCAGCAGGGGCGGACAATATGGTATGGAGTAAAGTGCACAAAGTTGCAGGGTAAGAGGAGAGTAAAATGCATAAAGCAATTTTGGGGAGTAAACAGGAAGTGGTTCCCATTTCTCATCTAACTTCTGGCTCCCAACCACTCACTGGTTAACTGGTTTCAGCTTCCTTATAACCCTTCAATAAGAAACACCCATATGGAGGTTAAGTAACTTTTCAGTTTGGAGCGTTGTCATGCCTTGGCAGAAAGATTACCTGCATGGTGTTAGAATTTTCATTCAAGCCTAGGTTTTGCACTTCTTAGCCATGTGACATGGGCACTTACCTTGTGAACATCAATTTTATGACACATAAAGTAGGTGCGCCAGGTGTTAAACTATTGTCTTTTGACTCTAATGCCACTCTTCTAGCCCGTTATGTGATGCTAGGGATGGGATTCTGCAGAGTGTTTCTGCTTTGCCAGCTGTTCCCCACTAGACTCTGCCAAAGTAACACTAGAGGGAAACTGCAAGGCTGGAAGAGGAAGGGACTTTTATTCCTTCCTGTTAGTTCTGTCTGCTTGAGCCACCCCAGCAACGGTTCTTCCCCTGGGCAGCAGCAGTTCATTCTAGTAGCAGTTGTTGATTCCAGTTTGCAGTTTATCCAATGCTCACAGAATCAGGAAAGTCACCTCAGGACCTTTGCATTTGCTGTTCCCTCTCCCTGGGATGCTCTTCCTCCAGATATTTGCATGGCCCACTTGTTCACTCCTTCAGATCTTAATGAAATGTCATCTTCTCAACAAGGTCTTCACTGACTACCCTATTTGGAATTACCACCTCTCCCCCCACTCATTGTCAGCCTCCCTTTTCTGCTTTTTTTTTCATAAATACTCACCACCAATTGCCATTCTACATGATTTACTTATTTATTTGTATATTGTATGCCTGTCCCTACCAAAAAGGAAGCATCACAAAGACAAGGACTTATCTGCTTTGTTCATGGCTGTGTTCCCAGTGCCTAGAAAGTTCTTGGCCAATGACAGATACTCAAGAAATATTTGTTGGAGGAATGAATATAAGCTTAAAAAAAATTAAGTTTCCACAGAAGGAAGAAGATAGGTATTCCTTCACAGAGGACTGAATCTTTTGAAGAAATACTGGTTGCCTTAAAGAGCTATATTCTACTCAGTATTAAGGAATGTGCTTATTTTCCAAAAACTACAATAAAAACCAGGAGGATACTCCAAAGAACTGTTTTTGGCAAAAACATCCATGAGCTCTTCATTCATTCTTTTAGCACATCCCTTAAAAGGAGGCCTTATAAAAAATCATTTTCACAAAAAGGATAAAACATATTTGGACCTGGAAAAACTGTTTGAAAAAGTTATTGAAGGATGAGTAGCTTCTGACGAGACAGCACAGGTCTCACAAACTTTACTTAGGTGCTTACTTTAGCATAGTATCCATTCCATTTCAGCTTAACACTTCTAACTTTTCAGATATACTGATCACAGTGTTTTATCTAAAACAGGTGAATGGTTAATAAGCAACTTCCAATTCTGATGTCATCTTTAATTAACTCCACTCAGAAGGAAATATTCAATAAATCAAATAACTAGGCTGAGGACATTATTCTCCAAGAACCTAAAATAGCACCCTTTCCCTTTAATTCTTCAGCTTTCTATGGAATGTTGTACACGTAGCCACCAGATTAGAGGATAATCTTCCCTAGATTGGCTTGACCCATTTAGATAATGACTCCTTCTAGCACATGTTGCTTCATAAGTAACCAGTACTCATAATTATTTGTGTTCTGGTCTACATAGTATCACCTGCAGTTCTGGAATTTTTATTTAAAAACTTTGCGGGACATCTGGGTGGCTCAGTCGGTTAAGCATCTACCTTTGGCTCAAGTCATGATCTCAGGGTCCTGGGATCAAGCCCCGCATCAGGCTCCCTGCTTGGCAGGAAGCCTGTTTCTCCCTCTCCCACTCCCCCTGCTTGTGTTCCCTCTCTCGCTGTGTCTCTCTCTCTGTCAAATAAATAAATAAAATATTTTCTTAAAAGATTTTCTTAAAAGATTTGATAGAGAGAAAGAGTGCGCACGCGCACAAGCAGGGGGAGCAGCAGGCAGAAGGAGAGGGAGAAGGAGGCTTACCGCTGAGCAGGGAGCCTGATGCGGTATTCAATCCCAGGACCCTGAGATCATGACCCAAGCTGAAGGCAGACGCTTAATGACTGAGCCACCCAGGCTCCCCTAAAAAAATAAAATCTTAAAAAAAAACAAAACAAAAAACTTTGCATTGAAAAGATTTCTAAGGAATAAGGTAGATTTACATATACTAACATGGATAAAACCCCAATAAATGTAAAAGAAAACACAAGCTGCAAAAAAATTAGTAGATATAAAATGTGACCACACATTAAAATATTATATACACAGGAAACAGAAAAAAGCCCAGAAGACTATATATTGGTTTCAAAACAGTGGCTACCAAAGGGTGGGGGATGAGTATCGGATTTTCTTTCTGGGAGGAAAAGTGTTAAAATGGCCTGTGCCTTATTTATAGCATTTGAAATTTTTTAAGATTTTATTTTTAAAGGGTACCCTGGGGGCTCAGTTAAGTGTCTGCCTTCAGCTCAGGTCATGATCCTTGGGTCCTGGGATCCAGCCCAGCATCAGCCTCCCTGCTCAGTGGGGAGTCTGCTTCTCCCTCTGCTCCTCCCCCACCCCATTATCCTTTCTCTCTTGCTCACTCTCTTTCAATAAATAAACAAAAGCTTTTAAAAAAGTAAAAAAAAAAAAATTTATTTTTAAGTAATCTCTATACACAAAATGTGCTCAAACTCACAACCGTGAGATCAAGAGTCATATGCTCTACTGACTGAGCCAGCCAGGCAGGCACCCTTGTAGCATTTGAAATCTTAAAAAGAGAATGTGTTCATACATTATTTCCACAATTAAAATATAACTTAAAAAAATAAAAAGAGGGGTGGCTGGGAGCTCAGTCAGTTGGTTAAGCATTTGACTTTTGGTCTCAGCTCAGGTCTTGATGTCAGGGTCATGAGTTCAAGAGGTGTGGAACCTACTTAAAAATAAATAAGCTAAATTAAATCAAAAAATAAATAAAAACAATGTTTTGTGAATATTAATACTAAATTAAAAACTGAACAATTTCTGGGGTGCCTTGGTGGATCAGTCGATGGAGTGTCTGACTATTGATTTTGGCTCAGGTCTTGATCTCAGGGTCGTGAGACTGAGGCCCACGTCAGGCTTCCAGTTCAGTGCAGAGCTGGTTTCAGATTCTTTCTCTCCCTCTCCCTCTGCCCCTTCCTCCACTATCTTTTTTTCTCTCTCTCTCAAATAAATACGTAAATTAAAAAAAAAAAGGGAACCTGCCACCCCCCCAAAACTGAACAATTTCTTTCTTTCCCTTCCTCCCTCCCTGCCTTCCTCTTTCTTTCTCTTCCTTCCTTCTTTTCTTTTCAAGATTTTATTTATTTGAGAGAGAGAGAGAGAGAGAGAACACAAGCTGGCAGAGGGGTAGCAGGAGAGGGAGAAACAGACTCCTCACTGAGCAGGGAGCTCAACATTAGGCTTGATCCCAGGACCCTGGGATCATGACCTGAGCTGAAGGCAGATGTTTAACCAACTGAGCCACCCAGGTGCCCCAAAACCGAACAATCTCTAATGGATACTTGGTCTGCCTTAGCACTTTCCCCATTCCTTCTGGAAAGGTGGCTCTCACTTTCCCCTGCTCTTCTACCAGCTCCCACACCCACCCCCCAATTAGCCATGAGAACTCTTCTATTTCTTTAAGAAAACAGAAACCAACAGAGGGAAGTTCACTCATCTTTCCATCTCCAAAACTGCCTACTTTTGCACCCCTTTTCTCCTTCCCTTCTGTTTCAGAGATGAAATATTCCCTTTCTTAGCAGGATTTACCCTTTGTCTCATCACTAAAACCAATGAATGGAAACTTATACCCCTTGTGATAACCCTTCTACCACTGTAAATGGTCCTTAATCTCTTCTTTTTTTTTTAAAGATGTTATTTACTTGTTGTTGTTGTTGTTTTTAAGATTTTATTTATTTATTTGACACACAGAGAGATCAGATCACAAGTAGGCAGAGAGGGAGGCAGAGAGAGAGAGGAGGAAGCAGGCTCCCCGCTGAGCAGGGAGCCCGATGCGGGCCTCGATCCCAGGACCCTGAGATCATGACCTGAGCCGAAAGCAGAGGCTTTAACCCACTGAGCCACCCAGGCACCCAAAGATGTTATTTATTTGACAGAGAGAGAGATCACAAGTAGGTAGAGAGGCAGGCAGAGAGAGAGGGAAGCAGACTCTCCGCCGAGCAGAGAGCCCAATGCGGGGCTCGATCCCAGGACCCTGAGACCATGACCCGAGCCGAAGGCAGAGGCTTAACCCACTGAGCCACCCAGGCGCCTCCCTTAATCTCTTCTGTTCCCTTTTTCTTTACCTGGCTATTCTTCTTCTTCTTCTTTTTTTAAATATTTATTTAGTAATTGGGGCACCTGGGTGACTCAGTCGTTAAAAGCATCTGTCTTCGGCTCAGGTCATGATCCTGGGGTCCTGGGATCGGGCCCCGCATTGGGCTCCCTGCTCGGGGGGAGGCCCGCTTCTCCCTCTCCCACTCCCCCTGCTTGTGTTCCCTCTCTCTCTGTGTCTCTCTCTTCAAATAAATAAATAAAATCTTTAATAAAAAATATTTATTTAGTTATTTAGATGGAGAATATAAGTGTGAGTGAGCGGGGAGGAGCAGAGGGAGGAGAGAATCTCAAGCAGACTCCCTGCTGAATGCGGAGCTGGGGGGGGTGGGGCTCGATCCCACAACCCTGAGATCACAACCTGACTTTAGACGAAACCAAGAGTCAGACACTCTACTGAGCCACCCAAGCACCTTTTTTTTAAAATTAATTAATTAATTAATTAATTTCACAGAGGGAGAGAGATCACAAGGAGGCAGAGAGGCAGGCAGAGAGAGATGGGGGGAAGCAGGCTCCCTGCTGAGCAGGGAGCCCGATGCGGGCCTCGATCCCAGGACCCTGGGATCATGACCTGAGCCGAAAGCAGAGGCTTTAACCCACTGAGCCACCCAGGCGCCCACCCAAGCACCTTTTATTTTTCTTTAAGATTTTTTTATTTATATGACAGAGACACAGCAAGTGAGGGAATACAAGCAATGGGAGTAGGAGAGGGAGAAGCAGGCTTCCCACTGAGCAGGGAGACCGAAGTGGGGCTCAAACACAGGACCCTGGGATCATGACCTGAGCCGAAGGCAGCCACTTAACAACTGAGCCACCCAGGCGCCACCCTTTTAATATATATATTTTTAAGTAGGCTCCATGCCAACATGGTGCCTGAACTCAGGACCCTGAGATCAAGAGTCCCACGCTCTGCCTATGGAGCCAGCCAGACACCCTTTCAATGGCAGGTTCCTCAGAGTTCTATACTAGGCCTTTTCTCTTCTTTCTCTAAACTCTCTCCCTAAATGACTTCATTCATTCTCATTGTCTTAAAAATGCTGGAAACTCCTGGTAAAAATGCTGGGAAATGGTAGAAGTCTGTGGTGCAGCCCCAGAGGACTATGGTTTCATAGGCCCAAATGCTTTCTACGTATTTCCACTTGGTAGTTTCACAGGCATCTCAAATTTACCATGTTCAAAACTGAAATCCTGGGGTGCCTAGGTAGCACAGTCTGTTGGCCGTCTGACTCTTGTTTTGGCTCGGGTCCTGATCTCAGGGTTGTGATCTCAGGGTCATGAGATCAAGCCCTCCTTAGGGTTCGTGCTCAGCGCAGAGTCTGGTTGAGATTCTTTCTCCCTTTTTCTCTGCCCCTCCTGCTCATTTTCTCTTTCTCTAAATAAATAAATCTTTAAAAGAAAAAAAAAACACCAAAATACTGAAATCCTGATTCCCACCCAGCTTGTAAACCTATTTCTCCCCAAGTTATTCCCAATTCAATAAATGGCATTACTTTTCATACAGCTGGTCAAACCAGAAACCTGGAGTGAACATTCTTGATTTCTTCCTCTTCCTTGGCCTTCGCATCCAATCTAACAGTAAATCCTATCCATTCTAAAGATATTTGTCCACTTCTTGCCACCTCTCCTGGACTAGGACCAAGCCACCACCACTGGCCCCTGAATTATTGCAACAGCCTCCTAACTAATTTCCTTACTTCTGTTTTGTCAAAGCCTCCAATCATTCTCCACGGAACGATCAGTTATCTTTTAAAAATGTAAGCAGAAACATGTCAGATCTCTTAAAAGTCTTCAAGGACCTCCTGCTGTACCTGTACCAACGATAAACACTAAACTCCTTATCTTGGTCTAAAAGGCCCTGAATGATCAGGCCCAGGTAACCTCTCCAACCTCATCTCCTTCCCTTCCTCCTCTCTTTTCAGACCCCTCGGTCAAACAAAGCTTTTTCTCTTCCTATCTTTGGGCCTCGGCATATGCTGTTCTCTGTGCTTGGAATGCTTTATCTACACCTAGTCTTCAAATGGTTGCTCTTTCTCATCTACCATCTACTATTTGAAGCATTAACTTCAAATTTAATTATTTAAGTAGGTTCCTGGCTACTTCTTTTTTTAATCATAGAAGTCTTTTCATTTCTTTCCCAGCATTTCTCATCTTATAATCATCTGACTATTCATTTTGTATTATCTAACTTCCCCGCCAGACTGGAAGCTTTATGACGATGTGCTCTATGTCTGCTTCACTCACAACTTAATGAATAGTCAGTAACTGGCACTTAATAACTGCTGGATATTTGTTGAAAAAGGTCACCCCATTAGGACAATTTAACTGTGAATTAAAGAATATTGCTTTACCCATGTCATCATCAACCACATAACAAGGCCTATTGGAGTGCTATCTTCAAATGAGGCTAGATTCAAGAAACATGTCTCAGAGCCCAATACGGACTCAGAGTCCTGCAAGGGATGTGTGGGAGGTTGGTTTGGCAAACCAAAGGACTGAAAGGAGCCTATGGTGACAGTTGGTTCTCTAATCAGTCCTTTTTTAAGTAGGCTCCATGCCCAATGTGGAGTCCAGCATGGGGTTTGAACACAGAACCCTGAGATAAAGACCTGAGATCAAGGTGGGAGCTGAAATCAGGAGTTGGACACTTAACCAACTGAGCCACCGAGGCACCCTTCTAATCAGTCTTATGTGACACAGGTAGTATTTGAGCTCCTTAATGTGAAGAACACAAGCTTGGCTCCTGAACCCTTTCCTGCCTTTTCAGGGCTTCTTCCTCCAACTGTTACCCTCTGACTATCAGGTCTACTGCAACAGGTCATCCAGGTTTGCTTTTGGTTCCTCCAAGTGTGGTAGTCTTAGAACACTGTCAAACCCATAACACTTAGCTCCCTTTTCTGGTTGCTTGGTAGGATCCTGTCCCTTTAAAACTGGCTTATGAGATAAACTAATCCCTCCTAAGGTACTAAATTTCTAATACAAATTTACCGTTCAGCAGGGTACTCTGGAAGTATGCCTGCCACCACAGAAATGATGGACTCCTCTAGCACAGCAAAACCAAAGGAGATTTAATCTTTGGGTGAGTTGTTCAAATGACAGTCTCATTGGCAGCTGCTTTTATTATTACGAATTTATGTAAACTGTTCTTTAGATACAACACACATTTTCTCATTTGGTTCTCCTAATATCCTAGTGAGACAAGAGAGACATTTATTACAGTTCTTTTATATATAAGGAAACTGAGATTGAAGAAAGTTTCATCTTAGTATTACCTAGCAGATGGCAGAGAACGGATCATAATCCAGGACTCCCAATCCTCTTCCTCCATTCAAATCTTTTTCCTCTATCACTTTGCCTCCTTTGTTGGGTACTGAGATCTGTGTTGTGGGGAACCTTTATCATGAATGAAACTGTTTCCAGGACTCTCACCCTGGTTCATGTTCAGGGTCTCAATCTGCCTTACTCTGGAGGACCTCAGGGAGTTTGTTGGTGAAATTCTGACCATAAAAGAGTTGCTACAGATTTTCTCATTAACAGTTTTAGTGTAAAAAGATTAGAATTCCAAAATATCCAGTGATTTTATTAGCCATAGACCATAATGTTTTGTATCTGAGAAGCTTTGGACAAATGGTTTTAAGAATCTTTAGCTGGGGGTAAGGAGGTTTATATCTGCACAGTGCTAGTTAAAATTCAACGTTCCCATCTTTTAAGTGACTAGATGGCAGACTCAGCCCTCTACTTGATGGGCAGGTTGTTCACGACACATTTGACACCGAAAACTGATCTGTAAAAAAGGCTTTCTCACTCTGAAGAGTCATTTCGGAAACTGGAACCTCAGTAATTTGCTTCTCTGGATGCTTAACTTTAATTTGTGTATTTAACTGTCCACTGAACTCTTAAATGATTTTAAACACCTCCTCTCATGACAATGTTGTATTAAAATGCACTAATAACCAAGACTTTAAGGTGACAATAAAACACACCTGACATCACAGGTGATTCACCTGAGTTTTATGGGTTATCCACTATGGGTTACATCAGTTTTCCCCAAGTTGAAAAGAAAAAGCAGTAACTACTTCCAACAGATGGGGGAGCAAAAGGAATAAACGTCTGTACCTTATACCCTCTAGAAATAAATGCTCTCCAAGAAATTTTTACAATCTCTTTGTTGAGAATTAAAAGATTTTTCCACGCCTCCGTTTTGAGTATCTTCCGTCGGGGCAGAGAGAAGGTAGCGGGCCAGGTTTACTGGGTAGGGCGGAACTGGACAGGGCGCCGCGTTTCCCAGCAGGTCCCTCAGCCCCGCCGGGACGCAGACCAGCCCTCGGCCAGCGTCCCGCGGACACCCAGCCCCTGCCTCCGTCCCGCCCCTGCATTACCCGCGCCAGCGCCGGCAGCGCCGCCTTCTCCTTCCCTTCGTCTTCTTCCTCCTCCCCTAAGGCCGCCGCCGCCAAGGCTTCTGAAGGGTCTTCCCGTTCGTACTGGGCGACCTGCGCTCCGGTGCTGGGATTTTCCGGGGTTTGGAGACTGCAGGCCTCCAGCTTCGCCGCTCGGTGCGAGGCGGCCATCACCGCGCCGCCGAGGCCTCAGCGCCCGCGCGGGCCCGGGGCGGGGAAGCTGGCGCCGACTCCGGCCACCCGGCGGCTCCTGGCTTGGGGCGGGCCGTTACTAGGGGCGCCGTAACTAAGGACGCTACAGGGGCCGCGAGGGGCCAAAACTCACTCAAACTCCCTTCTGCGGAAAACCCGGGATGGGCGTTTCCGGAATAGTGGGAGTGAGTGCTGAGTCTTTGCTGGTTTAGAGGGTTGGCAGGCAGAACAGGACATCTCTTCGCCAGCTTCGCGCCTCACCGCCTAAGCGCACACTTCTCACATTATATCAGGGAAACAACTCGCTTTGTAGGAAAAAAAAGCGCATTTTCTTCATTGAAATAACACGTGTGTTGAAGGCAGCGGCGGCAGAGGAAAGCAGGGGGATGTTACTGTGTGGAGATCTCAGAACAGTGGCGTGCATTGCATCTGTTACTAACATGGCTCCCCAGGGAGCCAGAGAATGGGAAGGGGTGAGATACATTCTACTTTGATTGACTTGAGAGCTCGCAGGAACCAACCAATCCAAAGGAGTCTGCTAGTTACCACACTTTTTTTTTTCTTAGTTTGACCAATAAAAGCCCAGAGTTGGGTGGAGCCGGGCCCACCCACCAGAGAGTGACACTGCAGGAGTTATGAACCTGGTGTTTGTGGTTGGGCCCGTCAACTTTATAGTGGTGGGGTTGAGGGGTGCAGTAACCACAGACACGCCCCATCTCCACCTCACCCTACCAACAGCCTCCTACTCAGGATTTGGGCGTTTCAAATGGCGCCTTCCCTCTACACCATGTTTCTGTGGTGCAGTCTGAACCACCTGTTACCTAAGTCTCTACTACCTGAGGCTGAGGCTGCGGACACCCTCTCCTCCCTGTCCTTCAGCCTCCTCTGGCCCCCTAGCCCTACAACCAGCCATCGCCACCACGAAGTTAAAGTGTGCAGCGTGTGTTGCCTAGAACGTATCTGTGAGCCGTTTTTCTTTTTTAGTCTTTTCTTTTTTTAAACAAACCCTTAGGGCCCATCATGGAGATTGAACTCACGACTCTGAGATCTAGAGTCACATGCTCTACTGACTGAGCCAGCCGGGGCACCCATGAGCCCTTCCTACCAAGACTTTCTTGGTCGCGGGGTGGAGTGTGAGCACCTGCAAAATCCCCCATTTCCCCCACCTCCTTCAGGCTGTTCTTTGTTTTGGCTGAGACTTGCTTTGCCTACTGGAATAGATACTGGCTCAATTCTGAGCAGAAGCCAGAGCCAGAAGTTCATGCAGTATGGATGCCCTAAGTGACCAGAGTTGGTACGTCTAGTCATTCACATGCAGCTGGTTCTGTGGCCACGGGTGACCCTCTTGGGATTTGGTGTAAGCCTGACCCCAAACAGCAAGACAGGCCTACATGCTGAAGCACTGCAAATGGAAGATTAGAATAGAATAGAAAGAATGAGTGTGGCGGACATGTCGTGCGTGTGTGTGTGTGTGTAGAAGAGAAAAAATAAAACAATGAAAAGAAAAATTGGCATCTATGAAAAAAGCAAGATGAAAATAAAGATAAAGAGTGGTAAGGAAGAAAAAGCAGCAGAGGGAGAACGGAGAGAAGGCTAACTGTAGCCCAAGAGAACTCCAATCCATCTCTCCTTTCCCTAGAATATAATTCTGCCCAGTCAGGAGAGGGAGAAAGCACAATCATGTTCAATCTCCCTATCAGAACCAAGAGCCAGGGGTGCTTGGGTGGCTCAGACGGTTAAGCTTCTGGCTTCATCTGGGGTCATGGGATCCAGCCCTGCACTGGGCTCCCTGCTCTGCGGGAAGCCTGCTTCTCCCTCTCCCATTCTCCCTGCTTGTGTTCCCTCTCTCCGTATATCTCTCTGTATTCACTCTGTCAAATAAGTAAATAAATCTTGGGCGCCTGGTGGCTCAGTGGGTTAAAGCCTCTGCTTTCGGCTCAGGTCATGATCTCAGGGTCCTGGGATCCAGGCCCGCATCGGGCTCCCTGCTCAGCGGGGAGCCTGCTTCCCCCTCTCTCTCTCTGCCTGCCTCTCTGCCTCCTTGTGATCTCTCTCCCTCTGTGAAATAAATAAATAAAATCTTTAAAAAAAAAATAAGTAAATAAATCTTAAAAAAAAAAAAAGAAAAGAAAGAAGGAAAAAAAAAAAAGGAACCAAAAGCCAGAGTTCTTCCCCAGCTCCAGAAAAAGAGAAAGTTCCAGCATTCCCAGAATCTTCAGAAAAAGTAAGAAGAACCTTTAAGGACCTTTAGCACAAGTTGCCACGTCTACTGGTGACAAACAGAAAGTTCCCCTGCCTGAACCTGTACCAGAGCCTACAAGCCTTTTCAGGGGGGAAAAGAAAGGGAAAAGAGAAGACTTGACCAAGATACCATTCTTCCCATTCTTGACCTGGTTGGCGCCAGAGACCCCCTCACAACTGTATTCACCTAGAAGGCAGCCATGCCCGAGGAGGTGATTATCTCCTTGAAGAACTACTCCACCAGGGCTTAGAAGGGACAGCTCTCCAGTGAGACGCACAAAAAAAGCACTTCTTAGCATCCTTGTCTAGAAGTAGCTCATTGTTTGCTTTGTCTGGTTGCCAGTCACCGAGAAGCCTCCCAGGAGGACATGCGGCTCCCTCAAAAAAATGCGTGGGTTATGTCCTGTGTCCTTCACCTCGCCCTCGGAGGTGAAGGCACCAACACCTCCAGCAACTCCACCGCCAAAAATTCCGTTCCCAACCCTCCAGCAGCCGGGCTGTACCAGAAAAACTCGTGTTTCTGTATCTCTAAGGAGAACTTCAGGTAAAGTGACAAAATATAAAGGTAACGAGAAAAGAGGCCCTCTCGCCATTTTGCCAGTGGGAAAAGTAGAGTTCTCCGAATTAAAAAAACAGAAAGGTGGCAAAATGGCTGCCACAGAGTCTGTGCAGCAGACACCGAACCAGAGGACAAAACCAGCCGTCTTCATCTGACTCTGGATCCTCCTCCTAAGATGACGATGATGAGTGACTCAAGAGGATCCCATATGAGACATGGTGAGGTGGACAGACGGATTCTCAGAAGGCCTCCTTCTCACCACGAAAGCAAAAGGACCAGGAAGAATATTCCCTTGTGGTAGACGCAGGCCCTTCTCATTACCACTAGACGACGCCATTTTCCTCCTCTCACTCTTCTTCAAGTCCCTGGTCTTCCAAGGGAAGGGCTCCCCTCGCCTACCCCCACATCAGTACTCAACATTATCAAGAAGCCGGGCTCCTCCAAAACACACAAGATACCCTTCTCCACCTCCTAAACAATAGCATCACCATCTCCACCCAAAGCAAAGGGTCTCCCATTCTTCACCTCCCAAAGAAGTCAGCAACTTTGCCTGCATTGCTATCAAAGCACGGGAGGTCTTCCCTGATTATCTACATGGGAAGAGCATTTGCTCTCCCACTTGCCTCCAGCTCCACAGACCTGTCTCCTGAGCCAGTAACTAAAAACCCCAAGCACTTCCATCCCCTGTCCAGTCTCAGTCACTCTCTATGAACAGGTCCCCCATGTTACCAATCAAAACTAAAAGCCTATCACCAAACTCATCACTGGCAAGGAACACCAAAGAAGAAGGATGTAGAAAGAAGGAGGGGAGGGGAGGGGAGGAAAAGAAAGAAAGAACGGAAGAAAGAAAAAGGACAAGAAACACAAAAGTATAAAAGAAGCAAAACAAGTACAAAAAACATAAGGAAGAGGTTGTGGCTGCAGCTGCTATAGCTGTTTTACTAGCCATTGCTATTCCCGCAGCCACATCAGCACAGGAAGAACCAGGACAGAGCCAGAGCATAAGGAGACTGAAAGCAAAGCTGGGGATAACCTTCATGACTTAAAAAGCACCTGTGTGGGGCCTGAGATCAATGTGGAATGCTCAAGTGTTCCAGTCCTAGATGCAAAGGTTTTATTATTACGTAAAACTTATTTGGTCTGTACGCAATTAGATACTGAAATTGCAAACATGTGTTTTAACTTTAGTCTAAAACATTTGTTGTAGTAAATGCTAAGTTGAAGTACCAAGATGCTAATACAGGGAGGAGGGTCATGGATTTTCACCTAAAGCAAAGGAATGAACTTCTGATACATGCTACAAGGTTGATGAACATAAAAACATTATGCTAAGTGAAAGCAAGCAGGAAGCCCGATGCAGGGCTGGATCCCAGGACCCTGGGATCATGACCTGAGCCAAAGGCAGATGCTTAACTGAGTCACCCAGGCATCCCGAAGGCAATCTTTATGGTAGAACTCAGTTAGTCTCAATAAGGCAATGATAGCTTTCTGTAGGCTCTACTTAACTATTTCTTTGTAAACTTTGGTCTACTACTTTCCAGTGGTGGTTCCATGGACTCTAGAATTTTACCCACCAGACAGAAAAACAAATAGCTAAGAACTCAAGACTACTCCTTCACACTACAAGCTTCTTCTCGTACTTTGCCCAACTTCTAGACACATTATTAGTCATTCTTAAGTTTAATCCCTATCTCAATTAATTGAGCAAGTCCACTGGAAGGACAAAGAACTCAAAGGGATCCACACTAAGACACATGATAGTAAAAATGTCAAGAGAAATCTTAAAGCAGCAAATTTGAGCAAAATGCTAATTTCAAATTTGGTTGCAATTTCCTTAGAAAAAGGTGAACACAAGAAAAATGCACCCAGCTGAATTAAACTGCCTGGTAACATACAAAACATGCAAAACCTCAACATACGTTCGTACATCAATTCACTACACCCATCGACATCAGGTTTTACAACTTGGTCATGTTTCAGATAACCCTCCTACCACTTTGCAAAGACAGCAGCAATTTACAATATCCACGGCCAAGCAAGCTTGTTTCTCAAGGTAAAATGGTATATTTAATGTAGTATGTATGTATGTAACTGTTTAACCCATGTAGATGTTTCTATTAGGTTTCTTTTATTTGTTCCTGATGAAGTTTTTGAGTTGTGCCTTTAACCACTTGTCTCCTCTAAGTCCTATGGTTTCCATTGCATAATTTGGCATTATCATGATTTTTAGGTATGTCATTTATAGAATTGACTATATGGCAAAAATGTCAATAATTAAGTTTAATGTTCATCCTGTTCTTTAAACTTTATGTGAAAATTTTCGTAATAAAAAGTTAAGGGTTAGGGATAAATAGCACTCAAGAGAAAAAAAAAAGCATGCAAAATCTCTGCCCCACTAGGGCACAATACTATCCCCTCATTATGAAAAAACACACCTTTTAAATATTTAACAAGATACATTTCCCTTTGTTTTAGAATTATAGACCTATATAAAAACCTTTTTTGAAACAATCTCCTTTGGTCTCTTATTCTCTAAAATAGAACTGGCTTATTAGATTATTTCATGAACTGTTGGAAAACCTGAGTCAAACCCTACACAAAATGGTCAGTGGTTTAATTTATATTAAAACAAATTTAACAGAAAAACAAGAAATATTTCCTTGAAAGAGTTTCAAGGATGTTATATAGACAATTCTTATTACTTAGATATAACCTACAAACCTTCTGCTGAGTAATGGATAAATTCAAATGTAAATCATTTGGATTACAGTATTGACAAAATTTTTGGAATATACTTCATATTATAGCAGCTGAAGTATTTTTATAGTAAGCTAATATCCATTAAAATGGGAGTAAACTGAATTACTAAACTCCAGATAATCCAGAAATATCCATTTAAACACACTAAGCCAGAGCGCCTGGGTGGCTCAGTTGTTAAGCGTCTGCCTTTGGCTCGGGTCTGGGATTGAGTACTGCATCGGGCTCCCTGCTCCATGGGAAGCCTGCTTCTCCCTCTCCCACTCCCCCTGCTTGTGTCTCCATCAAATAAACAAACAAAATCTTAAATAAATAAATAAATAAATAAACACACTAAGCCTTACCACTTACCGAATTTAACTACCTGTTAGATGCAAAAGAAACTTCTGACTGGTTGGCTGAAATTATTTCTGCACAAATGCAGAGCCCAGGTTGTTCTCCTAATACTCTGTGAAATACAGGCCAGGAGATGGTAGGCCTAGTGATACCAGAATGCACAGGCCCAATTTATGGTCCACATCAAAGATCTGGCCTTTATCTAAAGGCAGTCAGGAGCCATGAAAACTTGGGCCTGACAAATTAAAAAATAAAAAAAATCACTACCTAGAGTGTGCAGAACTGCTTGGAGGGAAGCCAGAGCAAGATTATTTTGGAGATCTTAACACAATTCATGGATGATGCTTGTTAGGACAGAGGCAATGAAGAGGTTCCAAACCACTGAAATGACATATTAAGAATCCCTATGTATAAGATTTGCTACATACAGGCATACAGTTTTATTTGTAAAAGGAATCCCAATTAACACAGTAATAGTTATATTCTTGAAGGAAAGGATTGGGATGATAGAGGGAACTTTTCTCACTTAGTATCTTCCTATACTGTTAAACTTTTTTTAAAAAAAAGATTTTGAGGAGAGAAAAAGAACATAAACGCACACATGCACTCACACAAGCAGGGGGAGAGGGAGAGACTCTCAAGCAGACTCCCCACAGAGCCTGACACGGGGTTCCACCTCGCAACCCTGAGATCATGGCCTGAGCCAGTCAGATACTTAACCAACTGAGCCACTCAGGTTCCCCCTGTAGTGTTAACTTTTAAAATACCATATATATATCACTTTGATATATTTTCCTGTAAATGGGGACTTATCAGGGTGATGAGTGTATTGGGCCATTTAAAAATTGAATTCAGGGCACCTGGGTGGCTCAGTGGGTTAAAGCCTCTGCCTTCGACAGATCATGATCTCAGGTCCTGGGATCGAGGCCCACATGGGGCTCTCTGCTCAGCAGGGGGGCCTGCTTCCTCCTCTCTCTCTGCCTGCCTCTCAGCCTACTTGTGATCTCTCTCCCTCTGTGAAATAAATAAAATCTTTAAAAAAAAATAAAAATTGAATTCAATACTTCTGTTTAAAAACAAAAAAAACCCAAAACCCACAAAACTTAAAGCACTCAGGACTGAGACCTAATAAAGTCAACAGGCAAATGTGAACTTTTTTTTCTCTTCTTACATAGGTTTTTCAAGAATATCAGAAGTAACGAACGGTATGTTGGGAGAGAAGGGTCAATAAATTAATCTGCTTTTTGAAACCAAACATTTAATATTTTAATTAAGTTTTGTCAATACAATTTCAACCAAGTGCCACTGGAAGACCAGGCCCAGGAATTCACAAAGGAAACAATCTTCCAAACAGCAAGAAACACCAAGGTGATCTTCCACTCCAGATGCACTCTTAGTGGCCACAGTGGTGCCAGTCAGCCAGTGTTCATCCAATTACCGAGTGTTTACCTGACAAGAAAAAAACTCGAGTTCCACAACTTGTAAAAATAGAATTTTAATCATCAAAGAGGTTTTGAGCAATTACCAAACTGCCTGATTACCGAATCCTATTTTCTTTTTTTCCCCGAATCCTATTTTCCCAAGTGAGAAATGACTGTAAAAAGTATGAACTGTTATCAACTTGATGACCAACAAAGTAATATTTACCACCCTGCTCCCCTCCCAAAACTCTTTAAAAAAATATGCCTTTTCGACCCTGTAGGGAAATTCACAATCTATTTATACTTACCACATCATCAATTTTCAGAATGCTCCGGACAGTTTCAGTTGCTAGAGTCAGTGCACTGACTGAAACCAACAAAGGCTGGACAACCAGTTCCTCCAAAATGTTGGAAATGCCACCCTGCCAAATAGCATAAATTGCTTTTAGTGTCTGTGATTACACACCTCACCAACTACACTGTTACCAGTATGAAATAAGGCCTTTCCAACCCAGTTTTCCTTCGTTTCAGTCAAAAGTAAAATACTAAGTTCTTCTCTATATTGTAGGTTCTATTTAACAAAAATTTGGAAAAACGGAATTAATGCTAGATTCCCCCAATCCTAAACCCAAAACAACTCCTAATTATTACTATTATTATTTTAAAGATTTTATTTATTTGACAGAGACAGAGAGATCACAAATAGGCTGAGAGGTAGGCAGAGAGAGAGGAGGAAGCAGGCTCCCTGCTCTACAGGGAGCCTGACTCGGGGCTCCATCCCAGGACCCTGGGATCATGACCTGAGCTGAAGGCAGATGCCCAAAGACTGAGCCACCCAGGCTCCCCAACAACTTCTAATTATCTTTAACTTAAAAATACCCAGGCAAAAATTAGGTAATCATACTCATTAAAAATTGTAAGATCTTTAATGCTCAAATCATCCCTCAACCCTAATTCTGAATATGGCCACAGCCAGTCTGCCCGCCTTTACATCTCTCTCAAATCCCACTTTTATTTATTTATTTATTTATTTATTTATTTTAAAGATTTCATTTATTTATTTGACACAGAGAGAGAGATCACAAGTAGGCAGAGAGGCAGGCAGAGAGACAGGTAAAGGAGGAAGCAGGCTCCCTGCTGAGCAGAGCGCCCGATGCGGGCCTCGATCCCAGGACGCTGAGATCATGACCTGAGCCGAAAGCAGAGGCCCTAACCCACTGAGCCACCCAGGCGCCCTCAAATCCCACTTTTAAATTGTTACTGCCACTATCTCAGTCTCTCTTCTCTTGGGATTACTGCATTATGTGATGATGGCCATGATAGGCAACCATGCCTCCAGTCTTCCCTCCTGAAAGTACTTCTTCATCTTAGCCTCTTGGCTAAAAAAAATTTAGTAGTTCCCAAGTATTGGAATAAAAACAACTCCCCCACAACTGCCCCAATACTCAAAAGGCCTCCTCGTTCTAGCTCTTATGGGAGCTTTCTAACCTTAAACTCCACTATATTACCAACATACAAGCCTCTAGACAAAACAAGTAATTTCTTGGTTCCTTTCACCTATAAAACATTTGTTTCCCCACCTGAAATCTCATCTCTTCCCAATCAAAGTTGCACCTTCATAAAGCTTTCCCTAACTAGGCAATGCCCTTCCTTTTAAGGTCTGTATTAAAAACAAACACCCACCCACCTTGGATTGTCAGTTATTTTCCATTATGTATTATTTGTCTCTCCAGTAAAAGGAGACATTAATAAAGGACTAATACAAAAAGGGAAGATTATTACTGTTGTATGTGTTTACCCTACACAACTATTACTAGGCTACTGGCCACAACAGCAGCAATGCTTAATATTTATGTAATGTTTACTCTATGCCAGGCAACTTAGTAAAAGCCTTCTAGCTGGTAATACATTTAATCCTCACAACAGGCCTTTGAGGGAACTATAAATTGTCCCTGTTTTTACAACTGAGGAAACTGAAGCACAGACTAAGTAACTAAAATTTACACAATCAATAAGTAACAGAGTAATCAACAAATAATACTTTTCACTGAAGACATCCTCTTCTTACTCAATAGCATAAATTAGTTGACCTGCAGTTCTCATACTTGGATCCGAGATAACTTTTTTTTTTTAAAGTAATCTCTGGGCGCCTGGGTGGCTCAGTGGGTTAAAGCCTCTGCTTTCGGCCCAGGTCATGATCTCAGGGTCCTAGGATCGAGGCCCGCATCGGCCTCTCTGCTCCGCAGGGAGCCTGCTTCCCCCTCTCTCTCTCTGCCTGCCTCTCTGCCTCCTTGTGATCTCTCTCCCACTATGAAATAAATAAATAAAATCTTTAAAAATAAATAAATAAATAAATAAATAAAGTAATCTCTACACATTACTTCTAAAGTAATGTGGGGCTTTGAACTCATGACCTGGAGATCAAGAGTCATATGCTCTTCCAACTGAGCCAGCCAGGTGCCCCTAACCCCAAGATTACTTTTTTTTAAGAAGATTTATTTATTTGAGAGTGAGCACGGTGGGTAGGGGCAGAGGAAGAGGGAATCTCGAGCAAACTCTCCACTGAGCAGGGAGCCGGACCCCACAACCCTGAGATCTTGAGTTGAAATCAAGGGTCAAACATTTAATCGAATGAGACACCCAAATTCCCCCCCACCCCAGATTACTTTTGATTTAAAAGCTTATCACCCAGGGCGCCGNCTCAGTGGGTTAAAGCCTTTGCCTTCCGCTCAGGTCATGATCTCAGGGTCCTGGGATCAAGCCCCGCATCGGGCTTCCTACTGAGTAGGGAGCCTGCTTCCTCCTCTCTCTGCCTGCCTCTGTCTACTTGTGATCGCTCTCTGTCAAATAAATAAATAAATAATCTTAAAAAAAGGAGGAAAGAAGGCTGCCAACATGGTTAGGGAGGTGCACTCAGAAGAAAGTTACATCTAAGCTAAGACCTTGCAATCTGTGATGTTGTAAATGTGATGAAGCAAGAAGGGTGGGGAGAAGCCCTGACTATTGTTCCAGCCATCTACTCATCTCTACACTATCCAAATCTCATAGAGGAAAAAGGCACTTGAAAATATTTATCATTTTATATTCTAAAATTAAAAATGAGCCCAGGACAACCCTCCCAGGTCCCCTCCCTCTTTGGGAGCTTTGTACTCTATCATTCAATAAACTTTACTATTGCTCAATAAATCTTGCTTTGCTGCCCACCAAAAAGAAAACCTTTTCTTTCAACAGACAATTATGAAGTTGTTATCATTTCAATCAACATTTTCTGTAATAATTAAAGACTAAATTATTACCTTTCGGACATTAATGCCAGTAGTTTTTTCTCCTTGGGCATGCCGGTTTCTTAGTTCTGTTACTGTAGAAATGGGATTCAGGCCAGCATTTTCAGCTAGTGTAGATGGGATGACTTCCATAGCATCTGCAAAAGCACGAACGCAGTAGGATTCCATGCCACTCAATGTTCTTGAATATTCAGTTAACCGTAGGGCCAATTCTATCTCTGGAGCACCACCTCCTGCAATAAGAGCTCTGAAATTCACAGATACATTTTTAGCTTATTTTATCCAACATAAAACTATTTTTAATAACTTACTATTTATACTTTAAAAAATAGTCAAAATACAGAAATGTTAATGTTCAAAATGTTACTCAGTAACTTAGAGTACCTCTTCTTTACTAAACAGCGAATCACACAAAGGGCATCATGAATGGAGCGCTCAGCTTCTTCAATCACCAATTTGTTGGATCCACGAACAACAATTGTAACTGTTTTTCCAGGGCTTGTACAGCCTGTAATCTGTAGTAAACAAACTCCAAATTAGGTACAGAAATAAGGGTTAAAACAAACAAAAAATCCGGGTAAATAAATGCTGTACTACAATATTGTTACCTTGAGCAGTTTGCCAGAACCATTTAAATTGACCTCCTCAGCTAACTCAGCTGATCCCAGCATGTCGGTGGTGAATTGGTCAATGTGAGCAACTGGCTTGGTTCCAATTGTCTGGGAAAAATATCAAATCCACAAATTAAGGCTACTCATTTGATTACTGGATATTCTCACACAGAAGCTACGAATATTTTACCTTACAAATGAATTCGATGTCTTCTCTTTCAATATCCTTAACCACCATAATTTTCATTTTGTTTAGGAAATGTAATGCAAGATCACTAAGAGCATCTCTAAAACACAAAATCAATGATTAGCTCAATGCTAGATTAAAAAAAAAATTGCTGTTAAACTGCTTTTTAAGCTTTTCGTCATTACTGTTTAAATGACGAATAACTCAAATTATCAGTATAGGAAGATGCTTTAAATTTAGTTGACCAAGTTTATAAGCTCAAAACTCTCAAGATTTCCAGTGGATAATATTAAAACATACCCCACGCAACGTTATTTGTAAAGAACAAAAAAAAACCATTATCATGGTTTTTAATATTAAACAAGTATTCTCTTTGGTAATTGAAACTTTATTGATATTTCATGAATTTATAAGTATGATTAATTCAAGACTCCACAAATTTACACCCTCTCACAAATTATCTGGAATAAACTTCCTAACAACACTGTGACACTGGAAGGGTGGATATTACGATCCCTGTTCTACAGATAGGCTAACTAAATTTTGAGAAGTTTACTTAAGGTCACTATCTTTAATATATCTTGGTAGGAGAACCAGGTAATCAAACTCTTCATCGAGGTTTCTATATAAAATAGTAACCCACAGTATTTCCTGGCATAACATTATTAATAGAGTACAAGGGAACGTATCTACTTATTAAAAAAAAAACACTTAAGGAAATAAAAGGGATCAGTTTAAACTTTGGAAAATTCTTTTGACCCATGAACTATCCTGCATTCCCCTAAAAAGAACTTCTAAATTTCAAGGCAAGCAATTCCATGGACCTTTAAATAAACGCCTCTTTTAGCTAGCTAATCAATTCTAGACCAAACTTATCAAAAACAAAACATTGCATTTGCCTGATATTCAGGATCTTGGTCTAGAAGAACATACAGTTGACCCCGGAACAGTGAGTGAGTTAGGGGCACCCACTCCCCCTCTCCAGTCAAAAATATGCACATAACATTTGATTTCCCCAAAACTTGACTACAAATAACCTGCTGACCAAAGCCTTACTGATAACATAGCATACCAATATGCTGTATTCTTATAATAAAGCTAGAGGAAAGAAAATGTTAAGAAAACCATGAGGAGGGGTGCCTGACTGGCTTACTTGGAAGAATATGCAACTCTTGATCTAATGGTCATAAGTTTGAGCCCCATGTTGGGTGTAGAGATTACTTAAATAGAACTAAAAAACCACGAGAAAAATACATTTTTAGTACTATAAAAAAATCCACATGTAAGTGGACCCATGCTTCAAACCTGAGTTGTCCAAGGGTCAACTGTATATCCCACACATTTAAATCATCGCAATGGGAAGAGAACCCATTAAAGGATTTATCAGAATACTATGATGTCACAAATGCAGATTTATTCTAGATTTCTAGTGATTTACCCACTCCAAATATTCCTTAAAAAATTGCTAAAATAAACTTTTATTAAAAGCTGAACAAAATAAATAGCCCCACACCTCAGAATAGACTTCTGTATGAGAAGAACATTACATCCTGTTTTTTTAATTTGCTTCACTAAATTGAGAATATAGGCTCTCTCCTCCCGCAGCACTCGGTCCATCTGGACATAGTCAGAAACTACTATTTGATTATCCATCTGTTGAGAAAAAAGAACATCATATTAATAAATTGCACTGGAAGTGTTTGTGGTCTTTTTTTTTTTTTTTTTGCATTGTAGGAGTTTTTAAGTGAAAAGGACAGACTTTCACTGAAAATATTATGTATCATGTAAATTCAACCAAAATCATGCCTAATAACTTAGAGAGGCATACATAGGAAAGGTCTAGGAAAACGAATATACACCAACTGGAACTCAGGTCTTTAACTTTCATCTATACACCCTGCTATCTTCTTTATATTTTTTGCGAGTACATTTTGGCGGTTTTAAAACGGTTATCCTAGTTCCTGAATGTCAGTTTTTTTCATACAAATATATGCATTACTGAAATAATTTCAGTTGCATCCTTTTAACTCCATGGCTTGTTATAAAAACCTGTATGCTAAAAGGCGGTACCAGGAACAAATCTTGTTAATCAAAGGTGTATAAAGCAACATTAATTTTTCTATGGGTTTAACTTTTGGGAAACACATGACTCAACAGGAAACCTGTATGCCAAAACAATGCAAAAGGAGAGCAAATCTGAGCAAAATGACAAGATCAACCACTCCCTTTTGGAAATAGTACTTACAGTGAAAAGATAAGAAAATACCTTAAAAGATATTTAGAGTATAAATAGTAAGCTGGTTTCAACTTTCATTTGTGCAAATGTAGGACAAAAGATCTGTCTACTGCTATAGGATGGATGGACGTTTCTCAGAAACCTACAAAGAAACTGGAAATTCCACTTACCCTGTAACTTTTAGACAATGTATTTTTATTATTTCATACATAGTGTCCCTACTGTTATTTCCCTTCATCTATGAGTCAACGCTCAATTTCAATGATAGCCAATTGAAGCGATAGATTTGTCACGTCTGGCATCCAACAATTTCTCCTTTTGTCTCAATCTTATTCTTTTGGAATCTATGATCTTTATCACTAGTATCACTATATTCTATTTTTATAATATTGAACAAAGGTTCAAGCTATTAGAAAGTTACACACATAAACAAGGAACTGATTTCATTTGCTTTTACTTACATCTGTTTTGGGAGCAGATAAACAAAACTGAATAAGCCCAATCTTAGCCTTTTCTACTCTGGTTATGCCAGAATTTGCCACCTTTTGAGTAAGTACCAGCCCTTCCACCAGCTCACAGTCATCAATTGTACCACTAAGAAAAAAGAAAATAAGGAGACAGTTAATAGAGGGTGGAAATCTGTGAGTTTAACAGGTTGCTAACAGATTACAAATCATCAGTCCAATAAAATGTGAGTCAGTCTCACATTTATTTGTGCCTTAATTCCTAAAATTCTTTGATCTACTACTGCCCTGCCATCATAATGGAATATAAACAAATTCTTGAAATTCCCATGTTACTATAAATTCTTAATTTTTTTTTAAAAAAGATTTTATTTATTTATTTGACACAGAGAGAGAGATTACAAGTAGACAGAGAGGCAGGCAGAGAGACAGGGAGAGGAAGAAGCAGGCTCCCTGCTGAGCAGAGAGCCCGATGCGGGCCTCGATCCCAGGACACTGAGATCATGACCTGAGCCGAAAGCAGAGGCTTTAACCCACTGAGCCACCCAGGCGCCCAAATTCTTAATTTTTAAAAAAGATTTATTTGTCAGAGACAGAGCACACAAGCAGGGGAAATGGCAGGCAGAGGGAGAAGCAGGCTCCCCCCTGAGCAAGGAGCCCAATGTAGGACTCGATCCCAGGACCCTGGGATCATGACCTAAGCTGAAGGCAGAGGCTTAACTGACTGAGCCACCCAGGCATCCCTTCAATTTTTATTAAAATCATAATTAGAAATGCTTACCCAAGTTTCTTAACGATTTTAATGTCTCTAAGATCTACACTAGTAGCTGTGGCTGGATCGATCACTTTCATTACTGCATTTACACTCATTGGAGAAAGCAGACTGGAATACTGAGAGACAACCTAGAATTAGTAAAATAATAAAGTCAGTTTCACAATAGAAAAAAATCCTAGTTCTTTAATAAAAAGATCTTCAAGAAGTAATCTTAACCACTTTTTTGGGGTAACGGGAGAGTGGGAACACAAGACAACATTCCATACAAACTGTCTTCTCCACTTGGGCGGTCAGTCACCAAGGGCACAAAATACATAGGCTTTTTTCCCTATTTTATTAACATAGTAGATGGAACTATCTAGATTACTACCTCTATAGAAAATCTGAAAATCAAATTATATGTAGATGTTTCTTACCTTAAATGAATTTGTGAGCAAATGCTATATATGTGCACCCCTAATACTAAGGGACTAATAACTAGTTGGCTAACACTTTACTAAGAGCTTATTCTATGTGAGACAGTGGTCTTAGCCCTTTACATTTATATACTTGCTCAATCTTCAGATGAAGAAATTCAGAGTCACACAGCTTGGTCAAGGGATGAGCCCAGCAATAAACCCAAGCAGTTCTAGACTCTGTGACCAATGCTCGTTAATCCTGCTATTCTATCTGTATTAGATCTGGGGACATTCAACAATATCAGGGATCTCACTAACACTATCTAGCTCTTCATGTAACACTGAAAGAAGATCAATGTATCAATAAAATGCTGATGAAAACAATGGCGGGGGGAGGGGAGACACAGGACATGACCGAAAACAAGAACATTAAGTTCGCAGGAAATTTTTAGAAAAACAATGCTTTAAATTTGAAAACTAAAAAAGCAGCATTGATTATTAGTTAAGAGGGACCAAGGATGGGCAAACCTGTCCTGGGTTCCAATCTCCACTTATCCCTTACTGATAGGTTTTGGATTAGTTACTTAATTTCATTAGATCTGTTTTCCCATCTGTAACACGGGCATCAGTTTATTTAACAGCCCTGAAGGAAGAAATCTGACGTTAACTAATTCAGTTGTACAAACTACCTGTTACCCAGACACTCCAGACCTAACGTTTATGAACTGCATAGCACCAAAAATCACAACCTAACAGTTAGAACTCTTACCAAGCTTTAAAAAGTAATTTTAAAATGATCCTTTAGTACTGGTCTCACCTTTGAGTTCAGGGAAGTGGTAGCACTATTTAATAAAGTTTCTCTGTCACTCAGTTCCACAGGTCGAGACATGTCAGTCAAGATTTCTATACCCTTTTCCAAAGCCTTCTGGAATGACTCAGAAATGATGGTTGGGTGAATCCCTGTCGTTAGTTAAAATTTAGTTATTATAACGCATAAACTACATATGACACCTCTTAAAATTTTTTACTCATTATAATTTCAAAGTAGTCATAATTTTCAAATGATCTATATTAACTTAGGCTTCAGTTATAAATAAAATAGTTTGAAAAACCTTAACTGCTATTAAGGTGAAGAATTTCTTTCCATTAATTTGGAACAGTCAATTCTGCACCCATGTGATTTTTATACTTTTCAAAACATCACAAATCTACATTACAAATAGATTAAGTGACTGGAGAGTCTCCACTATGATTAAACGTTATTTATCAGAGTAAGAACCTATACTACCTTTCCCAAATCACCATTCTCATCTAGAACCCCAAATCAGTACCACCACAACTTATTTTAGAAAAGCAAAAATGTTATCAAGTTCCATTCAAAAATGAAGCCCGGTTGGGGGAAAAAAACCTAAAGACACAAAAAGAAAAAATGTTCTTATTCATCAAATAAATACCAAAATTTCTAAATTTTCCTAAAAATTCCTTTAAAAAAATTTATTTATTTGAGAGAGAGCATGCGTGCGCACACACGCACACACAAGCAGGCAGAGGCAGAGAGAGAAGCAGGCTCCCTGCCAAGCAAGGAGCCCAATATGGGACTCGATCCCAGGATGCTGGGATCATGACCTGAGCCGAAGGCAGCTGCTTAACCAACTGAGTCACCCAGGCATCCCTACCCTAAAAATTCCTGATAAAATTAGTTATTCCAAATCAAATACCAAATCTATTACTCAATAACTTTTGGCCTTTATTTAGTAATAAAACATGTCCTATGTCCTACCTACCTTTTTGAAGAAGCTTGGTACAGGAATCTAAGAGAGAGCCAGCAATGATGACCACTGATGTGGTGCCATCTCCTGCTTCTATATCTTGTGCCTTAGACAGCTCCACCAGCTAAGTAAACAGAATATGCTAAGTTGCTCAGTGAGAAACGTGAAGACCCAATAACATCTAAGTGAAATATAAAATGAACGGCCTTCATATCAGTGTCAAAAACAATTTGATTATTATCAACACTGTAAGATTCAATATAATTCTTGACTTCTTGGGTTTCATTTTATATATTTATTTTTGAGTTTCATTTTAAAATGACCGATATATTTGTGACATGGAAAATTCTGCTCATATACTTTCTATAAGAATCTACGTTATGATTTCTGGTTCAGACTATGGGTTATACATTTTTTCTTCCCAGCTATTAAAAGTTCCTGTCAGAAAGTGTAAATGATGTTGCACCAAAGGTACCCTGTCAACTTGGAAACTAAAAAACAGGGCATTCTGGAAGATATAAGTGTCAGTTTGGAGTCCTTTGGAAGTTTATCTGAATCAACCTGTATAAGCATAATCTGATTCATTTCAAAAGTCATCGTAATCAAACATAACTTTTTAACAGGAATTTCTTTTCACAGATACGGTGACTTCTCACTTACACTGGAATCATCATCACACTTAAGCTGAATTGGTAATTGTTTTTAATAAACCTCAGTGTTTGAAGTTTAGACACTTGATTTTCCACACAATTAAGATTACACTGCTCTCTTCCAACTAACACCCACTGAACTAATAATTTAAGCCATTTCATGTTTTTATCTTCTTCTTCCTCTACTATACAGCACATTGGTATGGACAAGGAGATTCATGTTTTATTACAACCTTGCACCTAAGAGCACCATGTTAGGCACACAATGTATCCTAAAAACATGCCTGTTTAACACAAAGAAAAAGAATTCACAGTGCTTAAATAATACAATGTGATCAAATAAAACAAATTTAACTGTTTACAAATTATAAAGCAATACACTTAAAAGAAAACCTCATCTAAAATTACTAAAATAAACTTACCATTCTGGCTGCTGGATGTAACACTTGCATTTGTTTCAGAATGGTGGCCCCATCATTTGTAATGGTCACATCGCCTTTTCCATCTTGAATCTGTGAAGTTTCATTTTTAAAAAAAGCTGTATTTCAAAAATTGTTCTTTACCCAGCACTATGACACCCTAAAAGCTCTATTAATTTTAAAGCTTCTTGGTAGAGAAGTTAATTTATGTCTGTATAACTTACAAGTGCGCTTAACTTCAAATTCTCTTACATTACTACAGTGACTTAAGAAATATGCAGCAACAGTCTAACTTTACAAGTGAAAACACTTGGCTTTACTCTAGCTGTTTTTTTCATGTTTGAAAGTGAAGGAAATCTTCACACACAACACAAAGTAGAAATACTACTATGAAGAATTATTCACATTACTGGGTTCATATCCATAATAAGAAACGATACAATGGATCTTCAAAAAAGCACCACGAACACAGTAAATACAATTCTTATGTCAATACAGTAACTTATGTCTTTGTATTTTCAACAATGGGTAAACAGCATTATTTGCAGGGGCAGATTTTAAAATATCAAGAGGAAATAATAATCTGTACATCATCCAGACAATCTTTCATATTGTTTCTCACTCATTTTGGATGATAGCCAGCACTAAATTTGAGGGTATTATTTCTCAAAAGTTACTGGAATGCACTGGAATGTTTTATGCTGCCTGTCAACCACATTAAAAGAACAAGTGAAATTCCACAGACTCGTGTATGGTCAGTTATAGCAATAAGGAACACTGAACTCAAGCACGTATAGCTACAGCCTTACTCTATTTCCCATGTAACAACACAACAGATAACAACTTTTGTGTATGTACTTTGTTTAAAAATCATTAAAAACATATGAATTATACTTAAGTCCTGCTCACGCCAAAGCAATCTATTATTCTTCTAAACTCTCAAAGTACCCTTCTAGCACTTTTTACTCTTTAAGCAGCACATCTTAACCCACTATTGAGATTCAGCATGTGGACAGCAGCACTCAATATGTAATGAATAATTCATTGTTTTTGTTTGTTTGTTTTACCATTTTATCCATTCCTTTTGGTCCAAGGCTTGTTCTAATAGCATCAGCAACAGCTGTAAACAGAAGGAAGAAATCAGGACCCCTTTAAAAAGAGCAACATATTTCTCCTCTCAAACGATCATTTGTCTTTTTTAGGATATGGTGTGCAACCATTTACTTTGTCTATTAAAGAAAATTCACTGCCCAATAATAATCTACTGGAAACACAATAATTTATTCCTTTAACTGTATGACACTCACCTTTTGTTGTTAAAGTCACTGTACATAATACTTGTGCTTATGGTAGAATAAATTTTGAGGATTTACCTAATCTTCCTCTAAATATCAAAATAAGCACAATGTAGTAATGAGCTCAAAATGGAGACTGCATTCTTTTCTCCATTCCTTAAAAGAACACAAACAGGAGAGGCAAGACTTCCTACTATATAATTCCCCTTATTTGCCTATTCTGTCTTCCCTAAATATAAAGTGCAATTTTTGAAGGATAAGACTTTTCCATCAATGTGAAGCTGGTATAAAAAGATGGCCCATGGTAAAACACCCTTTGACACCCTACACCCTGCCACCAAATAAAACAAAACCCCAAATCTTTTTTTTTTTTTAATTTATTTTATTTTATTATTTTATTTTTTTTGTGTTATTTTATTTTTATTTTCCTAAAAGATAAATTCCCTAGAGTACAATGACTGGGTCATACAGGAACTGCATGCTCATTTTAACATAAATTGCCAGACTAATTTCCAGAGTGGTTGTACTGGAAAACCCCAAATCTTAACCCAAACAAAAACCCTAGCTTTCAGTCATCATTGGTACATTATGAAACATTGCTGGATAGTCTATCATTCCAAAGTTACTTATTCTTATTAACTGCCCTAAGAACGTTTATTAGTCCACTGAAGGGAAACTGGATTTGATGAACAGTCAAGTCAAATCCCCTTTTCTTTGAGAAGCCCAGGACAAATAAACAAACCCTCCCCTTCCTCACATACCTCACTCCATATACACAGGGCTGAGGTTGTGCCCTAATCATTGCATACTCCACAACCTGCGTATTTCCCTTTACTGCGTGAATAATACATAAAGATCTTAAGGACAAGAAACTTCCTACAATTAAAAATTATTTTGGGACGCCTGGGTGGCTCAATGGGTTAAGCCTCTGCCTTCGGCTCAGGCTGTCATCTCAGGGTCCTGGGATCGAGTCCTGCATCAGGCTCTCTGCTGGGCGGGGAGCCTGCTTCCCCTCTCTCTGCCTACTTGTGATTTTTCTCTGTCAAATAAATAAAATCTTAAAAAAGGTATTTTCTAATTGTTTTATAATTTTGGACTGTTAGTCCTAATTATCCAGTCAGTATTAGCCTCTTAGGAGATTTTAGATTTAGTGGACCCACATGGCCATGATTCTACAAGCAGACCAATTCACTTTAAGAATACCCTCACATTCATCTACATGAAGTTAGGAAAACACATCCTATCCAAAAAATAAAAGATTTTAGACTGCTTACATCTCCAAAAGTGTCTGATGTTTAAGATACAGTATGGCACACAGTCTATTAAAAGGGCTCGTGAAAAGTACTAGAACTAGTATTACTTTTCTGTGTATGTACATGGTTTTTACATTATCAATCAGTTTTGGGGGCACTTTTTGGGGTGACATCTAAATAAAAAACTGGCTCCCTGAATTAAGTGGAAAATGCACCTAAACAAAAGCAACTTTTCTCTATCAAGTTTGTTGGGTTTTGTTGACTTGGAAAGACTCTCTGTGCCCCTCTGTTCTGAGTTCTCATTTAAAAAGGTCAGGTTCACAGATAATTCACATGGCCTCTGCTCACCAGGCCCTTCAAGACTTGGCCCCATCCTACCCTTCCAATCTCACCTCTCATGTCTTCTTGCACTTTATTCTCTAACTGTAATGAAATACGCACTACATTTCAATACTCAATATACATCACCTAAGATCTCTAAGCCTTCGTTCTCACTTTTCCTTCCAGACTCTTGTCTCAACGNAAAAAAAAAAAAAAAAAAAAAAAAAAAGCGAACGCTTTCCTCAATTTTACGAGTGAGGAAACGCTGGCTAAAGGTCGAAGGTCACAAAGCCACTTAGTAATGGTAACAGAGAATGTTAACTCAGGTCTTCTTTTCTATCATATACCATACCATTCGACAAAACAAACACCAATAAATCTTCCATATTTCTAGACTTCTTTGTGTTTGGTTGCACATGCAAGGAGAACATAAATGCACAACCTAGCTTTCCATACGCTCCATCAGGACGGGTAAGTCTTCCCCACGGCCCAATACAAAGGGCCCCGCCCCAATGTAAGCGTGGAGTTTACCAAATTCGTTTCATTAGTTGCGCCAGGAGCTGCTTTAAATTATACTTTTATAAGAATATCTGAAAACTAAAATGTATTTTGCAAACAACGTTCTATCAGTGGAACCCCTAAGCAGATAAACGACAGTGCTTATGTGTCAGATCCCAAGGGACCGCTGCATGCGGTCCTCGGCATCTTTCTCCTAACGCGGGATGAGCGACCAGGGATGAAAAATGACGGGCGTCTAAGACCCACAATAGGGCCAGCCCCAAGGTCTCCATACTTGGCGTTGGGAATTACCGGCAGGAAACTACAGTAAATCCATCCACAGAGCTGGATCCCTGGAAGGACAAGATTGTCTCGAGTAACAAAACAATGAGCTTTAGGGACCCAAGTTCAGGATTAGAGTGCAGAGCTCGACCACGCACGGCCTCGGGTCGGACTCAGGGAACGATACCTTTGGCCGCGGAGATGTTGCTGAAGCGGATCTGGGCCGGCTTGTCACGGTCCTGATAGGCGCTTTTGCTGCGGCCACCGGCACTCCCGGCGGGCGTCCCGCTCCGGGCCGCCACGTTCTCGGGCATGGCAAACTTGGCGGGGTCTGCGTGGGCTCGGGAAGGACGGATGGACCCGGATTCTAGCCGGCCGCGGAGTAAAGGAACGCGCCCACCGCCGTCACGAAGCTTCCAGAAAACAGCACGGACGCCGGAGGAGGAGGGGGTGGAGAGGGGGCCTGCCAAGCCGCGCGGCGCCGACGTGACGTAGCAGGCTGCCCGCCGCGCGCCGGCTGAGGTGACTGTGGCTGCAAACGGGGGGCTTCCTGGGAGTGTTGGCCCCGGTCGCCGGGCCCCGGGGGTGGAGGCGCGCTGGGGGAGAACACTTGGGAGGCAGACAGGACAACCCGTGATTTTAAAGGCGGTTGTTGGGCACCCACATCGCCCGCGGCCCTGGCCTCCGCCGGGAGGTCCCTTCCGTTCATTCAAAGCCTCGGCGTTTGCGAGGTGGTGCGGGCTCCCGGACTATTCCTGATCGGACGGGGCTGTGCCGGGTTTTGCTGGACCGCTTCGTCTTGTATTTTGTTCAGTTTTGTTCGTTTTGAAAGAGTTGGAAGAGAGTGGTTTGGGGTGGGTGTCTGTTTTCATTTGATTGTCTCCTATTGATTGATACTGAGGGGGCCGTTAGAGATTAAATACACCCTCGTTAAATTGCAGAGACTCTTACAAGCTTTGAGGCTGTGATTGCCTGCCAAACCAGGACTGCCTTGTCTGATGCAACGCCCTCGTTGTATACTAGTTTCTTTCCTTTTCTTTTTTTTAAGATTTTATTTATTTATTTGAGAGAGCACAAGGCAAGGGAGAAAGCAGGCTCCCCGCCGAGCAAGGAGCGGGCCGCGGGACCCGATCCCAGGACCCTGCAATCATGACCCGAGCATAGGGCAGACACCCAACCAGCCGAGTCACCCAGGCGTCCCTGTATTCTAGTTTCTTGAACGTAACACGAGCCACTCACTCACAGGGAGCCTAAGCATTTTAGTTAGGATCATTTTAGTTCAGTTATGTGCTAGTTGCTTTGCTAACCCCTTTTGACAGTTTATCTCATTTAATCTTCACAATAGTTCTGTGATGTGGGCGCCATTATTTTTAGTAGATAAGGTAGCCAACCAAAACACAAAGAACTTACAGATAAACCTGTAAGTAGATTGAAACCGTATTTCCGTACAGAGCAACGAATTCCCAAATCATGAGCTGAACTGCTGGGCTCCTGTTACCACTGTTTTTAGATGGAAGTTCATGTAAGTTAAGTTCATTCAATGTTCTTTCACAAATAAATATTAAGCGCTCATAAAGCAGGGGTGTCTGGGAAATGTTAAAGAGTACTTTTGTGATCACTAGGCGCTTCTACACGCCATGAGGACATGAGCACTAGAAGATGAGCCTTCCTAAGTGCTTTCTAACTCCTATCCCTCTGGTGGTGACTTCTGTTTTCTTTATTTTTAAAGATTTATTTACTTATTTTGGAGAAAAAGAGCCTGAGTGTGTGAGCGAGCAGGGGGAGGGGCAGAGGGAAAGGGAGAGAGAAAATCTAGCAGAATCCCTGCAGAGTGCAGAGCCCACAAGGGGCTCCATCTAAAGACCCCCCTCCCCCCATCATGACGCTAGACCAAACCAAGCTGATTTGTCTTTTAAAAGGACCAGACTTCTTTGATGTAGCTCATAAATATCCCATGATTACTTGTTAAGACAACTAATGTGCAATCATGGAAACCAGTGTGAGATGATGGAAGTAGCATTAATATGGGGATCTAAAATCCTGGCTTCAGAGTTCTACTCTGCTACTTATTAACTATGGGATCTTGAGCAAGTCATTTAAGTTCTCTGGATCTCATTTTCCTCACCTGTGTAATAGTAGGATTAAATTACATGATCTCTAAGGGCTAGTTAGACTTCTAGTTTTATTAGTGTAAGTTGTAGACCTATTAGCCATAAAAGAGCAGAATCTGGAAGATGCCGTTACTGGCTTTTTGTCCCCATGGGTAAGACAATTGCTTTAATTATCTTAAAAGTTTTCAAGTTTTTTTTTCTTTTTCTGTGACAAATTGGAATTATTTTTTACCCCCCCAACGTACCCAATAAATAAGTGCTGAAAATTTGATTGCTTAGAAGTGTCAATATACATTGATTTCCCGTTAGAATGGGAACATTAAGTATTAAAATGTGCAAACCTGTGTATGCTATGCAAAGCACTGTTGCTAGTAAAGGATGGAAATATTGAAAAAAGTCTGGTCAGATCCAAGCAGACACAAAGCATACGTGAGAATGTTGGCGATAGCAATAGCCTTATAGAATTTCTTTAATGATTTGTAAAGTAGGTTTTATAAAACAGTAATACTTGGCCAATCATCTAGGTGAGGTCTGTCTTGCCTGGAGGGATGCCGAACCACTTGCTAAGCCACTAATAACAAAACTGAGCTGGGCTCTGTTTGGGATTGGAAAAGGGAAAGGGATGTGTATATGTTCTCTCTCAATTTTTCACACCAAAGACAATGGTTTTTGTTGTTATTATGTATAATCTCCTTTTCTTCTCCTTTGCATTAGTTTGTGTGATTGAGACAACCATTAAACCTTATTTTTCCTAAGCTGTATTGCTTTCATCGTTTATTTTTTTGTTTGCCTTGCAATATTACATGAAGCAGAGGTCTGTTTTCTTTGACTATAATTTGATTTTCTTAATTTTCCCTGAAAATTTTCTAGTTGGCATTTTTATCACTTTGTATGCTTCCCAGTGAAAAGATGTCTGAAGATGGGAAGAAGAAAAACCAAAAGAGGGTGCTGGCACATTTAGAAGCTTCATGACCTCTTTCAAGTAAACCAGATTTTCTGTCTAAAAACAGGAATGAACTAATACTAATTACTGTAAATTTGTAGGCAAAATAAATGATTGTTGTTTTGGGGGTCAAGATATGGGGTACAATGTAAGAGAGGCAAGCAGACATTAGATACTTCCCAATGGAAGAAAGAAAGAATCGAACCTAAATCTAATTAAGTTCCTAGATCTAATTTTTAATTTACAAGTTTACAGGACATACAGGATAGAATATAGTTTTTAAAAATGATACCCCATGAGGATATAATCAATAAAACATAGAATGTGGGAAACTCTTTAGGATAAATGACCTGCAAATACATTGCAAGAAAAGAAAAACATTAACAAGATGGAAGGGGAACCTACAGATTAAAAGAAACTTCAGATTAAAAAAAAGGAATGAGGGTGCAAGGCTGGCTTAATCAGGGGAGTGTGTGACTCTGGGTCTTGGGGTTGTGAGTTCAAGCCCCATGTTGAGTGTAGAGATAAATAAGTAAATAAACTTAAAAGAATTAAAAGAATGATGCAAGCAATATGGCTTAGTAGAACAGGGCTTAATGATGGTCTCAATAACAAACTATGCAAGGGAGAAGAAAGCTAATTGTCCCTTGCTGGTTAATCAAGTATTTAAGTATTCAGACAGACAGTTAAAAAATAGGAAGTTTGTGAGACAGAAGTTTGAGTATGGATTTATAGTTGTTAAGAAAGCTATATTTTATGTGAATAATTATGGGTTTTTAAAAAAAAGTCTATCTTTTAGAGAAACATAATGAAATATTTACCAATAAAGAGGTTTTTTTCTTTTTTTAAGATTTTATATATTTGTCACAGAGAGAGATAGAGAAAGCACAAGCAGGGGAGGCGGCAGGCCTCCGGAGAAGCAGGCTCACCACTGAGCAGGGAGCCTGATCTGAGACTCTTTAGGTCAGACCCACATCATCACCTGTTTGCTTTCAGTGATGGTCTAGCCTTGGCCTTTCCTGCTCCTTCAGTTTAGGTGCCACACTGCCACATAGAGGAATCTTTTAAAAATGCAAATCTAGGGCGCCTGGGTGGCTCAGTGGGTTAAAGCCTCTGCCTTCGGCTCAGGTCATGACCTCAGGGTCCTGGGATCGAGGCTCTCATCGGGCTCTCTGCTTGGCAGAGAGCCTGCTTCCTCCTCTCTGCCTGCCTCTCTGCCTACTTGTGATCTCTCTCTCTCTCTCTGTCAAATAAATAAATAAAATCTTTAAAAAAATAAAAATAAAAATGCAAATCTAATGGGGCACCTTGGTGGCTCAGTTAGTTAAGCCTTTGACTCAGGTCATGATCTCCTGGGTCCTGGAATCAAGCCCCCATTGGGCTCCATGCTCGGTGGGGAGTCTGCTGGAAGATTCTTTCCTTCTGCCTCTCCCCCAACTTCTGTGAGCTTGCATGCACATGAACTCTCAAATAAATAAATACATCTTTTTTTTTTTTTAAAGATTTTATTTATTTGACAGGGAGAGTACAAGCCGGGGGAGGAGGAGATGGAGAAGCAGGCCCTTTGCTGAACAGGGAGCCTGATGGAGGGGTCCAATTCCAGGACGCTGGGATCATGACCTGAGACAAAGGCAGATGCTTAACTGACTGAGCCACCCAGGCAACCCTCAAATAAATAAATCTTAAAACAAAAAACGCAAATCTGATCTTATTACTCCCCTGCTTACAACTGTTCAGTTACTCCTCAGTGACCAAGCATAAAAGCATTATGTGTAAATTCTCCACTTTATGACACAGACTCTGTTTTTCTTTCCATATTTATTACCCTAGGCTGCTCCTTCTATTCATGCTACTGTAGGGGAGGAAAATAGCTTTTTTCTTCTGCCCTTCAAGCTTCTTGGCTGGGGCTCTGTAACAAAAGACAGATCAACAAGAGAAAAGCATACAAATTTATTTAATATAAGTTTCATGTGACATGGGAGGCTTGATAAAGACAAGAAGACCTGAAGAAGTGGTTAAACTTTATGCTACATTTGATGAAGAATGGAAAGTTGTGGGAAAAAATGTGATAAGACAAAAAGATAAAGCGCTAAGGGTTGTGAACTGGGAAAACTCAGCAAGGCCTGTTTCTTCAGATTCCTATGGCCTCCCTCCATCTTTGGAAATAATAACGCTCAGGTACGGGGAGGGCAACTCTCACGTGAGAGTCTGATCTACTTCAAAAGAAAAAGGGGAGACTATGGAGTTCTTCCTGTACCTGTTATTTCTTAAGTTTTGTTTTTCATGTTTCTTCACATATTCACTATCCCAAGTTTCTGTCTTTTGGTGTAGTATGCCCTGTACCCCATCATTACACTATGGGGGTCATAGTGTACCTTAACATACCACTCTATTTCATGCCTCCATACACAGGAACATGCTATTTCCCCTGCGACGTGTCTGGTTATTTGTTGGTTTGCAATTCAGAGTTTCCTGGGTGAAATCCGAAGCCAGGTCCTGTACATGGAGGGCAAAAGAGACTGAAGAAAGAGGCATACCACTCAAAACTGGCAGTAGGCAGTTTTAATAAGCAAGGGATTTACTTATAAGGCTTTTCTTGGGTGGCTGCAAGATGAGTAGATTTCTGCACCTATCATCTTAAAATTCATAGAGAGGCTATAAGTGTGTCAGTCACATACACCATCCAGATGGTCTCAACAACACCTCTCTACAGACAGTATCCTGGAATAGCTCCCACTGTGGGAACTGGATAGAATGTGCATTCCAGGGATGGGAGATGGTGAGGAGCCTCTAACTGCCCGGCTCCAATTCATGGGTCAACTAGTGTCACATCCTCTTGATTACCTCCTCCAACACTATTCACCATTAAGCTACTCTGACCTACACAAGCTGAGTTAATTTTTCTTTCTTCTACTACCAAATCTGAGAGTTACTTCTAGGTACTTAGTAGTAGTAACTCTTAGTTCCTTGTGTTTTAATCATTTAAGTAAAGAGGGAAAAATAATTTGCGTCTATTCTTGTAAGTTCTTGGCAGGGACCACTATAACAAAAAACAGATTAATGAGAAAAACAGAAGTTTATTAACATGTATACTTCATGTATACATGTGAGATACCCAGGAAAAAATGAGTAACTCAAAGCAATGGCTTAGAACTCCAGTTTATATGCCATTTTCAGCAAAAAAGAAAGGTCAGGAAGGCCAGTCAGTTATGGGGTGATGACCAGGAAAAGCCCAGTAAACAAGAGTAAGATTTGTTACGCAGTTTTAATTCCATGCCTTCTTCACTGTAAGGGTCTAAAGTTGTCTCCTGGGATTAACTTTTTTCTTTCTTGTAGACAGAGGAAGGATACCTTTGAAAATTTATGTCCTGCTTTTTAGGCAAATAGGAGGGCTGGAAGCTTTTCTTGTATCTGCTTCTCATTGCCTTTAGCTCAAAAAAATCTTTATGCCAAAGTGGCGTATTTTAAAGTGGCATATTCTGCTGCCCTTCATTTACATATCATTTTCCCTTACCAGAATGTAAGATTTTAGTAGAGACTGTTTTGTTCATTTCTATATCCCCTGGAGCCTAGCAGAATGGCATAAAGCTCTCCACTAAAAGCTGCTGAGTGGCTGGCTGAGTGGAGTGAATGGTAATTAAAATAGAATTTGAAAAGGTAGAGTAGAGACAGGGAGGAGGAAGAATTTATTGCAAAACTTTGGGCCCTTGTGTTTGCACATTATTTTGGCCCACATTTCTTATTTTAACTTTTTCAGAAATGGAAAATCTTACAAAAACACCTATTTCTGGCTCTGGATCAAACAGCCTGTGAGCCATAAAAAGAGGAGTTTAAAAGAAGTGACCTGTTGTTTAATGGAACTTAGAATGGAAACCTATTTTCTGGGAAGGCTGTTTTAGGTGCTTGCATTTTCCATTTGAGCTAAGGCTTCAGGGCTTTTCTTTGCTGCTGCCTTGTCTTAGATAATCCTTTAAATGGGACTGGGTCCAGGTTATCTGAAAAACAGATTGTGTTTTGAATTTAATAAAATAAAACTTCGTGCTTTAATACTTTTGTTTGAAAGGTATTTCAGCAATGCAGCTATTAACCAACCTTAAACAGCCGCATTGACAATAGCAGCTCCTGGGGGCACAGGATGATTTTCTTTTATTGATCACATTGGTGTTTTGGAAATTGCTGTAGGCTCAGGCAGGCAGTGATATGTCCAGGTATTACATACAATGGGATAAGACTTAAACAGTGGTAGTGATGTACAGTAGTTTCTGCTGTTTTTAAAAGAGTCATCTATTTCTTGTGAGTTTTAATTAGACCTGGAGGTGTGAGGGAGTTCTTAGAGCCAGTAAAAAAGTAGGTTTATAGAAAGACTTCAGAGGGGTAAATTAACCCTTAGATATTATAGGCTACATTTGGTGTGTATTTTTTTGGGAAAGTATCTGAGGCTTCCATTGGATTCTGAGAGCATCTTCTGTTATCAAAACATTCAAGAAACACTATGTAAGGTATAGGGCTTTTCTCAGTCATATGGAGCACATATGTTCTTTAAAGCTTTTTATTAAAAGGATTTTGATTTTAGGACATAGTACTTTTCATTTTATAACTTTTTATTACAATAGTATTGCAAATGCACTATAGACATTTAGAAAAATTAAGTAAGTAGAAAAAAGCAAATAAAACCATTCTCAGCGTGCCTGGATGACTCAGTAGTTTAAGTATCTGACTCATGATCAGGTCATGATCTCAGGGTTGTGAGATCTGTGCTGGGCGTGGAGTCTGCTTGGGATTCTTTCTCCCTCTCCCTCTGACCTCTCTCCAAAAACAAAAACAAACAAAAAAAAACCATTCTCAATTATTCAGAGATACACTCTATAGCATGTTGGTGAATAAACTGCCAGACTTCTATGCAGGTTATCAGATCCAACCATCTAAAACTGAGGAAAATATCTTGGTATAGGTGAGAATCATTACTATTCCCAGTGTATAAGAGTTTTACTGAAGTGACAGAAACCCTATAGAGAATTGTCAAGAAAATGGGAGGAAATACAAGCAGTCAATAAATATATGTAAAAAAATATTCATTCTCAAATTTAAGAAATACAAGTGAAAATAAGATAGTATTTCTCATCTATCAGATGGCAAAGATTACATAGAATAATATAAGTCTGTTAGTAAGGTTTCATGGAAATAAATGGTACAGCCTTTCTGGTAGGTAATTTGGAAGTCATGTGCTTAATAGTGCAGTTTCCACTCACAACCCTTTTCCCCCTTATGTTGACCATTTTCTGCAATTCCTGTAGACATACTTAACACAATGTATAATTTATCTCTAGGTTTGCTTTTCTTGGAGCTGTGAAAGCATCTCTAAATTTGCCTTTTAGAAAATTAATTCCTCTAGGGAAAGAAATACATCTTTTCTATTATAAAGAAAGCCTCTTGACTTCAGGCAAACACTGGATAAACATTAATTAAATCAGTCTAGATCAGTGATTCTCAACACTGCAACAAAGTGGCCCTACCTTCAGAGGGGATGTCAGTTGTCCCAATAACAGAAGGGGAGGGATAGCTGAGGTTGGACAGGGGCCAGGTGTGTAAGACATCCTGCCACGCAGGGGGATATTCACTAGGTGAAAAACCTACATGTTTATTATTGTCTGAGCCTGAAATGGAACTCAATCATACCATTGTGTTTATGTTCTTAGGATGGCTTTAATATACACAGATGGCTTTAATATATACATTCCTGGTTTATAGTTACTGGGTAAAGTGAGGAAAGAATGTTTTTGTTTTGAACAATTACCAACCTTTGTTCACATTTCAGAAGATCAGGGTACCAGTAGCAGCTGTTCTCTCTCTTTCTCTTTGGAATCACCAATACAGCATACCTGTGTCAATTTGTATTTGTCACAGGAGGTTCAACATAGAGCTGCAGGCATTTGGCTATCCCATGTCTCCTAGTCACCTAGTAAGTGTGCCCAAACACTTACACATTGAAATACGTATGTTTAAATTAATTTGCTTTTATATTTATTCTAAATTATAATTAGATCATTATGTTGACTTTTAAATTGAAATATAATTCACATACTGTGAAATTCATCTTTTAAAGTGTATAATTCAGTGGGCTTAGTATATTCACAAAATTGTGTAACCATACCACTATCTAATTCTAGATCATACCACTATCTAATTCTAATAAATCTATTACCCATTAATCTACCCCCCTTCCTCTAGGTCCCTGGCAACCATTAAATCTTTCTGTCTCCAAGGATTTGTCTTTTCTGGACATTTCATGAAGATAGGATCTTATCTCACCTTTTGTGTCTGTCTTCTTTCACTTAGTATGTTTTTAAGATTCATCCATGTCGTAGCATGTATCACTACCTCATTCCTTTTTATGGGTGAATAATATATTGATTTTTTGAAATCATATGGGTAGAAAGTTAAATAACCTGTGCATTTCATTTCAGGATTGTAAAGAAAGTGTTAGCAAAATCTTTCTTATGGAAAGGAGCATTGGATCAGAGCCACATCTAGCCAGAAAGACAGGACCCATAAATGTAAAAAGGCAAGTAACAATCCTAGCAAACACATTATGTTATCAGGGGATAGTTAAATTTCCTGGGACAAAAGGTGGACAGGTAATGATTAGGCAGAGATTAGATATGAGTGATGGATCGATATGAGTGATAGGTCCTATTCAGTTAGGGGGTTGGCAAGGCCTGGAATGAGATGCAGCCTTTCCAGAGTTAAACTGCTACCTTCATGGGATAGTTCCCCATCTTAAGTTATCTCCACCAAGTGATCTTTCCTTTCAGCAGACCCTGTTGTGATGAAGGGAATCAGTAAGTAAAGTGATTCTTCTGAAACTTAATGGATTGCTCCCTGGTGGCAACCTAAGGGGATGGGTTTTGCGGAGCAAAGCTGGTAGCTGCCAATACCGACCTCTGGTGGAACTTGGCTGCCGCTTGTCCCATGAGCCTTTGCCCAAGCTATTTAGGCCCATCCCGGGTGCCGTAGCTGGGCCCTTGCTCAGCTGCTGGGGGGCGGAGTTGCTGCTGACCATGGCCGGCGAGCTGGAGGGCTCTAAAGCTCTGAGCGGGTTGCTGAGCGGCCTGGCCCAGGAAGCTTTCCATGGTCATCAGGGCATCACGGAGGAGCTGCTGCGGAGCCAGCTCTATCCGGAGGTGTCACTCGAGGAGTTCCGCCCCTTTCTGGCGAAGATGAGGGGAATTCTCAAGGTACCCGTCCTCCCTGCAGCTGCGGCCGCGGAGCCCAACCCCTTCCCCTCCGCCCTCACATTGGCCCCCTCAGAAGCTGAGAAGGCTTTCCTCCTTACACCTCCGCTCTGTGGGCTCTACGTTATACTCCTTCAGATCCGGGGCGCTCGCTCCGTCGCCTCCTCTCACTTCCTTAAGGGCGATCCCTTTCTGCTCAAGCTCCCTGCCCCGCAGCAGACACGAACCGGAGAGGACTCGGGGCTTTTTTTCAGCGTTCTCTGATGTCGTATGGGCAGTAATTTCGAGTTGCTTCGGCGGATCTGTGCGCTCCAGATTAAAATTAAAATTAAAGGGCTGTTAAGTCTAGCTTTCCCGGGTTGTGGCAGTGGGGAGTGTTAAAGGGAGCCACCGCGTGCTGGAATAGCGGGGTGGAGGATTCGCCGGAATGGATCCCAGTCAAACAGCGCTTAAGAGAGCGCGTGTACAGCTTGAAGTCAAAGTATAAGTCAGCCTGTCCAGTAGAAATGTAATGAGAGCTACACATATAATTTAAAAATTTCTTAAAAGCCACATTAAGAAAGCTAAAAAGATGAAATTAATTTTATTACATTTAACCCAGTGTATCCAAAGAATTATCTCTTTTCATGTAATTGATATACAAAATGTTAATAAGGTATTTTATTTTTTTCACCAAGTCTTTGAAATATGTGTATTTTACACTTAAAGCACATGTCATTTTGTATTAGCCAGATTTCAAGTGACCAGCAGTTATCTGCGGCCATTGAACAACACTGTTTCAGACTGAGAGCTAGTCGTAGGAGTGAACCCAGTGCCAAAGTATACTCTAGAGATAGACAATAAAAATGATTTTTGATTTTTGTGGGCCTTCGGTGTGCTAGGAGCCGTATTAGGTGGATACCCATTTTAAAGAATTGGAAACAGGCTCAGGGCGTCTAAGTCTACTTAGTCTAAAATCACGCTTTGATTAAAGGCAGTGTTGAAATTTCATCTGTTTTTTGCATCTGCTGTTTGTTTGAAAACTGCTTAGGCTTTAAAAGGCAGTTCATTTTTTCTTTTTTTTAGCTGCTTTTGCTTATAGGATTTGAATCCAGGAAAAAAAAAGGCAAAACAATTATTTGACAAAAAGTAAATGGACTGACTAATGGAAATATTAGAGGTATCCTCTCAGGTGGGATCCTAGACATTCTGAGTAATTTTATTTTATTTTAAGGATTTTTAAGTAATCTCTACACCCACTGTGGGGCTTGATTTCACAAACCCAAGGATCAAGAGTTACAGGCTCTACCGACTAAGCCAGTCAGGTACCTCTATTCTAATTTTAATTGATAACCATAAAGACTAATGAATGCCTTTTGTTTCTATCAAATCTTATTCTCCAAGTGGTCAGAAAAGGTTTCCTAGAGAATTTGACTTCTTACCTCGGTTTTTGAGGTGTTTGCTAAGCCTTTAGGGAGGATGAGGATGAGGGATTGCAGGCCAGGAAGTAAGAACGGCACGTGTGGGGTGCTTGGGTGGCTCAGTAGTTAAGCATCTGCCTTCAGCTCAGGTCATGATCCCAGGGTCCTGGGATCAAGCCCCACATCGGGCTCCCTGCATAGCAGGAAGCCTGCTTCGCCTCCTCCCAATCCCCTTGCTTGTGTTCCTGCTCTCACTGTGTCTCTCTCTTTGTCAAATAAATAAATACAATCTTTAAACAAAACAAAACAAAAAAGAACAGCACATGTGTAGGCGATGTCTTAGGAACTCCAAACACTGGGGGCTACTGCTCTTTAGCTCGACTATATGATTATTTTGTTTGGTAATGAGGTTAAAATTGCAGGCTACCCAGAGAAGACATTGCCTGGAAACTCTCTGTCTTACTTTTAAATATATTGCTGAATAGTATCCAAATATTGCTCTTTCTTCTTTCAGTCTTCTGCCTGAGGATGGAATACTTCAGTTTTCTGAGTAATTCTGGTTTGAAGAGCTGGCATGGCTCAGTTGGTGTTGGGAGTAGAACAGAAGATTTATTTGCCTGTACTTTGGAGCACAGCCTCTCTATAGCCAATTGAGATGCCAAGGGAAAAAGCCTTTGATTATTGGACTTAGGGCTGAAACTATAGGTTCTAGATGACATCTAGTTCCAGTCTTCTTTTTAAACAACAGTGAGGTATAAACATCTCTCTAATTTTTAAGAAAACATAAAAAGCAAACAAGATTTTTATACAAAATTTGAGCATGTTCTTTTTTTTTTTTTTTTAAGATTTTGTTTATTTGACAGAGAGAGAGAGATCACAAGTAGGCAGAGAGGCAGGCAGAGAGAGAGGAGGAAGCAGGCTCCCTATGCCAGGCTCAATCCCAGGACCCTGAGAGCATGACCTGAGCCAAAGGGAGGCTTTAACCCACTGAGCCACTCAGGCGCCCGGAGCATGTTCTTCAGTAAAAGAGAACACACATAAGTAATCATGATACAGGGTTGCTGTAGTATTTGGAAATAAGAGGTCTGAGTAAGCTACTGTGGACAGAAAGAGGCAATAGCTCTTTTGGGCAGGTTCTTGGAGATGCCATTTTTGCTGCTCTTGAAGAAAGTGTAGAATATTTTAGACTGAAGTGAGGCAGGGAGATGGTAAATAGTCCAATGGAGCAGGTTCAGGAAATGGCAAATAGTCCAATTTGACCATAGCATGGTGGTACCCAATATGTATTGGTGGAGGAGCCAAGAAAAAAAATGAAGCAACCTTTTATTTCTTTATTTCTGACCATAATTCCTGCTCTTGAGCAGGGCATACTTTTTTTTTTTATTGTGGCAAAATACTTAATAACATAAAATTTATCACTGGGGGTGCCTGGGTAGCATAGTTTGTTAAGCGTCCATTTCTTTTTTTCTTTCTTTTTTTTTTTTAAAAGATTTTATTTATTTATTTGACACAGAGAGAGAGATTACAAGTAGGCAGAGAGACAGGGAGAGGAGGAAGCAGGCTCCCCGCTGAGCAGAGAGCCCGATGCGGGCCTCGATCCCAGGATGTTGAGATCATGACCTGAGCTGAAAGCAGAGGCCCCAACCCACTGAGCCACCCAGGTGCCCTAAGCGTCCATTTCTTGGTTTCAGCCCAGGTTGTAATATCAGGGTTGTGGAATGGAGCCTCCATGTTGGGCTCCCCGTTCAGTGGGGAGTCTGCTTGGACTCTCTCTCCCCCTTTGCCTCAGCCCCTCTCCCTGTGCACGCTCTCTAAAATAAATGATTAAATCTTAAAAAAATTTTTTTTATCATAACCATTTTAAAGTGTACAGTTCAGTGCTATTAAATACATTTATAATATTGTGCATCTATTACCACCATCCATAACTATAACTCTTTTCATCCTGTGAAACTGGGATTCTATACCCATTAAACAGTAACTCCCCATAACCACCATTCTACTGTTTCTATGATTTTGATACTCTTAAGTGTCTCATGTAAGTGGAATCATACAGCATTTGTCTTTGTCTTTCTTTCTTTTTTTTTTTTGTGGTTGAGTTACTTTGCTTAGTATAATGTAATCAAGGTTCATGTTGCGTATGTCAGAATTTCCTTCCTTTAAAAGGCTGAATAATATTCCATTGTATGTATATCCCACACTTGCTTTATCCATTCATGTCATTGGACACTTGGGTTGCTTCCATGTTTTAGATATTGTGAATGATGCTGCTGTGAACACAGGGGTGCAGATATCTCTTTGAGACCCTGCTTTCAATTCTTTGGGGTGTATATCCAGAGGTGGAATTGCTGGGTCATATGGTAATTCTATTTGTAATTTTTTGAGAACTGCCAACTGTTTTCCACAGTGGCTGTACCATTTTACATTTCTCCCAACAGTGCGTAAGGGTTCTGATTTCTTTGCACCCTTGCCAACATTTGATATTTTCTGGTTTTGTTCTGTTTTGTTTTGTTTTGATACTACCTGTCCTTATGAGTATAAGGTGAACAGGGTATACAGTTGTACATGTAGATAACAGCAGAAGTCAGAACTGTTTTTCTTTTGTCTTTGTGGAGTCTCAGCTATCTTGAATTCAATAGGCAGGCTAGAAGAGCAGAGAAGAGGGCACCTGGGTGGCTCAGTGGGTTAAAGCCTCTGTCTTTGGCTCAAGTCATGATCTCAGGTCCTGGGATCAAGGCCCGCATCGGGCTCTCTGCTCCGCAGGGAGCCTGCTTCCTCCTCTCTCTGCCTACTTGTAATCTCTCTCTCTGTGTCAAATAAATAAATAAAATCTTAAAAAAAAAAAAGAAGAGCAGAGAAGAAAATACTGAAAAAATGAAGGAGTCTGAGCAAAGGGAAACAAACAGGATAAAAGTGGAGTAGTACCTTTATCTCATTTGGTGGCCACACCTTTGAATCCATCTATAGAGAATCTAGTTCTGTGAAGAAAGTGGAAGTGAGAGGAACAACAAGGGTAGGAGGAAAGGATGTCTAACTCCCCGCAGGGAACAGGATATACGTGTTAGGTTCCTTATTGCCGGCTGCCTGCATTCATTCATAGGCTGTGTTTCAGATATCCTGAGCTGCAGTCTTTTCCTCTGACCTTCACACTGTGTGTCTAGATGTATTGTACTGATTGTGGCATTTGTACTAGTCTTTGTTTTCCACTTGGAAGTTTTCCTGTCCTACTTGATTGGGACATGATCCTCTCTAGCTTTACCTATTGCTCACAAAAGGGCACACCTTTCATCTGTTTGTAGATACATGAAGCTGGCCATTTGTTTGCTCTAGTTTTATTTTTGGTAACTCCTGAGGAGCAGTGAAACCAGTGAATTGAGAGTGGTGTGTTTAGTTAGGGAGATGATATCATACATAAATACTCTGCCATTTTAACCCATCTTTTTGGTTTATATTTATAATTTCAACAGCTTCTAGATATGCATTTGCATATTCTCTGTTTCTTGCCTCTGCCGTTAACTTTGTAAGGGATGCTCCTTATTCTGGTTTACTGGAATTCTAGAGAAAGATCATACTTAACTGAAGCTAGATCATCTTTTGTATACTTACTTTCTGTACTCACCACTGCCCATGTCTATATTCACTACTGCCCTCTTTTGGTGATAATTTTGTATTCCCTCACTAAAGTTTCATATTAAAAATTTTTAATTAAATTTTAATTTTATTTATTAGAGAAAGAGAGAGAGAGAGCACACGCGCACGAGCAGGGGGAGGGGCAGAGAGAGAGGGAGAAGCAGACTCCCCTGTTGAGCAGGGAGCCTGATGTGGGGCTCAATCCCAGGACCCTGGGATCATGACCTGAACTGAATGCAGATGCTTAACTGACTGAGCCACCCAGGCGTCCCCTGTGTAAGATACTTTTTAATATATCATTGGTCTCTCTTTACAATGAAAAATATAAAGTGATACCTTTTTTGACCAGTGTAAGAATGAATTTCACTCTTACACATTTCAGACAGTAAATATTAGATAATAGCAAATTAACTTGATTATAAAAAAAGAATGTAAAGTATCTGGTCTTGAAATGTGTAAATTAGGGGACGTGAATAGAAGAGACGGAAAACACTGATTTATTCTGCCATATTTTCAGGATTCATTTGTCCTCTGTCTTCATTGTTGTCTTAACTATAAACAGTAGTAGTTCTGTTTTTCTACAGTAGGTGGCAGTAGAATATTGGCTTGCTAACGTTGCTGGAAGCAACGTGATACTTAAAATGTTCTTTCTCTTGAATGTTCTAGTTCAGAAAACAAAGTTGGCTACTCAACAATAAGAATTTTTTATCCAAAAAGAAGTCTAAATACTTGGTTTGATATTTTGAATTTAGAAACCCCATTTTCTGGAAAATTTAAAGCTCCATAAACAGAGTCTTTTTGCTATAGTTCTCTGGTTTTTGTATAACTAAATTTTACTAATTTCATTGAATAGTTTTGAGAATTTAGATGATAACTTGTGAGATACATTTCTGTTTCTCGGGAGGATTGGCAAGCAACTGTTTGGTAAGATGTTACCTTTTTTTATGTCACTGGATATCACATGATAAAGTAGCAATTGCAGATTACCAGCTGGAGTTTATTTTAAGGGGCTCAGATGACCTGTGTGAGGGGTGCCTGGCTGGTTCAGTCAGTAGAGCATGTGCCTCTTGATCTTGGGGTTTGAGTTCAAGCTTTGGCGTGGAGCCTACTTTAAAAAAAAAAGAAAGAAATCAAATGACCAGTATGAGGTGTTCTAAAAGTTTGGCTGACTCAGTTGGAGGAGCATGCAACTCTTGATCTTGGGGTTGTGAGTTTGAGTCCACATTGAGTGTAGAGAGTACTTAAATAAATTAAACCCCCCCACACACCTTAACATCCCCCCCCATATTAATTGAAGATTCATTTTTGATTCTCTTCTGAAAGTGTTTTGGGTCTGCAGACTTGACTTGGGTTGAAAGAGTTCCTGGGTAGGGAGATTTTAAAGGGAAAAAAAACTTTTTTAGAAGATTTTATTTATTTATTTCAGAGTAAGACAGCATAAGCGGGGGGTGGGGGTGGGGAAAGGGGGGAGGGCTCAGCAGGAGAGGGATAAGCAGACTTTCCATTGAGCAGGGAGCCCAACACAGGGTTTGATCCCAGGACCCTGGGATCATAATCTGAGGCAAAGACAGATGCTTAACCAACTGAGCCACTCAGGCACCCCTAAAGAAAATTTCTATTTTTGATTTATCTATCAAATATTTACTGAGCCCATAATTGTGCTATAACTGGCTCTGTATACAAAGTTGAATATCACAGTTAAAGAACCCTATATTGCATGGTAAATGCTGTAAGAAAGGTATCAATGATGTGTTCTGGTGAAGTGGATCCTTATTTTAAATTACAGAAACATGAAAAATCATTTTTTTTGTCCTAATAAAATTGGCTTTGTGTTAACTAAGGTTTTTTTTTGTTTATTTTGTTTTTTGTTTTTTAAGATTTTATTTATTTATTTGACAGAGAGGGACATAGTGAGAGAGGGAACACAAGCAGGGGGATTGGGAGAGGGAGAAGCAGGCTTTTCCCACAGAGCAGGGAGCCTGACGCAGGGCCCAGTCCCAGAACCCTGGGATCACGACCTGAGCTGAAGCCAGATGCTTAATGACTGAGCCACCCGGGCACCCCTGTGTTAACTGAGTTAACAGTTAACTTAGAATGTAATTTTTTTTTTTAGAAAGTAATTTTTGACTTTATTATTTGCTCCAACTAATTCCTTTTTTAAAAAAAACTATATTATACTAAATTGGAGAAATTTTGGTATGGGTTGTGTTATGTGTACTTAATGTTTTTGTATGCCGGTATGGAATTGTCTCTGAAAGGTATTCTGTATATTATTGTATGTCATGACATCTGATCATGGTATGGCTTTCTTGCACAATTTTCTACAGAGCTATTTCTAAACAAAGCTACCATTTATGAAATCCTTAAATTTTCTTTATGTTTATCCTGAGGGTCTGTTACTTGAGAAGTAATGAAATCATTTATCATTTGTTTAAAATGTGTTCATTTTTTCAAATGAACATTTATTGAGCACCTACCTGCCAGATCTCGTGCCTGGCACTGTAAACATCAGTGAACCAAACAGAACATTTTCCTATCTCCTTGATGTATCATTTAAGGAAGGCAGGGGTATCTTTTTTTTTTTTTTAAGATTTTATTTATTTATTTGAGATAGTGCACAAACAGGGAGAAGGGGCAGAAGGAGAAGCAGACGCCCTGCTGAGCATGTAGCCCAATGTAGGACTCAATCTCAGGACCCCGAGATCACGACCTGAGCCAAAACCAAGAGTTGAAGGCTCAAGCAACTATACTACCCAGGTGCCTCATTCCACTTTACTTACTTTTAATACCACAGTTTAGTTTTGCCTGTTTGTGAACTTTATATAAATGTAGTCTCACAGTATATACTCTTTTGTGTCTGTCGTCTTTCACTCAAGACACATATGCTTATGAGATTCTGCATTGCATATAGTTGTAGATCATTCATATTGCTGTGGAACAGGGATAAACAAACCGTGACCCACAGGCCAAATCTGGCCTGCNGGGGGGGGGGGAGAGAGAGAGGTGGGGGGAAGGGCAGGGAGAGTGGGAGAGAGAGAATCTTAAGCAGGGTCCACGCCCAGCAGAAGCCTGAAGTGGGGCTCAGTCTCACAACCCTGAGATCATGACCTGAGTGGAAATCAAGTCAGATGCTTAACCTAGTGAGCCCCCCACCCAGGTGCCCCATGGCCCCCGCTTATTTGTGTACAGCCAGTGAACTGTTTTTTTTTTTTACATTTTTAAATAGTTAAAAGAATTTTTGTGACCTATGAAACTTAAACGAAATTCAAATTTCAATGTCTTTAATAAAGTATATGGTTACTACTGCTCTACAAGGGCAGAATTAAGCAGTTGCATCAGAGACTAGATGGCTGGCAAAACCTAAAATAATTACTGTCTGACCTTTTATAGAAAAATTTTGCCGACCCCTGTTGAGTGTATCAGTGTTTGACTATATTACAATATGCTTATCCATTCTACTATTGATGGGGAATTGAAAAATTTGCAGTATTTACTTTATTATGAGTAGAGGATACTGTTTTTTTACTGTCAAAATTTAGCCACCATTATTTTCTCATTAGGTATCTTGTATTGAGTAGAGAACTATAATTAAAAAATTTTAAATTTATTTTTAGAGAGAGACAAGTCTGAGCTGGGTGAGGGACAGAGGGAGCAGATCTCAGGAGCCACTCAGGCATTCCAAAGTAGAGAACTATTTTAATTCATTTTTAAATTTTACTATATTGTGGTAAGACTTAACAAAATTTTAAGTACAGTATTGCTGACTCTGGGTGCATAGTTATACAGCAGATCTCAAGAATTTATTCATCTTGTGTAATTGAAACATTATGCCTGCTGATTAGTGATTCCCCATTTTCCCCTCTCCCCAACCTCTGATACCATCCGTCTATTCTGGGATTCCATGAATTTGACTATTTTAGATGACTTATATAAAGGGAATCATGCATCGTAAGTCTTTCTGAGACCAGCTTATTTCACTTAGCATATTGTCCTCAAGGTTCATTCATGATGTTGCATAATTGCAAAATTTCCTTCTTTTTTTTTTTTTTTAAAGACTTTATTTGTAAGTGATCTCTATACCCATTGTGGGTGTAGAACTTAAAACCCCAAGATTAAGAGTCACATGGTCTACTGATTGAGCCAGCTAGGTGCCCCAACACTTTCTTCTTCTTTTTTTTAAGATACTCTTTTTTTTAGATTTTATTTTTGAGTAATCTCTACACTCAGTGTGGGGCTCAGACTTCGAACGATGAGATCAAGAGTTGCCTGCTCCACCTATTGAGCCAGCCAGCCACTCCAAAATTTCCTTCTTTTTAAAGTCTGAATAAGGGGTGTGTGGGTGGTTCAGTTGGTTAAGTGTCTGACTTGTGATTTTGGCTCAGGTCACGATCTCATGTGTCATAGGATTCAGTCCTATTGAGCCCTGTTGTGAGGCTTCTCGCTCAGTGGGGAGTCTGCTTGAGATTCTCGCTCCCTCTCTCTGTCCCTCCCCCAATTTGTGTTTTCTTTCTGTCCTCTAGAATGAATAAATAAATCTTAAAAAAAAAGACAAAAACCAAGGCTGAATAACATTCCATTGTATGAGAACCATTTTTGATCTATTCAGGTTGATTTGACAAGTTTTTGTATAGTTTCTTTGGGGTCTGTTTTGTCCTTACAAATGGATTGGAGGTAAGAACTGTGCCCTGAGTTTTAATTTCTTTTGAACTTTTGTATACATGAGACACATTCTGCTTTGAGGCTACAAAATAATGAAGTAATTATTCTGCTCCTTAAGTTTTATACCTCTACTCTATCTTGTCAACATTTTATAGCCAGCCCAATAGTTCCCTAATGGTCTTTATTAATGGTCTTTATTAACTAGTACAGCTAGTGTGGCATTTTTTTTGTGTGTTTTTCTTTATTCTTAAGTTATTTAAATTTCAGTAGGCTCAGGACTTACTCTCCTATTGCAGACTTTTGAATTTAAGCTGGCAGTGGGGCTCTGGTTATAATGAGATGACCTCTGAGCAATTCTCAAACAGTAATTTTTTTTTTTACATAAATGTTAATTTATGCACTTGAGTTGGATACTACACTAATCATGTGTTCTTTCTTTCTTTTTTTTTTTTAAGATTTTATTTATTTATTTGACACACAGAGAGAGATTACAAGTAGGCAGAGAGACAGGGAGAGGAGGAAGCAGACTCCCTGCTGAGCAGAGAGCCGGATGCAGGCCTTGATCCGAGGACACTGAGATCATGACCTGAGCCGAAAGCAGAGGCTTTAACCCACTGAGCCACCGAGGCGCCCATCATGTGTTCTTTCCCAAGAGAAAGGTTTATGGTCTGTCAATAGTACTACAGAAGAAGGGAAGAAGGGCTATTTTTTTATTTTGTAATTGCTTCTGGAGACTTCCCCACACTTATGTCTTTGAGCTGGCCACAAAATGTTCTTTGAGAAAAAGCTAAATTCTTTCTCCATTAGGTTAAAGGCTAATGTGTTGCTTGGAGTGTTCAATAGAAGGAAACATTCATTGTGCTTCATCATGGACTTTTTTTTCCCCTTGCTGACTGAGATAGGAGTCCTACCCAAAACTAGAAGAACACAAATGATGAGTAAGGTACTGGATAGAAGTAATTTGACAGAATGAAAACCAATAACAGTAAGCCTCTACTACTAAAGAGTGTAATTTGGAAGTATTTTGAACTTCAGTGCTCTTCTTGTGGCAATTATTAAATTAACAGATCTAAATAATTTTGATTTCCCAGTGATGGGGAAATCCTAAGCCCAACTAGAGAAAATCCCAGGTTTACTCAAAAATATACTTTCTTTGGTTACATTCCTGTGAGGTAAAGATTTGTAATTTAAAACGTGTTTAAAAAAAGTGTTAAATTTGTGAGTTTAGTCATTTACACAAGTTTTGAAGTGTCATGTAAATACATCCTGTTGGTCATTGTTTCTGAGAATTAGTCTAACAAATATTATTTTGAGGCAGGAAGGGTGATTGATTAATTTGCTTTACCTTTCTTAACCTACTTGTTTCGCAGGAATTTTTTTCACCTTGGTCTCTAAGAAGCAGTCCAAAATTGGCAGTGCTATTGTTTCTTTTATTTCCTTTATTAATTTACTGTGTTTTNAGAGAGGCAGGCAGAGAGAGAGGAGAGAGGAGGAAGCAGGCTCCCCGCTGAGCAGAGAGCCCGATGTGGGCCTCGATCCCAGGACCCTGGGATCATGACCTGAGCCGAAGGCAGCGGCTTTAACCCACTGAGCCACCCAGGCGCCCTTATTTATTATTTTAAAGATTTTATTTATTTTAGGTAGAGATAAAGAATGTGAATGGGGTTGGGGTGGGAAAAGGATCCCAAGGAGACTCTGCACTGAGCATGAAGCCTGATGTGGGGCTTGATTTCCTGAGCCGAAATGAAGAATCAGGGACTTAACTGACTGAGCCACCCAGGCACCCCTTGAGCCCTTATTTATATAATTGTTTTCTTGTGATGGGTTCTACAGAGCATTTTGGACTTGAAGATTATATTTGTTATCTTTTTACTCTTAATAACAGACTGTATAAGAAGAAATATAGAAGATAATAATTAGGTTTATACCTCTTTTAATACAGAAAATGACCAGGTCTTGGTTTATAATGTTTTGTATTATGACATTAGAAAACTTGGTGAGGGCGCCTGGGTGGCTCAGTGGGTTAAAGCCTCTGCCTTCGGCTCAGGTCATGATCCCAGGGACCTGGGATCGAGGCCCGCATCGGGCTCTCTGCTCGGCAGAGAGCCTGCTTCCTCCTCTCTCCTCTCTCTCTGCCTGCCTCTCTGCCTACTTGTGATCTCTCTCTCTGTGTCAAATAAATAAATAAAGAAAGAAAGAAAGAAAGAAAGAAAGAAAGAAAGAAAGAAAGAAAGAAAGAAAGAAAGAAAGAAAACTTGGTGAGTTTCGGCATTTAAAATTGACATGGGATTATTTTTTGGATGAATCTGGCTCAGTGGAGGAAGCAGTCTAAAGATTTTTCCTGAAGACAGAATCTTAAATTCTTAGTTTGTGGGTTTGTTGTTGTTGTTGTTGTTGTTTGTTTGTTTGTTTGTTTTAAAGATTTTATTTATTTATTTCACAGAGGGAGAGAGATCACAAGGAGGCAGNGGGGGGGGGGAAGCAGGCTCCCCGCTGAGCAGGGAGCCCCATGCGGGCCTCGATCCCAGGACCCTGAGATCATGACCTGAGCTGAAAGCAGAGGCTTTAACCCACTGAGCCACCCAGGCGCCCTGTTTGTTTGTTTTTTTTAAAGATTTTAGTTTTCGGGTGCCTGGGTGGCTCAGTTGGTTGAGTATCGATTCTTGGTTTCAACACAGGTTATGATCTCAACCAAATAAATAAATAAATTTATTTATTGCACACACATGCCCTCTCTCTCAAATAAATAAATCTTGGCAAAAAATATTTTATTTTTAAGTAATCTCTATACCCATTGTGGGGCTTGAACTTAGACTCTGAGATCAAGAGTTACGTTCTGTTCAGAATGAGCCAGACAGGCTCCCCATTTAATTCTTAGTCTGGTTTTTAAGGTTCTGTTTCCACCTTATTTTTTATAGCTTTGTAATTATCTTATAAAAGTCTGTGCCATTTAGTTTCTCCCTTTCCTTCCTTCCTTTTTTCCTTCCTTCCTTCCTTCCTTCCTTTTTTGACAGAGAGAGAGCACAAGCAGGGGTAGTGGCAGAGGGAGAGGGAGAAGCAGGCTCCCTGCTCAGTAGGGATGTGGGGCTTGATCCCAGGACCCCAGGATCATGACCTGAGCCAAAGGCAGACATTCGACTGACTGAGCCACCCAGGTACCCATAATTTTTATTTTTCTTTTAGAATTTTAGAACTTGAATTTAATTAAAATAAATAAATGTGGAGTGTTCCAGAGGTACTATTAATTCTAATTACTTTAAAGACCCTTTAGGGTGCCTGGGTGGCTCAGTGGGTTAAAGCCTCTGCCTTCAGCTCAGGTCATGATCCCAGAGTCCTGGGATCGAGGCCCACATCGGGCTCTCTGCTCCGCAGGGAGCCTGCTTCCTCCTCTCTCCTCTCTCTCTGCCTGCCTCTCTGCCTACTTGTAATCCCTCTCTCTCTGTCAAATAAATAAATAAAATCTTAAAAAAAAAATAAAGACCCTTTATAGGCCTTAGCCAAAGATTGTATATTACCTATGTAGGAGAAGGTTAAGATCGGGATAGACATCAAGTTGGAAGAAAATGATTTAGAATCAAACTCATAGAATCACCATTAACTTTGCTTTTATGATTTCTGGGATAGCATGTAAATTTGTTCCAGAGTGACTAAAACTGTAGGTCTTTTTGTTGAATAACAGTGTAATTTAATACAATCCTAATGTTGATGTTATATAATTAGACTTTGGTCATATGGAGGGCAGAAAATTGCTTTCAGGATACATAGCCTCAAGAGATTTCGCTGAAGCAGATACTAGGTGGCTCTTTCAGGCTTTCAGAATATTAAGATTTGAACACTGGTTTGATTAGTGGACTTAAAAACAGCAAACATCACTTTTTATAGAATATGTCAAAATTCTGTCATTGTTAAATTGTAAACCCTTTTAGTACTCTGTGAGGTTAGCCCTAATCATTAATTTTCTTCTGTCTAGGTGGGTAAACTACCTAGGTGGGATATAGAGTTACTCATTTTATTTTGTAAAAGATTTTATTTATTTGAGAGAGTGAGAGAGCACAAGCCAGGGGAAAGGGCAGAGGGAGAGGGAGAAGTGGACTCCGTGCTGAGCAGGGAGCCCAACAAGGGGCTTGATCCCAGGACCCTGGGATCATGACCCAAGCCAAAGGCAGATGGTTACCCACTGAGTCACCCAGGTGCCCCCAGAGTTATTCATTTTGATCAGGTAATGCAATAAGTGGATTCTTTCGTTCATTCCTGTATTCATTAAACTGTATGCAAAGTATTGTGCTCAGTATTAAGGGGGATATAAAATGATTAAGATGGTTTGTGTTTCATAAGTAGCCTGTCATTTACTGGGTAGGTGAACATGTATGTAATGATAAGAATTAAAAGCAAAATATACAAAAAATCAAAAATGAAAAACAAAAAAACCAAAAAAAACACCAAAAAAAATACCCAGCAAAATATAAAACCTAAATGAATGAGTTGTAATTAACATCAGTTATTAGGATGTAACAACATTTAAGTTTGGTCTAGAAGGTGATATTTCCACAAGCAGAATAAGGGGTTCTATGTAGAGAACAACATGAAGGCATCCATGTAAATATGGAAATTTGTGTTGAGTTCAAGGACTGGCAAGGTCACTCTCAGACATGTGAGATAACACTATGATAAAGGGGACCTGATGTCAAGAATGCCTTGCTAATGCATTTGGACTTTATTCTGTAGGTAGCAAGGAGCCAGTGAAAGGTTTTGAGTGGGTAAGCAACATAAAATCTGATTTATATTTAGAAAGAAAACTATTTATTTACATGTATATATTTATTTAGAGTATGTGCGTGCACACACAGTGGGAAGGGGCAGAGGGAGAGGGAGAAAGAGAATCTTAAGACGGCTCTATGCCCAGTGCAGAGCCCAACGAGGGGCTTGATTTCATGACCCTGAGATCATGACCGAGCCAAAATTGAGTCAGATGCTTAACCAACTGAACCACCCAGGCACCTTATGTTGTCTCTTCTTATAAAGGCGTTAATACCCTAATGAAGGTCCCACTCTTGTGGCCTCAGGTAACCCTAATTATTTCACAGAAGCCCCATCTCCAAATACCATCACATTGGAGCTTAGGGCTTCACTGTATGAATTTTGGGAGGATACACACATTTAGTTCATAGCACACTGAAGACATTTTGCCTCTATAATAATAAGTTGTTTTGATACCATAGGTTTGAGGAAGAAATTAATCTTTATGCTTTTTAGTTTGTATATAAATTTCTCCCTGGGAAGTTAATAGCCATCAGAATCTTTTAGCTAATGAGTTTGACATTTTTCAGATTCACATAGTCAAAACCTGTGGGATGCTCTCATTCTGAAGTCTACTAAGTTTAAATTGTTTTACTGCACAGAGAGAACAAGCAGTAAACAGAACAAGAGCTAGATATGTATTTAAGCTGTAGTGCTGGCTTGTTCTTATCTTTTGATTTTGCTAGAGGTAGGTGATAATGTTCAGTTCCTGGGAAACAACTCTGTCTCCTGCTTCCTTTACAAAATAAAACCATGGAAACTTTTCTTTTGACCATGTAGGTCTCCTGACATGAAAACATGCATTTAATTTTTTTGTGGTAACAGAGATCATTGAAACAAATTATTGTTACTTAAAAAAAATGTAACTAGACTTAATTTTTAGAGTAGTTTTAAGTTCACAGCAAAATCAAGCCGAAAGTACAGCATTCTCATATATTCCCTGTTCCCACACATGAGCATTCTCAGTATCCCACTTCTGAGTGGTACATTTTTTCCAGTAGGTGAACCTACACTGACACTTCATAATTACCCAGATACCATAGTTTACATTAGAGTTCATTCTTGGTATTGCACATTCCATTATGGTTTTTTTTTTAAAGCTCTACAGTCAGTATGGGTCTTGGCCTCACAACCCCAAGATCAAGAGCCAGCCAGGTGCCGCCCCCCTGCTATGCATTTTGACAGATGTATAATGATATGTATCTAGCATTATAGTGTCATACAGAATAGATTCAGTGCACTAAAAATCCTGTTTCATCTAGTCATCGGTCCCTCCCCTTTTTCCCTTGGCAACCACTGATCTTTTTTTTTTTTTTTAAAGATTTTTTATTTACTTATTTAGACACAGAGAGAGACCAGATCACAAGTAGGCAGAGAGGCAGGCAGAGAGAGAGGAGGAAGCAGGCTCCCTGCTGAGCAGAGAGCCCTATGCGGGCCTCGATCCCAGGACCCTGAGATCATGACCTGAGCCGAAGGCAGAGGCTTTAACCCACTGAGCCACCCAGGCGCCCAAAACTGATCTTTTTATTGTCTCCACAGTTTTGCTTTTTCCAGAAAGTATAGAATTGAAATCTTACAGTATGTAGCCTTTTCTGATTATCTTCTTTCACTTAGAAAGAAGTGAAATATTTTATATTTTATTTTTTATATTTTATATTTATTGCATTTAAGGTTCCTCCATGTCTGGGGTGCCTGGGTGGCTCAGTCGTTAAGCGTCTGCCTTGGGCTCAGGTCATGATCCTACCGTCCAGGGATCGAGCCCTATATCAGGCTCCCTCCTCGGCAGGAAGTCTGCTTCTCCCTCTCCCACTCCCCTTGTTTGTGTTTCCTCTCTCGCTGTCTTTCTGTCAAATAAATAAATAAGATCTTAAAAAAAAATGTGCATGTCTTTTTGTGACTCGATAGTTCCTTTTTTGGGATTGATTGATTTATAGTGTGTATGTGAGTGGCGGCGGGGGGGGGAGCAGCAGAGAGGGGGGAGAGAGAGAAACTCAAGCACTGATGCAGGGCTCGATCTCATGACCCTGAGATTATGACCTGAGATGAAATCAAGTGTCGGATGCTTAACTAGCTAAGCTACTCAAGTGTGCCTGTTTTCGTTTTTGTTTTGTTTTGTTTTTTGTTAAGAGGAGAAGGATTCATTTGTTTTTAATACTAAATGATATTCCATTATCTGGATATAATAGTTTGTTTATTCATTTACATACTGAAGGATTTCTTGGCTGCTTCCAAGTTTTTGTAGTTATGAATAAAGCTGCTATAAATGTTGTGTAATACAGGTTTTTGTATGGATATAAGTTTTCAACTTATTTGGGTATATACCAAGCAGTGTAATTCCTGGATCACATGGTAAGAGTATGCTTAGTTTTGTAAGAAACCATCAAATTGTCTTACAAAGAGGCTTTACCATTTTATATTCTGCCGGTAATGAATGAGAGTTTGTGTTGTTTTGTGAGCATTTGGATTTTGTCCATTGTAATAGGTGTGTTGCTGTTAATTTTTTGATTGGCCGTTTGTTTCTGAAAGTCCTAGGGACTGCTTGATTGTGTGAAGGTGTTATTAATATCTTTCATGACATAGACAAGTATGTTTACCCAGAGTAGAATCTAATTGCAAGTACCAAGTAGTCTGGAGTTGTGTCTAAATGTTTATATTACTTTAAAGTATATCTATGCTATGATTATATGTAATATATGTATATAGATGAGCTAGAAGGGGAACATTTTTAAAAAAGTGATTTGTTGGCCTACCTTCTGTTTTCCTTAGAGTTCTAATGTTTGTAAAGGAAAGTGAGGGAAAGCTTCAATAGTTTACCTTTTAGGATATGTTTTAAATATTTGATATTTGAGTTGATTTTAGTTACAATCCAGGCCACTTATGAAGTCTTTGTGACATTTGTTTTTGTTAGATACACATTTGTAAACTTTTAAAAAACTTGGTCATTTTTTACTGTATGTTTGATTATATTCCAGAAATATGACAACTTGAGAGAAAATGGGATATAGGCTATCATGGATTTTAATGACTTTGTACATTTAAAATATTAGTGATGTCTAAAATACCTAAAATACCATACCCATGGGTCTGTAATTCAGTTGTTAATGACTTCTCACCCTAAAATTCTTAATCCACTCTAACATGTATTTTTAGGCTCCTTTGAAATTTGACAGATGTTCTCTTGGATTGTGTTTTTCTTCAAACAAAACAAGAATAAGACTTTAAAATGAGTTATGTCAGCGGTGTATTAAGTCTTGTTGAAAGAGAAGAAGACCACAGAGTCACAATTTAAAAATAAAGATTTTGCTATTATAAGAATTGCATTGCAGGAAAGAAGGAGGGGAGTGCTCACCAGTTACAGGTTGAAGACCTCCACCGCATTTCTCTAGTACATCAAATTGTATGTATACAATTATATATATGTGTATATATGTAATCTTTTTAAAGGTTTTTATTTATTTGTCAGAGAGAGAGAGCACAGTAGCAGGGGGAACAGCAGGTAGAGGGAGAAGCAGATTCCCTGCTGAGCAGGGAGCCCGATATGGGACTTGATCCTAGGACCCTGGGATTATGACCTGAGCCCAAGGCAGATACTTAACTGACTGAGCTACCCAGGTGTCCCAAACTATATATACATATATTTTTTTTTATTAACATATGATGTATTTTTTGTTTTAGGGGTACAGGTCTGTGATTCATCAGTCTTACACAATTCACAGCACTCACCATAGCATATAGTCTCCCCAATGTCTATCATCCAGTCAGTTCTCCAGCAACTGTCAGTTTGTTTCCTCACATTAAGAGTCTCTTATGGTCTGTCTCCCTCTCTGGTTTCGTCTTGTTTCATTTTTCCCTCCCTTCCCCTATGATCCTCTGTCTCGTTTCTCAAATTGCTCATATCAGTGAGATCATATGATACTTGTCTTCTCTGATTGACTTATTTTGCTTAGCATAATACCCTCTAGTTCCATCCATGTTGTTGTAAATGGCAAGATTTCGGGGTTTTTTGATAGCGCTTAATATTCCACTGTGAGTGTGTGTGTGTGTGTGTGTGTGTGTGTGTGTGTGTGTATACACATACCACGTCTTCTTTATCCATTCATCTGTTGATGGATATCTGGGCTTTTCCCATGGTTTGGCTATTGTGAACATTGCTCCTATAAACATTGGGGTGCAGATACCCCTTTGGATCACTACATTTGTATCTTTAGGGTAAATACCTAGTAGTGCAATTGCTGGGTTGTAGGGTAGCTCTGTTTACAACTTTTTGAGGAACCTCCATACAGTTTTCCAGAGTGGCTGCACAAGCTTGCATTCCCACCAGCAGTGTAGGAGGGTTCCCCTTTCTCTGCATCCTTGCCAACATCTGTCATTTCCTGACTTGTTATCAAATTACATTTTTTGAAAAGATTTTATTTATTTATTTGACACAGAGAGAGATCACAAGTATGTAGAGAGGCAGGAAGAGAGAGGAGGAAGCAGGCTCCCCACTGAGCAGGGAGCCTGATGTGGGCCTTGATTCCAGGACCCTGAGATCATGACCTGAGCCGAAGGCAGAGGCTTTAACCCACTGAGCCACCCAGGCGCCCTCAAATTACATTTTTTTAAAATAGGAGACCTTTTCTTCATGTGTTTAAGGGGGTGTGGAGGGTGAACTGATTTCCTACCTGACTCTCAGGTAGGAAAGAGGAGACTTGAATCTCTGGTAGGGGACATGAGATCTCATGATACTCAGTCTTGGAAAAGGGCCAGAGATGGAGCCAGGAGTCTTATGTTAGCAAACTTGAAAAAGACTGTTTGTTAGACAGATTGATAACAAACATTTGGAAAAAAACATTGTGTTTGTCCAGTAAAACATTGCAGATTTTTCTGCTATTTAATTCCTTTTCTTTCTTTAACCATTGAAGTTTTCCTGTTTTATTATGGAGGACCTAAGTTTTTCATGTAATTCAGGCAATACCAAAGTTTCCACAGACTACAGACCCTCCAAGTTCCTTTCCTCCCTCCCCACTGGTTATTTTTTGGAAGAACGAAAAGTATTCAGTGATCAATTATTATTGGAATATGCTACATACTATATTCCTTTCTCAGAGATGGGCATTAACATATTAAAGACACCAAGTCATTCTGCATAAAGAAGCATGTTTAACTTTCTCTGACTTAGGGTTTCTCAGACTTATTTTGATCCATGGAACCTCTCTTCCTTCACCCTCCTCCGCCCCGCACAGAGCAATCATAGTTTTCTGTGGAATAAGTTGCCTGTAATAGTTAATACTTGTATATTTCTTACTATATGCTGGGCATTGTTTTAAGTGCTTTACATATAATTAGCTTGTTAATCTTTGCTATGCCTAGTCCTATCTTCTTTTTCTCCCTACCCCAGGTACTGGTGCCTCACAAACTGCGAACCATGAAACCAGAGGCAGCATAGTATAAAAGCCAAGAACCCAGATTTGGAGCTAGGCCCAGGTTTAGATTAGAATCCTAGCTATGCCATTTTCAGTTTTTAATTTTGAGCAAGTCACTTAATCTTGCTTCAGTTTTTTAAGGATAGAAACAAAAAATTTTGAATTATAAAAATCTGTTAAAATTCAACTGAATAAATTTGAAGATCTAATTAGCTTTATTCAACAGTTCATAAATTGAGCAGCATTTCATCAAGCAAATAGAAAGGAACTCTGAGGAGCTGTGCAAAATGGAAGGTTTTTTTTAGGTAGAAGGGGGCAGTAAGGAAGTTTCTAGCAAAGAGTAGATAATTTCAGATAAGGTTACCTTCCTGTGGATTGTGGAAGGGGTCTTGGGTGGATTAGCTTCCTGGTATTATCCAGGTAATACTAGATTATCTAGACTGGTTAGAAGTTACATTTCTAGGAGAGGCTGAAACTGCAGTTAGGTTATATATTAAATCTTGATGTGGGGCTTAGCCCAAGTGACTCTATTTTGTGCCTGTTCCTTTTTATAAAGTTCAGACGTAAGAAAAATAAGAGGATAGTATACCTTTCATGTAATTTAACGATTGTTAACATTTTCCTATATTTTCTTTTCCTTTTTTTTTTTTTTCTTAAAGATTTTATTTATTTATTTCACAGAGGGAGAGAGATCACAAGGAGGCAGAGAGGCAGGCAGAGAGAGAGAGGGGGAAGCAGGCTCCCCGCTGAGCAGGGAGCCCGATGCGGGCCTCGATCCCAGGACCCTGAGATCATGACCTGAGCCGAAAGCAGAGGCATTAACCCACTGAGCCACCCAGGCGCCCTTCTTTTCCTTTTTTTACTGGAGTATTATAAAGTTTATGTCATATTTCACTTTAACTGTAATGTGTATCTCTAAACTACATAACCACAATATGATTATATAACTTCAACACAATTAACAGTAATTCCTTAATATCAGAGTTCCCCTAATTGCCCCTAGAGATGTCTTTTATTGCTGATTTTTCAAACCAGTATCCAAAAAATCCCCCCAAAGCCAGCCAAACAAAACCCCCACTATCTAAGCATAGACCACACATTGCATTTGGTTATTATGTCTGAAAGGAAATTTAGAAGTAGAGATAAGGTTGAGGGAGCCATTTTTGGATTTGATATGATTTGATTTTTAAAATTTTATTTAGTGAGCGCACAGGTTGGGGAATGCAGAGTTGGGAGGGAGAGGAAGACAGAAAATTTCGAGCAGACTCCAGGCTGAGGGTGGAGCCCAATGTAGGGCTCCATATCACGACCCTGAGATCATGACCTGAGCCAAAACCAAGAGTCGGACGCCCAACCAACTGAGCTACCTAGGCGCCCCAGCCATTTTTGGATTTTAGTGATGAAGTAGCACCTAGATTCCCTGCAGAGATTGAGGAGTAGGAAGGAGGATTTGGGAGTCTGGAGAAACTGGAAAAGATTTATAATAAATATAGTTAGAGATGGAGAAATAGATACTAGGTAGCTTTGGTGTATGAGAAAGCCTAGCAACAGAAGCTCTGAGAGTCAATAATCAGATGATCAGACTCAGCATCTTCAAGAGACAAAGTGGCATCTCTGCTTCCTACACAATATTTCTGCTAAAAAAAATGTATAAACTGATTCTAATGAGGAATAATCCTTGCAAAGCAGCCAACCTAGACTCTTCAAGAAGTCAGGAGGAGACAGGATCATTTGGGAGTAATCTTGGAGGCTGGCTACGGTAAGGAACAAATTTTCTAAGTAAAGAAAACCATTTTTATTTATTTATTTTGAAAGGTTTTATTTACTTACTTGACAGAGAGAAACACAGCAAGAGAGGGAACACAAGCAGGGGGAGTGGGGAGGGAGAAGCAGGCTTCCCCCTGAGTGGGGAGCCTGATGTGGGGCTTGATCCCAGGACCCTGGGATCTGACCCGAGCTGAAGGCAGATGCTTAACAACTAAGCCACCCAGGCACCCCAAAGAAAACCATTTATTTTGGGATATTCAAGTGAAGATTCTAGTGGGCTTAAATATAAGGAATATGGAGTTTAGGAAAGCTCAAGATTGGAAGTCATCATGATAACAATGATGATAGTGATAGGGGAAACAGGCAAAAGAAAAAATTTCCTTACTGCCTACAGCACATTGACGAGTCTTTGAACAGGCAGAGTGACATTCCTGTAGGAACTCAGCTGCCTTGATGTTAATACTTTGCTAAGGGCAAAAGGCAATCTTATCCCAGCCCCCCAGGATCCTGAGTCTACTTGAACATACAAAAATTCCTTTGGAAACTTCCTTTATTTCTACCCCTAAGATACATGTTAGCAATTATCCTCCAAGCATGTGGCCCCCTGATATACATCAGAGGGGTCTCATGATTAAGGTTTTACTAGACAATATTAAGTGACCTTTTCCGAACAATAGCTAGCCCCTTCAAGGTCTTGGAAACCTTGCGTCCAAAATTCCTTAGAGACTTGCACTATCCCTATTCACTCCGAACTTTAAAGTATATAGTTGGACACTCCTCACCACCCTAATGCAGCTCTTTCTGCCCATGAGTCCTGTCCCTGTGCTTTAATAAAACCACCTTTCTACACCAAAGGCATCTTAAGAATTTTTTTTTTGCCATCAGTGCTGAACCCCAACATTTCCTACATCATGAATACTGTTACAATGTAATTTTCCAAAAAAGATCAAAATCGTGACTCCAAGATACAAAAGTAAACACATGTTAAATAATTAATTCATATTAAATGAAGTAACCCAGCAGATAGTCAAAGGAAAGATATCAAAACAGCCCACTTTTTAAAAAAATAATTCTTTTTTTTTTTTTAAGATTTTATTTATTCATTTGACAGAGAGAGAGAGATCACAAGTAGGCAGAATGACAGGCAGAAGGAGAGGAAGAAGCAGGTCCCTGCTGAGCAGAGAGCCTGATGCAGGGCTCGATCACAGGACCCTGGGACCACGACCCAAGGTGAAGGCAGATGCTCAACTGACTGAGCCACCCAGGCACCCCCAAGCAGCCCACATTTATATAGAGTAAAGGAATGGAGAGGAGTTGCTAATTGAGACCAGATAGCGCTGATGTTTTCCTACTCCCTTAGGGAGGAGGGGAGATGCCAGTTAAATTAGTATTGGACAGGACATAATTTATATATCTATCAGTAATCTACTACATGGAAGGAGTTGCTAGATAGCTCAAAGGCATTGAACTGGACTAGAATCTGATAGCTTGGAAGAGTGTGTTATAAAGGATACATAGGGTGCATAGGATTTGTTCTGTGTTCCTCAGTTAATTCTTACTACACTCCAGTAAGGGAGATGTTCTTATCTCCTTATGAGAAATGACAAAATTGAGGTTTAGAGTAGATAAATAACTTGCCCAAGATCTTATTTAGGGAAGTGGAGTTAGTAGTGAACACAGATTATTTTGACTCTTAATCTATAGTTTTAATCACTCAAAGCATATATGGAAATGGTACAGTGTAGATAGAGAGGAGGAAACCACTAGTTTCCTGAGCTGTGTTCTAAAGGAGTTGGAGACAAGATGAGGGTTGTAGAAGGTATCACAGTCAGAAGAAGCAGCATGAGCCACAATATTGAGATATTAAAAATCATGGGATATTTGGGAAGCAGTAAGTAAAAAGAAATGTCAGAAACTTCCATCTTTTACTTATAAAAAGGATATATTCCATTGGTGACTGGAGAAGAGGTTTGGAGGCCACCTAACTCCTTTTAATGAATTTGTGAATTTTAGGAGGCAGTTACTATGGAAATCATAGGGTCTAGGAACTAGAAATACCTTAGTTAAGAATCTCAATACTATAGTTTATTAATTGGGTAAAGTTGGGTGACTTGCTTAATCTTTCTTTCTTTTTCTTTTCTTTCAAGATTTTGTTTATTTGACAGAGAGCTAGAGAGCACAACTAGGCAAAGCAGTAGGCAGAGGGAGAGGGAGAAGCAGGCTCTCCGCTGAGCAGGGAGCCTGATGAGGGGCTCGATCCCAGGACCACGGGACCATGACCTGAGCCAAAGGCAGATGCTTAACCGACTGAGCCACCCAGGTGCCCCTTGCTTAATCTTTCTGAGCCTCAGTTTCTTCATATGAAGAATAAGAAAAATAATTTATGATTCAGCTGCAATTAGTAATGTATCTAATATATGTATAATATATACATGCTTCCTAAATAGCATTTGGCATATGGTTTATATTTAATAATTGCATCTGTTACTGTATTAAAATTCCGTGTGGTAAAAAAAAATTCTGTGTGGTAAAGTGTTAATTCTCTTTACTCCTTTAGGAAAGCCATTTACTTCAGAGATTTTTATTTAGTCCACTGGATACATAATATATTACAAGGGCCTTTGATAGCTAAAAGAAGAGTTCAGTTGTAAAGTTAGTGTTTTTAAAATTAAACATAAGCTTTGCATAAATGTACAAGTAATACTTTCCTCATTATACAGTTAGATTTTAGTTATTTGTCTTTGAGAGCCATGTCTGTCTTCAGTGGAATACAGTTTTACACACAATGGTAAGCAGTCCTATTAGAGGTTAATACTCAAAGGCTATTAAGTATCTTTTTTCAATATCCTAAAGAGCTAACTAAATCTTTCAGTTTTGGAGAAGGATTTTGTCATGTATTACTGGCCTTTTTTGGGAGTACCACCTTATCTATATAATCATGACCACATGTTATTAAAATTCCAAGTGACTGCTATTGAAGTTCAAGAAAAGTGGGACCCTAACAGATAGAAGCTAGGTGACTTCCAGGACAGTCATCTTTGTAGGGCAGAGCTTAAAGAATCATCAGGATTCAGCCTTGATGCTCTACGGATTTTTCTCTTTGGTCCAGGCATCCACAGCTGGTCCATTTCTCAGAGAATGATTTTAAAAAAAAAATATTTTATTTATTAGAAAGCAAGAAAGAACATGAGAGCGTGAGCAGGGGGAGGGGCAGAGGGAGAAGCCGACTCCCCACTGAGCAGGGAACCCCATGCCAGGCTCAATCCCAGGACCCTGGGATCATAACTTGAGCTGAAGGCAGATGCTTAACCAACTGAGCCACCCAGGTGCCCCGAGAATGATATAAGTAGACTTCTAAGAGACCACTAGATAAGCCAGGAGGCATTTTTGGCATCTTATGGTTGAGCTCACCTGAATACTTAAAGTATTTGTTTCCATCGTTTGAGACCCCTCTTTCTTGCATCATGTTACATGGAAGGTTAAGATAATAATTGGATGGTTGCTTGCATTGCAACAGAGGGAGTTGAGGCAGTGTGGGCCTTTGGGGTTCTTTAGTATGTTAAGATCTAGGAAACTTGATTGAAAATTGGATAAAGTTCCAGAAGGCTTGGTGAAAAATGTTAGTGTTAGTAAAGGCAGCTTGGGGAATTAAAATCTTGAGAAGATATGTGCCAAAAGAACTTGGTATTTGAGAATGTAGCTGGGTACTGCAAGATTTCTATCCTGATTCTGTGTCTCTAAGATCCTTGAAGCGGTGTCTTTACCAAGCTCTGTGACTTAAACAGCAAGCGTACTCAAGCATTTGATAAATGAATAAACATTTTATTTTATTTTTTTAAAGATTTATTTATTGGGTTGCCTGGGTGGCTCAGTTGCTTAAGTGTCTGCCTTCAGCTCAGGTTGTGATCTCAGGGTCCTGGGTCGGGCTCCCTGTTTAGTGGGGAGGCTGCTTCACCCTCTCCCTCTGTTCCTCCCTGCCACTTGTGCTCTCTTTCGCTCAAATAAATAAAGAAATCTTTTTTTATTTGAGAGAGAGGACAAGAGAGAGAGAGTGTGAGCGAGAGAGTGTAAACAGGAGGAGGAGCAGAGGGAGAGAGAATCCTGAAGCAGACTCCCTGCTGAGCAGGTAGCCCATCTCAGGGCTTGATTGATCCCAGGACCCTGAGAGCATGACCTGAAGCTGTATCAAGAGTTGGCCACTTAACTGCCTGAGCCACCCAGGTGCTCCTAAACATTTTAATTTTTAGTAGGTAGTGAAATACTCATAGCTTCAGCGTCTTCGCTGATTCAGATAACCCTTTCTTTGACTTCCATTGTTTCTGCTTCATGTCCATATCTTGGTGTCTACTGGTGTAGTTCTAGAGGTAGACTATAGGTCTCCAGGTCCCCAAAACCAGGTTCTCCATTTTCCTGAAATAAGGCTCTAGATTTTAGTCTGGACAATCCCATTTGACTGTGTAGTTATTCTCAAGTTAAAGTTTAGTGGATTATAAATAAGACAGTATATTCCTTTAACAGAAAGCACTCTATTTCCCCATTTATTATGATTTAAAATTTCCTTCTTTTATCCATTACATACATAGAAATTGCAGGTAGCATTGCAGAGACAGTACCTGTGTCTTTCTCTTACTATTTAACTTTGAAATTTGACATTGATGAGAATGAAAACCTTACAGTTTAAGAGAGCTTGTCTCCTTTGTCAAAATAAATGGCTGTAAATCTTTTTTTCCTTTTCTGCTGACATCCTTAATTCTTATCTGACAGTAATGTCTAAGTCTGCAAAGTTCTTTTTTTTTTTTTTAAAGATTTTATTTATTCATTTGACACAGAGAGAGGAGAGATTACAAGTAGGCAGAGAGACAGGCAGAGAGAGGAGAGAGGAGGAAGCAGGCACCCTGCTGAGCAGAGAGCCCGATGCGGGCCTCGATCCCAGGACCCTGGGATCATGACCTGAGCTGAAGGCAGCGGCTTTAACCCACTGAGCCACCCAGGCGCCCATGCAAAGTTCTTTAGATAAAACGTACATGAAAGCCACAAGTGGATTTCTGTAAAATAGTATACTCCTCCCTGGCATATTCTTGTTATTTCACTTTGTCTGAATTGCTAAGAGATTAAAATACCACCCATGTTTTATAGATCCCTCAGTAGTAAAACAGGCAGCTGTATTTCATGCATGGAACTCAAATGAGACAGGTGAAGTAAAAACCTATTGGCTTTACGGTCTCTGCCCCCTCTTTACAGTTCTTGGCTCACCACAGACATTGCTGAGGCTGGTGCTAAGTCTAAGTGATGTGGAAATGTTGGAGTTTGGAGCCAGTGGTCAAGAAAGAATTCTTGAGATGCCTTTGATACAGAAAGGTGATTTTATTAAAGCACAGGGACAGGACCCGTGGGCAGAAAGAGCTGCACTGGGATTATGAGTAGCAATTGATTATATACTTTCAAGTTGGGATGGGGTTAGGGATAGTGTACGTCTCTAAGGAATTTTGGAAGCAAGGTTTCCAGGACCTTGAGGGGGCTAGCTATTGTTAGGAAAAAGGTCATTTATTACTGTCTAGTAAAACCTTAATCATGAGATCCTTCAGATGTGTATCAGGGGGCCATATGCTTGGAGGATGATTGCTAACATGTCTTCGGGGGGTAGTGGAGACGAAGTTTCCATAGGAATTTTTGTATGTTAAAGTAGACTCACAGGATCCTGGGGGGCTGGGTTAAGCAAAGTATTAACATCAAGGCAGCTGAGTTCCTAGAGGAATGTCACTCTGCCTGTTTCAAGGACTTGTCAATGGGCTATAAGTGGCAAGGAAATTAAAAGTTTTCTTTTGCCTTTGTTTCCCACATCATAAGGAGCAAAGAAAAACAAGAAAGCATTGCAGCTTTTGTTTTTCTTTTTTGGTATAATGCTAAAATACCTAAGTCCAGTTTAAACATTAGCAACTATACATTTAAGAGCAAAATGAATTGGAAGGGTGTTTGTGTGTGTTTGTACGTGTGTATATGTGAGTGTGATGGATGTGATGTGAGTGGAAGTAGAGTGAAAAATGAGTTTTCATTATTAGTAGGCCTATCCCTTAGATGGAACAGTTGGGAAAACTGCCCTGGAGGGGTCATGGGTGTGCTGCTTTGTAAAGAGAACTAGGGTGTACTAATCTCACACACATTAAATGAGTTTTCTCTCAGGCTTGTGCTCTTCTAGGCTAACAAATGAAGTAATGAGCTCATAAATAAGACTAATTTTTGTCTTTTGAAAGTCTTAACAAGTTATGGATTGAAATTTTCAATTAAGGGAAAAGGTCAGGGATATGAAATTGAGAAGTAAACAAGATAGATAAATGACTAGGGTAGTATAGCATTTACTGGTTTGTCAGTTAGGTTTTATGAATTTGTGAAGGATCCACCAGAGCCAAATATTATTCTACAGAGTGTTCATAGCCTTCAGAGTATTGAGGTTATTTGTATCTACTAGACTGTATTGAGAAGAATTATCTTTCCTGTTTCATTGCTTGATGTTGAGAGTAGAACTTAAACTTGGGTCCAGTGGTTGGGGCCTGCAGATTAACTGACAGTAGTCATATCAACAGGACGGAAGACTAGGTTTATGGATTATCTATCTCCATGGCAGCTGTATTTGCAGTAAATTTGAGGGGAGGGTGGTGGTGAGAGCAGGATTAATGGCAGCTATGTTTGCAGGAGGCTCTGCTTTAAGTCAGATAAGGACAGTTTAGATAAGATTTCTTTTTTTTTTTTTAAAGATTTTTTATTTATTTATTTGACACAGAGAGCGAGATTACAAGTAGGCAGAAAGGCAGGCAGAGAGACAGGGAGAGGAGGAAGCAGGCTCCCTGCTGAGCAGAGAGCCCGATGCGGGCCTCCATCCCAGGACCCTGGGATCATGACCTGAGCCGAAAGCAGAGGCTTTAACCCACTGAGCCACCCAGGCGCCCTAGATAAGATTTCTTTCTGCATCTTATTTAGCTCAAATGCTTTCACTTCAATATAATCTTTATATCAATTCTTTTTTTTAACTTTTTTTTTAAACNTATTTATTTAACAGAGAAAGATCACAAGTAGGCAGAGAGGCAGGCAGAGAGAGAGGAGGAGGCAGGCTCCCTGCTGAGCAGAGAGCCCGATGCGGGCCTGGATCCCAGGACCCTGGGATCATGACCTGAGCCGAAAGCAGAGGCTTTAACCCACTGAGCCACCCAGGCGCCCTAGAGAGATTTTTTTGATTACTGATTTGATTTCCTTGCTGGTCATTGGTCTGTTCAAATTTTCTACTTCTAGGAAAAAAAAAAAGAAAAAAACTTTTTTTTCCTATTTATTCCTGATTCAGTTTTGGAAGGTTATATGTTTCTAGTAGTTTATCCATTCCTACTCAGGTTGTCCAATTTGTTAGCATGTAATTTTTCATGATATTTTCTTATAATTTATATTTCCGTATTTGTTGTTATGTCTCCTCTTTCATTTCTGATTTTGTTTGTGTTCTCTCTTTTGATGAGTCTAGCTAAAGGTTTATTAGTTTTATTGACCTTTTCAAAGAACCAACTCCTGGTTTTTGTATTGTTTTATTTTTTTAGTTTCTATTTTGTTTATTTCTACTCTAGTCATTATTTCCTTCTTTCTACTGGTTTGGGGTTTTGTTTGTTCTTCTTTTTCTAGCTCTTTTAGGTGTAAGGTTAAGTTGTTTATTTGAGATTTTTCTTGCTTGTTGAGGTAGGCCTGTATTGTTATAAACTTCCTTAGGAATGCGTTTGCTGCATCCCAAAGATTTTGGACCATTGTGTTTTCTTATTTAATTTAATTAATTAATTTATTTGAGAGAGAGGGAGGCAGAGATAGTGACAGACATAGTGAGAGAGAGCACAAGTGGGATGGAGAGGGAGAAGCCAGTTCCTAGTTGAGCAGGGTGCCCGATGCAGGCTTGATCCCAGGACCCCGGGATCATGACCAGTGCCAAAGCCAGATGTTTAACCCACTGAGCCACCCAGGTGCCCTGACCATTGTGTTTTCATTTTCATTTGTCTCTGTGTATTTTTTTTTTTTTAAGATTTTTATTTGACAGAGAAAGACACAGCGAGAGAGGGAATACAAGCAGGGGGAGTGGGAGAGGGAGAAGCAGGCCTCCCGTGGAGCAGGAATCCTGATGTGGGGCTCGATCCCAGGAGCCTGGGGGATCATGACCTGAGCTGAAGGCAGCCGCTTAATGACTGAGCCACCCAGGCTCCCCTGTCTCTGTGTATTTTTTGATTGCCTCTTTGTTTTCTTGCTTTACCCATTCATTGTTTAGTAGCATATTATTTAACTTCCATGCATTTGTACTTTTTCCAGATTTTTTCGTGCGGTTGATTTCTAGTTTCACAGTGTTGTGATCAGAAAAGATGCTTGGTATGACTTCGATCTTTTTTTGAATTTGTTGAAATTTGTTTTGTGGCTTAATGTGTGATCTCTTCTGGAGAATGTTCCACATGCACTTGAATGTGTATTCTATTGTTTTAGGGTGGAATGTTCTGAATATATCTGTTAAATCCATTTGATCCAGTGTATCATTTAAAGCCACTGTTTCCTTGATTTTCTGTTTGGATGATCTGTCCATTGATGTAAGTGGGGTTTTAGAATCCCCTACTATTCTTGTATTATTATTGATGACTTTTTTTTCTTTAAAGATTTCATTTTTTATTTTATTTTGTTTATTTATTTTTAAAAAAGATTTTATTTATTTGAGAGAGAGAGAGCAAGTGAACGAGCATGAATGGGTGAAGGGGCAGAGGGAGAGAATATTCAAGCAGTCTGCTCCTGAGCAATGAGCCCCACGTGGAGCTTGATCTTATGGCCCATGAGATCAGGACCTGAACTGAAACCAAGATTTGGACACTTAACTGACTGAGCCACCCACGCACTCCTAAAGATTTTATTTTTAAGTAATCTCTACACCTAGTGTGGGGCTCAAACTTACAACTCTGGGATCAAGAATTGCTCACTGTACTGAGTCAGCCAGGTGCCCCTTGATTGATTGATTTATTCCTTCCTTTCTTCCTTTAATTTCCTAGAGTCTTTTTTTTTTTTAAGATTTTATTTATTTAATTGTCAGAGAGAGAGAGAGAGAGAGCACAGGCAGAAGGAGCAGCAGGCAGAGAGAGAAGCTGGCTCCCTGCTAAGCTAGGAGCCCACTGATCCAGGACCCTGGGATCATGACCTGAGGTGAAGGCAGACATTTGACTGACTGAGCCACCCAGGTGTCACCCCTTGATTACTTTCTTTATGTTTGTTATTAGCTGTTCTTATGTATTTGGGTGCTCCCATGTTGGGTGTATAAATATTTATAATTGTTACAACTTCTTGTTGGAGTGTTTTCTTTATGATTTAATGTCCTCCTTTTCTTTTGTTCCAGTCTGTGTTTTAAAGTCTGTTTTGTCCTCTACAAGTATTGCTACCCTGGCCTTCTTTTCACTTCCATTTGCGTGAAAAATGCTTTTCCGTTCCTTCACTTTCAATCTGCATGTGTCTTTAGGTCTGAAAAGAGTCTCTTGTTAGCCACATGTTGATGGGTCTTACTTTTCTATCCATTCCATTACCCTGTGTCTTTGATTGGAGCATTTAGTTTGTTTATATTCAAGGTAATTATTGACAGGTATATACTTGTTTTATGGTTTTTGTAGTTCTTCTTTGTTCCTTTCTTTTTTTTCTCTCTTCTCATAGTTTTCTGACTTTCTTTAGTGATATGCTTGGATTCCTTTCTCTTCATTTTTGACATATGTATTACTGGTTTTTAATTTGTGGTTACCATAACGTTTATATATAACATTTGCATCTAAAAGTCTGTATTAAGTTGATCGTTGCTTAAGTTTGAACCCATTCTTTACTTCTCTTCCCCCACATTTTATGTTTATGGTGTCATACTTTATATCCTTTTATTTTGTGAATCCCTAGACTGATTTTTCTAGATACAATTTTACTGCTTTTGTGCTTCCTACATTTCTTACTCCTGCTTATGGTCTTTCCTTTCTTTTCAAAGAGTCCCTTTAATCTTTTTTTTTGTTTTTAAAGATTTTTATTTTTAAGTAATCTCTACACCCAGTTTGGGGCTCAGACTCACAACCCCAAGATCAAGAGTTGCTTACTCCAGCAATTGAACCAGCCAGGTGTCCCCCCCCCCAACATTTCTTGTAGTGCTGGTTCATTGGTGGTGAATTCCTTTAGCTTTTGTTTGTCTTGGAAACTCTAACTCTCCTACTCTGAGTGATAGCCTTGGTGGATAGAGTATTGTTCATTTCAGGTTTTTTTTTTTTCTTTCAGCACTTTGAATATGCCATGCCACTCTCTACTGGCCTGCAAAGTTTCTGTTGAAAAATCAGCCAATAAATTTAAGGGTCTCTCTCTCTCTTTTTAAAGATTTTATTTATTTATTTGATAGAGCAAGAGAGCACAAGTAGGGGGAGTAGGCAAAGGGAGAAACAGGCTCCCCACTGAGCAGGGAGCCTGATGTGGGGATTGATCCGAGGTCCCTGGGATTGTGACCTGAGCCTAAGGCAGCTGCTTAACTACTGAGCCACCCAGGTGCCCCAAGGGTGTCTCTTTTATGTAACTGTTTTCTTTTCTCTTGTTGCTTTTAAAATTCCCACTTTATCACTTTTTGCCATTTTAATAACTGCGTGCCTTGGTGTGGACCTCTTTGATTTGAATTTATTGGGGGTTCTTTGTGCCTACTAGATCTAGATTTCTAGATCTGTGTTTCCTTCTCCAGATTAGGGATGTTTTCAGACTTCAAATAAATCTTCTGCCTCCTTTTTTTCTCCTTTCTTCTGGGATCCTTATCATGCGAATATTACCATGCTTGATGTTGTTGCTGAATTTCCTTGGCTCTTTTCATTTTTTATTACTCCTGTTCAGCTTGAGTGCTTTCCATTACTCTGTCCTTTCGATCACTGATCCATTCTTCTGCTTCCTCTAGTCTACTATTCATTCCATCTAGTATATTTTTAAATTTCATTTATTGAGTTCTTTACCTCTGATTGGTTCTTTTTTATGTTTTCTGTCCTTTTGTTGAGGGTCTCACTGAGGTCCTCCATTCTCCAGTCCAGTGAGTATCTTTATGACCATTGCTTTACATTATCTATCAGGCACGTTATTCATCTGTGTTTTGTTTAGCTCCTTTTTTTTTTTTAAAGATTTTATTTATTTATTTGACAGACAGAGATTACAAGTAGACAGAGAGGGAGGCAGAGAGAGAGGAGGAAGCAGGTTCCCTGCTGAGCAGGGAGCTTGATGCGGGGACCCTGAGATCATGACCCGAGCCGAAGGCAGAGGCTTTAACCCACTGAGCCACCTAGGCGCCCCTTCTTTAGCTCCTTTGCTGCAGTTTTGTTCTGTTCTTTCATTTGGGACATATTCCGCTGTCTCCTCAATTTGTCTATCTCTTTGTGTCTGTTTCTGTGTGTTAGGAAATTCAGCAATGTCTCCTGCTCTTGAAAATTTGGCCTTATGAAGAATAGGTCCTGTAGTAATCTGCATTGCACTATCCCCTGTTCATCACAACCTGGCATTTCAGGGGTGTCTCCTATATGTTTTGCATGCTCCCTACTGTTGTTGATGAGCCATATTTGTTTTCAGTCCAGTCTCTGCAATGGCTCTTTTTGCCTGTGGTGGGCAGGGTTTGGTCCCTGTATTGTTAGTGGGCTAGTCTGGGGCTGCCTTGGGCTTGAATTGAGTCATGTTTGGCATTTGCCAGAGACATAGTAGCACTGAACTGCAAGGTAGTTTCCCTGTGTTGTTCCCTGAGAAGCCTCCATTGGGCTGGGCCTGCAGATTTCTGCCCTAGCCTGCTGCCAGTGCTGCAGTCAGACTAATGCATATCGTTCTTCCCCTTTCCCCAGGGCAGGAGTTACTTTGGAGTGGTGCTGGCCCCTGTCTGGGGTGCTTGCACACTGCCCAACTTGTCACACCACCTTGGACGGGCTCTGACCAAGGGTGTATTGGAGGGAGCAGGTCTGCAGGAGAATGTGGGGGAAGAAGGGGCTTGTTTCCAGGAAAGTCCCTGCAGGTCTGCTATGGGAAGGGGCCTTCAGCTGTCAGGGAAATACCTGCAGCCAGCTAGGTTAGAGGGGGCAGACCCACAGAAGTGTGTGGGGGGTGGTACGCACTGTTTGTTAGTAAGCTAGGTGGAGATTGTTGGTGCTGTGCTGTTTCCTGCAGGTGTTTGTGTAGTTAGACTTGAGGGTGGGGCAGGGAAATGACACCTGTCAGCCCTTTTGTTCTTGGATAATTCTCTCAAGGATCCCTGCCCCTCCAGCACAGACTCTGAGATCAGTAAACAAATCTCTCTCTTGTGTAACCCAGGTGTTTTTCACACTACTGCTCTGAGCTGTATCTCAGCAGGGCTGTTTGTTGTGCTGTGTCTTTACTGGTAGACACTCAGTTTCTTATTGCCCTCCTGGCTCTCCTAGAGCACTGATTTTTAAAGCTCCAGGTTCTACATCCCACTGATTATAAGAACTCGTGAAGTAGGCATCTCTGGTTTTTGAAACCATTATGGGTATTCATTTTCCCAGTGCCCAGCCAATTCCCTGTGCCTGGGGTGCCTGGGGTATGTTTCTGCTCCTTTTCCCTATGTGCCTATCATATCCCTCCTTCCTGCAGATAGTCCCATGGGTCCGTTTTGCTCCCGACTATATCTCTGCCCTTCCTATTCTCTTCAGTGTGGCCTCTTCTCTACGTTCAGCTGTGGAGAGTGTTCTGTCAGTCTTTTGGTCATTTTCTTGGTTATTTATACTGATGTGGGTATAAACTAGTTGTATCTGTGGGACAAGGTAAACTTAGGATTCTTCTACTTGTCTATCTTTCAGAGAATTGTTTTTGTTCTTCATCTTGTTGTCCATCCCATGTCTGTTTCTCCAAGTGCAGTGAGACCACCAATGGCTGTGAACATGTATTTAAGACCATTATTTTTAATTTTTAAGAAAGGTTTTATTTAAGAGAGAGAAAGAATAAGCAGGGGGGAGGGGCAGAGGGAGAGAGACGCAGACTCCCTGTTGAGCAGCGAGCACAATGTGGGTTTCGATCCCAGGACCCTAGGATCATGACCTGATTCGAAAGCAGATACTCAACCAACTGAATCACGCAGGTGCCCCAGTATTTAAGACCTCTGAGAGAACACAGCACACCAGGGAGAATATACATTGATGACTGTCAGGAGGATAATACCAAGAGACTGGTATACCCTTTAGTCATGACCCCCATGAACCAGAGTAGTTGATACAAAATAAATCAATGTGACAAGTGAATTTTTTGTTGCTTTCTTAAATTTGTATGACACCAAAGGTGCTAGTCCTGGTATAACAAGAGGTATTTGTTATGGTACAGACTCCTCTTTGTTCAGCCAAAAGGCAATCTGAAATAATTCTGTTGTCTAATACCACCTCAGCCAGGGAGTCTAGGGACTTTTATTATATATCTGTGGCCTTAGGGGTATATTCAGTGATGGTTGTCAGAGTTAAGTAGCATTGTCTTCTTATTCATTAACAGAGTATAGAAGCAAGTAGTGGAACAGCAGACAAAATACAGTTTCATATTGGTAATGAAGATCTTGGTCTGTTTTGTTGGAGAGCTTTGTACCTCAAAGTGTTGTTTGCTTCTGGAGAGGAACCCATCCAGTCAGTATTAATTTTAGATCTCCAGTTAGTGTACAGTTCTAATAGTTTGGAGAAGCCCTTTGTGACTGGGAGATGTGGACCCAGTGTTCAAGGTCTTATAGTTAGGGCTGCTGTCTGAGTAGTGACCGGGTATGGTCCCTTCTAATGTGGTTTGAGGGCAGTCTTTGTTTTTAGTGATTTCAAGTTAGAGGGTGGGAGAAAATTGGAAGCCTTAGCTTAGAGAGCTGTAATCAGATATTACAGGAAACTGGAAGAATTCAGGGTCCAGTCCAGTTTACAGGTAGATAGCAGAGCCTCAAAGACAATGAACAGGATCAGAACGTAATACCACAAGGGTGTGTTATATTTTCCCATTGAAACATTTTTTCCTCTGTGTTGCTACCCCCATTTCTATCAGAGGTAATCAAAAAGTAAGACTCATTTGTTTGCAAAATAAGTTTAGGCTCCTTACATGTCCTAATTATTTTCATAAATGTAGTAAGAATGAGAATTGACCACAAAGTTTCATTTTAATCAGCTTTGCCCTAACTTTTTGTGAGGAATCCTGGATTGGACTTTGAAGGAGCCTCGTGAGGCTAGGAAGACAAGGCAAAGACTCACCATTTGGCATTGTCTAGGATACCTATAGATTGGAGTGAATTCCTCTCTTCTTGGGGTCTGCAAAATATCCTGATGTTACTGGAGATGCCAGGAGGTGACCGTTCTTACTTATCTAGTAAGAGTTGGAAACCAAGTAGTCCAAGAAAGGTACCACACAGTTTTTTCCAAGGGCCTTTATTGGTTCCATAAAGTCAACATTAGTTTCTTTACTATTCTCTTTTTCTTTCTTTCTTTCTTTCTTTCTTTCTTTCTTTCTTTCTTTCTTTCTTTCTTTCTTTCTTTCTTTCTTTTTTAAAGATTTCACATATCTATTTGACAGAGACACAGCGAGAGAGGGAAAACAAGCAGGGGGAGTGGGAAAAAGAGAAGCAGGCTTCCTGCTGAGCAGGGAGCCCTATGCAGGATTTTCAATCCCAGGACCCTGGAATCATGATCTGAGCCAAAGGCAGATGCTTAACGACAGAGCTACCCAGGCACCCCCAATGATTGTCTCTTAAAAATGTGTGGACATGGGCGCCTGGGTGGCTCAGTGGGTTAAAGCCTCTGCTTTCGGCTCAGGTCATGATCTCAGCGTCCTGGGATCGAGGCCCGCATCGGGCTCTCTGCTCGGCAGGGAGCCTGCTTCCTCCTCTCCCTGTCTCTCTGCCTGCCTCTCTGCCAACTTGTAATTTCTCTCTCTGTGTCAAATAAATAAAAATAAAATCTTTAAAAAAAAATGTGTGGACATAGCTGATTTTATGACTATCATTATCAAAGATAACATTCCAGTTAAAGCCTTGGTAATATATCAGATGTTTCTAATTGTGTCCCGTTATAAAGAAAATAGATTTTCCTTGCATTTATGCAAATAACTATATTGCCATTAAAATAAGAGTAAGTTTCCAAATTCTGGAAGGATCAGGTATGGAGGAAAAGTAAATGTTTGCATTCAGTTCAATTCTGTTTGCAGAGATATACTTTACCAAATATCTTTATGTTGTAAATAGCTTAAGAGGAAAGAGAACGATTTCTTTAAACTTGGAAAATCAAAACATTAAAGAGCTGGGTGAAATGGAAAGTCATTAAAATTTATAATCATCCTTGTCACTTCATTCACTCATGTTATTCTAATTGAACCCACTTTTTCCATTAGAATTGTAGAAATTATCCAGTTTAGTGATATGATCTTAAAGTTATCAGAAATCTGTATTCTAGGGTACTCGTCAGTCCTTCCCATAAAATTTTCTGAAGATGAAGTACTTTTTGCGAATGCATCAAAGTAAAAATAACTGTAAATGATAATAAGACTTGGAAAATGGCCATCATTAAAGATCTGATGAGAGTTTATTTGATAAGGAAATTTATTTCTGTGACATACTGAGAGTATTGACAAGGTCTGTGATCTTAAAACTATTTCTGAAATGCCGATACATATATCCATATATATGTTAACAGTGCTTCCCAACTAATTTATCATGGCAAATAAACCTAATTAACATCTCTTTTTTCAAAGGTGAGAGAGAAATTCTTTGAGATTTTCTTGGGACCCTCTGGGAAATCTTATAGTTTGAAGTCAGAAAGACTCTGTTTAGAATTTGATTTGTGAAGTTGTCAACAGTGTTAAAGGTTTGAACATTTGATTATATGTGATCATAGATCATTATGAAATAATAATTATCTGTCTAGGGATGCCAGGGTGGCTCAGCCGGTTAAGCATCTGCCCTCAGCTCAGGTCATGATCCCAGTGTCCTGGGATCAAGCCCCTCATCAGGCTCCTTGCTCAGCAGGGAGCTTGCTTCTCCCTCAGCCTGTCACTCCTCCTGCTTGTGCACGTGCTCTCTCTCTCTCTGATAAATAAATAAATAGAAAGAAAGAAAGCAAAAAAAAATTGTTTAAAAAGTAATTTTATGTTTAACTAAAGTGATAATAGATTTTAAAGGCAAAGATAGATGGTTACAAAACTTTGCTTTTTTAATATTGAGAAGACTTCATTTTTCCAAGTGATCAAAGATTTGAAGGGGTGCCTGGGTGACTCAGGGGGTTAAGCCTCTGCCTTCGGCTCAGGTCATGATCTCAGGGTCCTGGGATCGAGCCCCGCATCGGGCGCTCTGCTCAGCAGGGAACCTGCTTCCTCTTCTCTCGCTGCCTGCCTCTCTGCCTGCTTGTGATCTCTCTCTCTCTGTGTTGAATGAAAAAAAAAAAAAAGATTGATAGACAACTGAAACAGAAAATTAACTTGATAAGACACAAAATCTTTGCTTTCCAGGCAGATTACCCAAAAGGTAAAGAAATACCTCTCATAATCTCTTATCAAGAGCAGACCAATAGTCCAAGAAAACTTTGTCCTTTTACAGACAGAAAACCAAATTCTAATTTTGCACTAATGTACAAAATCATTAAAACTCATTCTTTAAAAACTCAGAGAAATTCTTGTCAGTCTTGGCCTTCTTGACCACACATAAATTTCTTTCCCAAGATTCCTTCTCCACCATCTTTCTACAACTTCCTTTCATATCCATTTGGGTTTTGGCCTATATTTTTCCTCTTTCTCATTCTGTAACATGCAGTCATTCTACTTTAGACAAAATTACTCTCTTTTTCCTTCACAAAAACATATTCTTTATAACTTTCTTTATCCCAAATGCTTATTCTACTTTCTTTACCAACTTTTTGTACATAGTTGTTTCCTTTCACTCTTATTATTTGCAGTAGTTTTAATTACATATATTAGTTAGAATCTTAACTCTAAGAAACCTTACTTTCTAGTGAAAACTAAGAAGCAAGCAATTGTGGAGTATGTTATACAAAGCAGTCTGTGGATTCACAAGTTTTTAAATACACTTCATAATTTCTAGAAGTATCTCTTCCTCATAGTAAGTTTTTCAATGTAGTATATGACAATATACAATAGACCCACAAATTTTTAGTTCCTCAATAATGAATCAAAAGTAGGTAAGCCGATGTTCAGTAATTAATGTTTAAGTGTTTTCTTATTTGAAAACGATCTAGGTAATCAAATATTTATTACTTAACTTGATTTGGTGTAACTTTTTTTTTTTTTAAAGATTTTATTTATTCATTTGACACAGAGAGAGAGAGAGATTACAAGTAGGCAGAGAAGCAGGCAGAGAGAGAGGAGAGAGGAGGAAGCAGGCTCCCTGCTGAGCAGAGAGCCCGATGTGGGCCTCGATCCCAGGACCCTGGGATCATGACCTGAGCTGAAGGCAGCGGCTTTAATCCACTGAGCCACCCAGGCGCCCGATTTGGTGTAACTTTAAGGATTCAAGTTGTCAAAAAGATTTTGGAAACTCTTTAAGCGGACATACTGTAAAACAATAGTTGAAAATTTCATTGATAAATTTTTGTCCTTTGTCTTTTAAATATATATGTTCTTAAGTATAACTTAATCATGAAAGTTTTATCAGATCTTAAATAGCTAGCCATTTTCTTAAGTTGTGTTTCTTGCTTATAAATTCTATAACAGAGATAGCATGGACTTAATCAATTTTTAGTAAGCCCAGGTAGAATAAAAATTGTATGTCTATATTATATTTAATGTTGATAAGCCTAAAGATATGCCTGTTTTAATTAAGCCAACAAACATAAACTAGCATTTATTTACCAAAGATTATTCTAGATACGTAAACTTGAAAAACATTTGGGTTAGTTTCTATATTTCTGAGACAATACTTAATTTATAAGCACTTATTTTTCTTTAAGCCAATTAAATAGAGCTCTTTTATAAATTAATTTTGGCAATACTATTTAGAGGTAGAAAAATGCACATATCTATAACAAATATATAGGCATACATAAACATACAGACATATGCAGATATTTTATAGCTTTTGTCTTAAAATTTTAGCTAGGGGACAGGTACAATAATACAAAATTCAATAGTTTATAGAAGAACAGTTGGATACAAATTGTGTTTCTGGCTGATGATATAAGATTATCCGCTCAGATGGCTTAAGCTTTTTACTATTATTTGTAGAGAAGACATTAAATAGTTTTCATTTGCCTAGTTTCCAAATCGCTTCCTTTTTGTCCTGATGAGAATGATCTTGCTGAAGTTTACATTCAGGGAGATGGCTTTTGGTTTTATAGAAGACTGGGTAGAACACTTACATCTCAAAGGCACAGGGAAAGATTATAAGTTTTCTCCAAAAAAGAATTTTGTTTACAATGGCCAGATCTTTTACAATATCCGCAAGCATTTTGAGATGAATAGGGGAGGTTTGGGATTGAACTGCTTCTAAAGTTGGGTTTCTGTTCTTGTAAGGACACGATTTGTAAGACAAGGGGAGTTGTTCTTAATTCTTCAAAGAATTGTGTTGCAACCTGAGTGATATCATGGGGCTCACCCACTCACCCAACTACATTATCTTCAATTTACTTTTTTAAATTTGGGAGATTTCCCAAATAGGGAATTCAAAAGATTCCACTGTGCATTTTATCTTAGGGGAGAAGACCTAAAACAGAAGTTTCTATCAGTATCTGAATATCAATTTCCAGTTTGGCCACTTCTGTCCATAGAACTCATTAAAAGTATTTTCAAATATCTTATTATCAAATTCTTGGGGGCCCCCAACTTTGTGGTTCAGCTGCCTACACATACAAGAATTGCTGGCTTACAAGCTCAGACATGTGGAAAGTTAAACCAAGTTCACAGGACACAAAACAAGGCAAACAAGAAAGTAACTGCTGCTACTGAATAGGAAAGGATCAATAAATAATGAATACCCCCAAACCAAATTCACAAAGATGAATTTGGAAGGGAAGGGACATTTTTGTGTTTTTATACATAGTTTTTGCTTCTGTTGAATTATATATTTGGTTTATTTCTTAGGAGTGGATTATTAGATGAAAGCTCATGAACATTGTGTTTTGTCATGTTACTTTCCATGAGGTTTTTCCACTTTATAAATAACTCACTGTACTGGCTTTACTGTTTTTGGTCAGTATTGTTTAAAATTATTTTTTTTGTGTGTAGTTTTTGTTCATTTAGTGTTACAGGGTATCTTAAGATTTTGTAAATCCATATGGGGGTTCAGGACCACACTACCCCAAAATATGGCATGTTGGCATATTGAGTATTTTAAGTTAAAGAAGTTTGAGACAAGGCAGAGCAGGAAGGTTACTCTGACCTCTCCCTTGCCTCCTGTCTCTCCCTCTGACCTTCTTCCTTGAAACAGGCCATTAACCCTCATGTGACAGGTGCCCTCTCTAAACCTAGAGGAAAGGAGCATTCTTGTATCCAAAGACAAAGGGATCCCAAAAAAGAATCCTGACAAACAGGCCTTGCTTCGTTTCCAGCAGTTTACTGCAATTACTTCTTATTCCTTAACCTATCATATTTCTCCATGAATGTCCACTCTTCATCAAACCTAATGTAAAAGTACACAAGTCTAACTGTTCTCTTTCTTTGGGCTTTCATTTTCTTTTCTTCTCTTCTCTTTTCTTTTCTTTTTTTATTTTTGGGAGATGGGCCTTCATTTTCTTATGAAGCCTCCAATGTCACGTAAAATTTATGTTTAATAAATTTGTGCTTTTTTCTTCTGAATCTATTTTTTTTAGTTTAATTTTCAAATCCAGCCAGGGAACCTAAGAAGGTTGAGGAAAACATTTTCCTCCCACAGTAATTTTTTATCTTAATACTGTTGAGTATTGTTTCCCCAAGTGTTTATTATTTGTATATTCTCTCATTTGAATTGTATTTTCATATCCTTCCCTTCTTTATGTATTGAAATCTTAAAGTCTTACATAAAAATGGTGATATTAACTTTTTCTTAACTTCTAAAGATTTTCGGGAAAGGAAATGATGCTAGGACAAGGAAGAGATGTATGATACATTAGAAATCTTATATATATATATATAGGCTATAGAACATAACTATGAGTATTGGAAAAAGAAAATTTTTATTTGTAAGAAATAATGCATGATTAATAGGAGTAAGGTGAGGCAATTAATACTTTTTGAAACCCCAGTTTGGTTGAACCTTAAGGGGGCAGACACTATAAATATTATTTAATTCTTACAGCACTGCAAGCTTGATATTTCTCAGTTTTACAGATGAGGAAACTGAGATTTAAGCAGCTTTCTTTAGGTTACATAAAAGCACCTTTAGTGAATTGGTTAATTTCTTCATTCTTGAGAAATATTACCCATAATCTGTACACTTTGAATCTAGAAATGCATGTCCTTTAGTTGTAAGAAATCTAATTTCCTTCACACCATTTCTTTTCTAATTTTGGAACTCAGGGTTAGGCCTTCTTGCCAGATTCCTTTCATGTTCTTAATCTTCTTTTTTCTCCTATCTTTTTAGATCTTTGCCTTTTTCAGCAACTTTCTGAAAATTTTCTCAACTGTCCTCTTTTCAATTTTCTATTTCTGCTATTTAGTTAATTTCCAGGAATTTCTTAGTTGTTCTTTAATGTTCCTAAAAAGAAAAAGAAAAAGAAGTTAGTATTTGTTATATGGGCAGCTCTTTGTGTATTTTTGGTAATGTTAATAGTAGGCCATTTTTTGAATTTAAAAAAGTTTCCTGAATTTTCTGTTTTTTGAATTTGTTTTTACTCTGTTTATTTTGGTCTCTGTCTTTCATGTTATATGCTTTCCTCAATTATCTGGTGTGTCTTTACTATTGTTAATATTTAAGAGTGATGCATTAATAGATTGATTGGGAGGCTTGAGAGTATGAGTAGGGCTGGGTCCTACTGAACCTAGTTATAAGGTGCTCTTGTATGTACCCTGAAGCCAGTATAAGTTCATTAAAAATATATATTTTATTTGTTTGAGGGAGGGAGGGAGGAAGAGAGAAAGAGAGGAAGGGAGAGAGAGAACGAGCAGGGGGAGTGGCAGAGGGAGAAGCAGGCTCCTTGATCAGCAGGGACTTGATGTGGGACTTGATCCCTGGACCCTGGGATCATGACCTGAGCTAAAGTCAGCTGCTTAACTGACTGAGTCACCCAGGCGCCCCCCAATTTTTTTTCTTTTAAAAGATTTTATTTATTTATTTATTTATTTTGAAGTTATCTCTCCACCCAGTGTGGAGCTTAAACTCACAGCTCTGAGATCAAGAGTCACATGCTCCACCAACTGAGCCAGCCAGGTGACCCTCTATAAGTCCATTCTTTTGGTGAGGTTTTTCTGTAGAGAAAAATTTTCCAATACTCCAGAAGTCTCATTGCCAGTTTTCTTGGAGCCTGTTATATAATGAAGTATTTGGTTGGTCATTGCTCTTAGTTCTTAATACACTGTGTACTTTTATTTTTTCTCATTCCTGCCTACCTCACTATCACCAGATTTGGGCTTGTCTAAATGTTCAGTGGTCTCCCTTTATGAAACCTTAGAGCAGCCAGCAAACTGTAAAGTTACTTGTACAGTGTCTGTTAATAGTCACACAAGTTGGGCGCCTGGGTGGCTCAGTGGGTTAAAGCCTCTGCTTTCGGCTCAGGTCATGATCTCAGGGTCCTGGGATGGAGGCCCGCATCGGGCTCTCTGCTCAGCAGGGAGCCTGCTTCCCCCCCTCTCTCTGCCTGCCTCTCTGCCTCCTTGTGATCTCTCTCCTGCTGTGAAATAAATAAATAAAATCTTAAAAAAAAATAGTCACACAAGTTGGGGCGCCTGGGTGGCTCAGTGGGTTAAAGCCTCTGCTTTTGGCTCAGGTCGTGATCTCAGGGTCCTGGGATCGAGTCCCACATCGGGCTCTCTGTTCAGCGGGGAGCCTGCTTCCCCCCCGCTAGCCTCTCTGCCTACTTGTGATCTCCCTCTCTCTCTCAAATAAAAAAAAGAAATTTCTGGGAAACCAAAATCCCAGGAAAAATTAAAAAAAAAAATAGTCACACAAGTTACTCAGTTTTAAAATGTGTCCTGTGGGCGCCTGGGTGGCTCAGTGGGTTAAAACCGCTGCCTTCGGGTCAGGTCATGATCCCAGGGTCCTGGGATCGAGGCCCACATTGGGCTTTCTGCTCAGCAGGGAGCCTGCTTCCTCCTCTCTCCTCTCTCTCTGCCTGCCTCTCTGCCTACTTGTAATCTCTCTCTCTGTGTCAAATGAATAAATAAAATCTTTAAAAAAAAAATAAAAAAATAAAATGTGTCCTGAGTTGCTGTAGATGAGTCTGTCATTGGCCAAATTTTTGTTATATGAAACCAGATTAGTTTCTTGTTTTTTAATGTGTAAATTTGCTAAATGACCTTGCAGAATTTGGCAGTAATTCCCAGCAGAAGCACTAGTCAGTTGTATATTAAACCTCTTAATGGGAAATATGAATTTGTCTTTGAAATTTGATTTAACTTCTGTTTTTAGTTCTGTCAAATTAAACAAGGTTGGACTTTGTGTACCAAATTTTCCAGGGCTCAGAGATACCAGATAAATGAGACTTTATTTCACAGATGGCAACGAAGAGGACTAATTACACAGATCTGTGAGGAAGGAATTTGTCTATCCACTCCATAGCTCATTTTTAGCCACAGTTTCCTTTTATTGGCAATTTTCTTTTCTTTTCTTTTTTTAAAGATTTTATTTATTTATTTGAGAGCAAGTGAGAGTGAGAGAGCACAAGCAGGGGGAGTGGCAGAGGGAAAGGGAGAAGAAGGCTCCCCACTGAGCAGGGAGCCCAACAGAGGGCTCCATCCCAGGACCTTGGGATCATGACCTGAGGCGAAAGCAGATGCTTAAGTGACTGATGTTGGCAATTTTTAATTGATGAATTATATAAGTTGAGAAATTCTAAATGATTATAGCTATTATTTTTTCCTATAAGAAGAACCCTGGGTGGCTCAGTCAGTTAAACCTCTGCCTTCAGCTCGGGTCATGATCCGAGGGTCCTGGGATCGAGCCCTGCATGGGGCTTCCTGCTCAGTGAGAAGCCTGCTTCTCCTTCTCCCTCTGTCTGCTGCTCCCTCTTTTCCTCTGCTCGTGCATTCTCCGCCCCCTCTGTCAAACAAATAAATAAGATCTTAAAGGCAAAAAAAAGGAAGAGCCAGGGATAGGGATAGACAACGGCAGTTTATAAATTTACTGTCAACTTGAAATATTTTCCTTTTTCCTCAGTAAAGAATAATAGCATTTTCTCTTTTCTTATTTTTAGTTTTTACTTTAATCTTTCCAACTTGTCCTTAGCCAGCACTGTATTTACTTTGTGGTATCATGGTACCTTTTTTCCTTTGTTCAAATGTAACCAGAAGTGTTTTTTTTGTTTTGTTTTGTTTTATTTTTTGTTTTTTTTTTTTTTTTGAGACAATCTTAAGCAGGCTCCATGCTCAGTGTGGAGCCTGACGCAGGGCTTGATTTCATAACCCTGAGATCATGACCTGAGCTGAAATCAAGAATTGGACCCTTAACTGACTGAGCCACCCACAAACCCCCAGGATTTTTATTATAAGTGGAATTGGGTTCAATCAGCTATTAGTTCCTGAAATCTTATATAAGTAGGTTTTTTTTTAGTAGTTTTACTTTAAAATGCAGCTAAGCTAAATTGCAAAGACAGTACAATCTTCCAGTATTCTCAGTTTATTCTCAGTGCAGTGCTTCTTTAAATTGTTTTGAGTTATAATTGACATATTGGTTTTAAGTGTATAGCATAATGATTCAACATTTGTATTCATTATGTAATGATCACCACCATAAATCTAGTTACTGTCACCGTATAAAGTTTAACTTTTAGGATTTACTATCTTGACAACTTTCAAGAATGCTCTACAGTATTACTGACTATAGTCACCAAGGTGTACATTGTATCCCATGACTTATTTTGTAACTGAAATTTTTTACCTCTTGACCTCCTTCATCTGTTTTACCTACTCCCCAACCAATATTCTGTTCTCTGTTTCTGTGACTTTTGTTTTATTTTGTTCATTTTTTTTCTTTAAGATGTATTTGTTTTTCATTGTTTGACATACTTCGCTTAGCGTAGTTCCCTCAAGGTCCATCCATGTCGCAAATGGCAAGATTTCATTTTTTTCTTTTATGGATGAGTAGTATTACTGTGTTCGTTCTCTCTCTCTCACACACACACTCCCCACATCTTCTTTATCCATTCATCCATCAGTGGACACCATATTTTGTCTATTGTAAATAATGTTGGGATGAACATAAAGGTACATATGTCTTTTGAATTAGTGTTTTAATTTTTATCAGATAAATACTCAGAAGTGGAAGTGCTGGATTATGTGATAGCCCTATTTTTAATTTTTTGAGGAACCTTCATACTGTTTTCCATGATGGCTGTACCAATTTACATTTCCACTAATAGTGGACAAGGGTGTCCTATTCTCTACATCTTTGACAACACTAGTTATTTCTTGTCTTTTTAATAGTCATTCTGACAGGAGTAAGGTGATACTTCATTATAGCTTTGATTTGCATTTCCCTCCTGATTAGTGATATTAACCATTTGTTCATTGTATGTCTTCTTTGGAAAAAAAATGTGTTAGATCCTTGGCCCAGTTTTTTTATTCAGTTGTTGTGTTCTTTTTGTTATTCAGTTGTAGGAGTTTCTTGTATATTTTGGCTTTTAAACCCTTATCAAGATATTTCATTTGCAAATACTTTCTCTCATTCAGTAGGTTGTCTTTTTATTTTGTTGATGTTTTCCTCTATTTTGCAGAAGCTTTCTATTTTGATGTAGTCCCACTTGTTTGTTTGTTTACTTATTTAAGATTTTATTTACTTATTTTAGAGAGAGAGAGAAGCGTATGCATGTGAAAGCAGTGGGGAGGGGCGAAGGGGAGGTAGAGGGGCAAGCAAACTCTGTGCTGAGCACAGAGCCCGATGTGGGGCTCAATCTCATGACCCTGAGATCCTGACCTGAGCTGAAATCAAGTCAGGTGCTTAACTGACTGAGCCACCCAGGCACCCCACCCCACTTGTTTATTTCTGTTTTTGTTGTCTTCACTTTTGTAGTCAGATCCAAAAATTCATTGCCAAGACTGATGTCAGGTAGTTTACCACCTATGTTTTCTTCTGGGAATATTATGATTTCAGGTCTTACATTCAAGTCCTCAATCCATTTTGAGTTAATTTCTGTGTATGGTGTATGATAGTAGTGTAGTTTCAGTTTTGTGTGTGGCTGTCCAGTTTTCCTAGCACCATTTATTGAAGAGACTGTCATTTTCCCACTGTGTATTCTTACCTCCTTTGTCATTAATTAATTGACCATAGTACATGGGATTTTTCTGGCTTCTCTCTTCTGTTCTTTTGAGCTGTGTATCTGTTTTATGTCAATACCATACTGTTTTGGTTACTATGGTTTCATAATATAGTTTAAAATCACGGAGCATGATTTGTACTTTCTCAAATAGCTTTGGTTAGTCTTTTGTGGTTATATAAATTTTTAGCATTTTTTCTAGTTCTGTGAAAGATGCTTTTAGTATTTTAATGGGATTGCATTGAATCTTTATGTTTTGGGTAATATGGATGCTTTAACCATATTAATTCTTCCAATCCATGAATACCGAATATTCTCCTTCAATTTCTCCTTCAATTGGGTCTCCTTCAATTTCTTTCATCAGTGACTTAACAGTTTTCATTGTACAGGTTTTTTACCTCAGTTAAATTTATTCCTAGGTATTTTATTCTTTTTGATGAAATTGTAAATGGGATTGTTTTTTCTTTCTGATTTCTTTTTAGTATATAGAAGCACAACTGATTTTGTGGTTCGATTTTGTGTCCTCCAACTTAACTGAATTTATTAGTTCTAACAGTCTCTTGTTAGTGTCTTTAAGGTTTTCTATATATAAAATTATGTCTTCCACAAATAGTGACCATTTTACTTCTTCCTTTCTACTTTGGATGTTGTTTATTCCTTTTTGTTACATAATTACTCTGGCAAGGACTTCCAATACTATGTTGAGCAAAAATGGGAAGAGGGTATTCTTTTCTTGTTTCTGATCTTAGAAAAAAAGCTTTTAGCTTTTCACTGTGGAGTGTGATATTAGTTGTGGGCTTGTCATAATATGTTCAGGTACATTCTCATTATCTACTTTGTTGAGAATTTTTATAAATAGATACTAAATTTTTTGACATTCTTTTTCTGTACCTATGAAGATGATAATATGATTTTTATTGTGTTATATTGTGTTGATTGATTTGTGAATTTCAAACCATTGTTGCATCGCAGTAATAAGCCCCACTTGATCATATATATGACTTTTTTTTAATGTAGTGTTGATTTGGTTTACAAATATTTTTGAGGATTTTTGGATTTGTGTTCATCAGGGATATTGGCCTGTAATTTTCTTTTTTGTGATGTCCTTGTCCGGTTTTGGTATCAGGATAATGCTGGCCTTGTAAAATAAGTATTGAAGTGTTGTTCCTTCCTCTTCAGTTTTTTGGAGGAATTTGAGAAGGAACGTATTTAATCTTCTTTGAATGTTTGGTGGAAATCACTAATGAAGCTGTATGGTCCTAAACTTTTGTTCCTTTGGGAGTTTTTTGATTACTAATTTAATCTCCTTACTAGTAATCAGTCTTTTTAGATTTTTCTATTTATTCCTTATTCAGGGTGATTTCATTTATTTAATTTAAAAAGATTTGTTTATTTGTTTGTTTGTTTATTTATTTTTATCAGTAGCTATTCATTTTATTTATTTATTTTTTTAGTTTTTAACATATGTATTATTAGTTTCAGAGGTAGTGGTCAGTGATTCATCAGTGTTATGTAATACCCAGTGCTCATGACATCAGATGCCCTCCCTTTTTTTTTTTTTTAAGATTTTATTTATTATTTGACACACAGAGAGAGATCACATGTAGGCAGAGAGGCAGGCAGAGAGAGAGGAGGAGGAAGCAGACTCTCCACCAAGCAGGGAACTGAATGTGGGGCTCAATCCCAGGACCCTGAGATCATGACCTGAGCTGAAGGCAGAAGCTTTAACCTACTGATCCACCCAGGTGCCCCCAGATGCCCTCCTTAATGTCAATCATAAAATGATTTATTTATCTGAGAGAGAGAGAGAGAGAGTGAGTGAGGGGAGCTGTGGGGAGAAGCAGAGGGAGAGGGAGAGAGAAACTCAAGCAGACTCCATGATGAGTGTGGAGCCTGATTCAGGGCTCAGTCTCATGACCTGATTAGGACCTGAGCTAAAACCAAGAGTTGGTTGCTCAACTATCTTTGCCACCCAGGCATCCCTAATCAGGATGATTTTAGGAATTTACCTGTTTTGTTTTTTCCAGGTTGTCTAGTTTGTTGCCATGTAATTGTTCATAGTAGTGTGTTAAGATCCTTTATATTTCTGTGGTATGTGTTGTAACTTCTTCCATTTCTGATTTTATTTATTTGAGCCTTCTCCCCTTTTTTTCCCTCTTGGTAAGTCTAGCTAAGGGTTTGTCAATCTTCTTTTCAAAGAGTAAGTTCATAGTATCATTGATCTTTTCTGTTGCTTTTTGAGCCTCTGTTTCATCTCTGATTTTTTTCTCCCCTTCTACTAACTTTGGAGTTTATTTTTTTTTCTAGTTCCTTTATGTGTAAAATATAGATTGAGATTTTTCTTGTTTCTTGAGGTAGGCCTGTATTGCTATGAATGTCCCTCTTAGAACTGCACTTGCTGCATCCCATAGCTTTTGGTATGCTCTATTTCCATTTGTCTTTAGACATTTATCCCTTTTGGTTTCTTTTTTGATCTAATAGTTGTTTAGTAACGTATTATTTAATCTCCACATGTTAGTGATTATTCCAGTTTTCTTTTTGTAGTTAATTTCACATTTCATACTTTTCTGGTTGGAAAAGATGCTTGCTATGATTTCAGTCTTCTTAAATTTCTTGTACTTGTGTTGTGGTCTAACATGTAATCTGTCCTGGAAAATTTTCCGTGTGCACTTGAGAAGAATATGTGTTCTGCTGCTTTTATTTTATTTTATTTTTTAAAAGTTATTTATTTATTTAAGGTAGGCTTAGTTCCCAGTGTGGAGCTTGAATTCATGACCCTGAGATCAAGAGTCATATGCTTTACTGACTGAGCCAGCCCCTATTCTGCTGCTTTTATTTTATTTTTTTAAAGATTTATTTATTTTAGAGAGAGAGAGAGTGTGAGAGAGCTTGGGAGGGGCAGAAGGAGAAGAAGAGGAAGAGACAATCCAGCAGAGCTTGCATAGGGCTTGATTTCATGACCCTGAGATCATGACCTGAGCCCAAACTAAGAGTCGGACGCTCAACCAACTGACTCACCCAGGCACCCCTGTTCTGCTTTTATTTTATTTTATTTTTATTTTTATTTATTTATTTTTTAAAAGAATTTATTTATTTGACAGAGAGAGACACAGTGAGTGAAGGAACACAAGGAGGGGGAGTGGGAGAGGGAGAAGCAGGCTTCTAGCCAAGCAGGGAGCCTGATGTGGGGCTCGATCCCAGGACCCTGGGATCATGACCTGAGCCGAAGGCAGACGCTTAATGACTGAGCCATGCAGGCCCCCTCCTGTTCTGCATTTATTTATTTATTTATTTATTTTTTAAGAAGAGAATTTTTATTTTTTTTAGATTTTTATTTATTTGACAGAGAGACAGAGAGATCACAAGTAGGCTGAGAGGCAGGCAAAGAGAGAGGAGGAAGCAGTCTCCCTGTTGAGCAGGGAGCCCGATGCAGGCCTCCATCCCAGGATCCTGAGATCATGACCTGAGCCGAAGGCAGAGGCTTAACCCACTGAGCCACCCAGGTGCCCCTGTTCTGCTTTTAGATGGAATGTTCCGTATATATCTATTTAAAGTCCATTTGGTCTGGTGTGTTGTTTAAGGCCGATGTTTTCTTACTGATTTTTTAGTCTGGCTGATCTATCTGTTGATATAAGTGGAATGTTAAAGTCCTGTACAGTTACTGTATTGCTGTTAGTTTGTCTCTTTAGATGTGTTAATCTTTGCATTATACATTTTAGTGCTCCTATGTTGGGTTCATATATATTTACAAATGTTATATCTTATTGAATTGACAGAGTCTGTTTTGTCTCATATGAGTGTGGCTACACCAGCTTTCTTTTTATTTCTGTTTGCATAGAGTGTTTTTTTACATCCCTTCTCTTTCAGTCTGTATGTGTCCTTACATCTGAACTGACTTTCTTGTACACACCATATAAAAGAGTTTAATCCATTTAGCCACTCTATATCTCTTGATTGACAGATTTTGTCCATTTACATTTAAAATAATTATTCATCATATGTACATACTTATTGCCAAATTGTTAATGTTTCCTGGACAATTTTGTAGTTCCTCTCTGTTGCTTTCTTCTTATTTTGCTTTCTTTCCCTTGTGGTTTGATAACTTTCTTTCTTCCTTTTTTTTTTTTTTTTTTTTAGATTTATTCTTCAGCTCTGTGACTATTATTTGGTACTTTCTCATATTTTCTGTCACTTTGTAGAAGTTCTCACTGTGTTAATCCATTCTTCTCCCAAGTTTGGTGAGCATCTTTATAACCATTACTTTGGATTCTTTATCAGGTAAACTACTTCTCTCCATTTTCTTAAGGTCTTTTTCTGAGGTTTTATCTTTTATTTGGAACACATTCTTTGTTTCCTCAGTTTGTTTGATTCTGTTTCTTTGTATTAGACAAAACAACTACCTCTCCCTTTCTTGGAGGAGTCACCTTTTATAGATGATGAACCTTATTGTTCAACCTTGCCCTAGCTCTTGAACCTCTGTGGTTTTCTAAGCAGCATGATTTATTCTGGATAGGTCCCCGTTGTTGAGAGTGTTCCAGGGTGCCTGTCAGTATTCCAACAAGAGGTATCTTATTTACCTCCTAATTTCAGGCTGATTAGAAACCAGACCCTCAGGCAGCAGCCTGAAAATATATACTGTCCTGTGGGGCCATAATTGTAAACCTTGCTGGTCTTTAGACCAGAAGATCTGGAGGTGTCCCCTGGGAGATGGTTGCAAAAATCAGGCTTCCAGATAGGTGTATAGTCTCCTTTCTGGGAGGTATTGTTGAGCTGTAGTGAGGCCAAGGGAGTATGCAAAGATGGTATCTCCTATCTTACATTCTCTGAGAGGACCTCAGTAGCTTCTAGAATGTGTGACAAACCTGAGTCTGTTCAGACTCAAGCTCTGAACTAGCGTTTCAGGAAGACTGGGGGCCTTTTTCTCAGGAAGAGTGGGGGTATGTTTTTGTCTGCTGTTTGTGCAGTGCCCTGGACACTACCAAGAACTGTCTTTCTGATTACCACAGTCGTTTGGAGCCCACGAGCACAAACCCCCTTGGCCACCAAGGCCAGGTGATCAAGGGGTATCCTCTGTGTGGATTACATGTGCCTGTCGACTTTAGTGGGGTAGGTGGAGAGCATAGAGAGTAAGGGCAAGCTCAGTGGCTTTAGCAAGGTAGAAGGAAAATACCTTGACTGCATGCCCACCAGCTTCAGTGATAAATCGGGAAGAATGCCTTGTCTGTGCCCCTGCTAGCTTTAGGGCTTTAGCAAGGCAGTGGGAGAATGCCATGACTGCTTCCTTGCACTTGCCAATCCCAGTCAGGGAATGGGGCAGTGCTGCAACCACCTGCTCTCACTGTCTTTAGCAAGAGTGTGGGAGAATGCCATGACCATTTGTGCTTGCTGGTCCCAGCCAAGGAGCAGGGAAGTACTACAGCTGCCCAAGCTCACTGGCTTTAAACAGGGGAGTAGGAGAATGCCATGACAGTTTGGGCCCACTGGATCCTGCCAGGAATCTGGGAAGCGTGGCACCCGCTTGCTCCCACTGGCCTTAGCAAGGCAGTGGTATGGTGCCGCATCAGCGCATACCCACTTGTCCCAGCAGGACAGAGGGAGAATGCAAAAATGACATCCTCCAGCACTTCTGTCTCTAAAGAGAGTATCAGCTTCACCCAGTCTCTCCAGCAAATGCTTTAAGATTAGCAAATGAATCTTCTCACATATGGTCTAGGCAATTTTCAAACTGTGAGTTTTTGTAGCGGGTTCTGGGACAAGTGTGACTGCATATGTGCAGATTTAAAAGGAGAGTCTCAGTTCCCTGTAACCATTTGATCCCTAGGATATAAGCCCTGTTGGTTTTCTAAGCCAGATGTTTTAGATTATCTTCTCTTCAGTGTAGGTCCTAAGGGCTGGGATTCCTGACTTGGGGCAGAGACCCCTTGCTCCTCAGGGAGAAACTCGAGTATGTGAGATCCCTCCCTATTGTTGGTTGCCATGCCAGGGGTGGGGTTTTTGGCAAGACTGTGTCTTTGTCTCTCTACCATTCTCAGTGTGGTCCTTTTGTCTGTTGATGTGGAGGAGCTTCAGCTAGTTTTCAATTATTTTTCACAGGGAATTGTTCCATATATAGATACAGATTTGGTGTGTCTGTGGAAGGAGCTAAGCTTAGGACCTTCTTTCACCACCATCTTGGACTGACCCTTCCCTTCCTGCCTGTCCGCACTCCCCCACCCCCGACCAATCTTAGTGCTTCTTAAATAATGTACACTGAGGACTAGTTTTGTGTGTGTGTGTTTGTATGTGTTGTTTTTAAACATTTTTTTTCAATTTCTCACCAAAAATACAAAAAATTATAAACTCTACTTATTTTATTAGATTAATTGACATAAAAGTCATAAAATTACCATCACATTACCACAGAAGTTTTAAATGTTTACTATCTGTTTCTATAATCACATCATAAAAGACTGGTAATGAAGTTTGTGGGCTGGTATTGGTTTGCCAATTGCACTGTGGGCAGCATTGCTCTAGATTTTCTGGCAAATTGGGAAAGCCAAGGATGCTTTTGGTTAACACAGTAGATTGAATGCTCTTCAAGGGTAGGTTCATGTTATTTATCTTATTTGAGAACTTAGGACTGGGCCTAATAGGTGGCAGAAACTCAGTAATAGTGATTATAGGGTGATAACTAAGTGATGTCATAAAACTGAGTGGGCTAATAGAAAATCCGCCGGTATTCAAAACTGAATTGTGAAATAGTAATTTAGGAGGGTTTCCATATCAAATTATCATCTTTTTCTTCAGGGATAAAATAGGCTTTAAAAAAATTCTTGGGGTACCTGGGTGACTTAGTTAAGTGGCCAACTCTTGATTTCAGCTCAGGTCATGATCTCAGGGTTATGAGATCGAGGCCCACGGTGGGGGCTCTGTGCTGGGCATGGACACTGCCTAAGATTCTCTCTCTCCATCTCTCCCTCCTCCTCTAAAAAATTCTAATAAAGTATATTCAGTTCTGAATGGCGTCTGGGAGCCAGCCACACATTTTGCTCTACTTTAAAAAGTTGATGTCAGAGATAGTGCCTAGGAGGAAATAAAACCTAGGAGATTTAGTAAGTTGAGCTATTTCAAATTACCATTTCTATAAGTCAAAAACCATTGAATACTAGTAATTTTATAGTTCAGTCTATAGATGTACCAGCATGGAACATTAATATTTGGGGACACACAGAAATTGTTTAACACCATTCCTTTTATTTAATTTTATGGAAACTGAAGCCCAGAGAAATATGCTTGAAGCCACAAAACCATTTTCTAACTAACTGTTAAGAGCAATAAATCAGATTTCACTTATTTACTAAAGATAAAGGACAAAGCTGAGTTGCTCTTCTTTTGGGCTATTTTTACATTTTGGACCAGGTTCTTCTTAAAATAACAGCATAAACAATTTCAAGGGAAATACTTAGTTTTTAAAACAAGAGAAATTTCAGGGCACCTGGGTGGCTCAGTTGGTTAAGTGTCTGCCTTCGGCTCGGGTCATGATCCCGGGGTCTGGGTATTGAGCCTGTTGTGGGCTCCCTGCTTAGCAGGGAGTTGGCTTTTCCCTCTCCTTCTGTCCCTCCCCCTGCCCATGCTCTCTTTCTCCCTCAAATAAGTAAATAAAATCTTAAAAAAAATAAAAATAAAACAGAATTTTCAAGAGCTTTAGAAAATGCTAATTTTTAAACTTTTTAAAGACAGTTTTACTTGCTTTAGCTCATTATATCATTTTCATTTCAGGAGATTATAGAAATGCAACTATGTTCTATTTACCTGATATTTGGTCTTTTATTGTGTAAATATATATTTCTGACAAAAAATTCTGATGGAGTAAATCAGGAGAAAAAAATTCTCTTTAAGACCCTTTACTGGGCGCCTGGGTGGCTCAGTCGTTAGGCGTCTGCCTTCAGCTCAGTTGTTGAGTGTCTGCCTTCAGCTCAGGTCATGATCCCAGGGTCCTGGTATCAAGCCCCACATTGGGCTCCCTGCTCAGCAGGAACCCTGCTTCTCCCTCTCCCACTCCCCCTGCTTGTGTTCCCTCTCTTGCTGTGTCTCTCTCTGTCAAATAAATGTTTTAAAAAAAAAGACCCTTTACTAACAAGCTAATGTTAATCGTCTCTAGAGGCAAATTGCTTTAATTTTTCAAGGTCTTAATTTCTTTGCGCTAACAACTGGCAGCATTCTGTACTTTATAGGCTTAACTACGCATTTTATCAGCAAATTCTTGGAACCTTGACAGAACTTTTGACAAGTAAAGTTTTGGTTTTGGTTACCATGAGTGGTTTCTATGGGGGTAAACTATTGTTAGTTCTTGGTAGCCTTCTATGTTTGTCAGTCTGTTTTCTTCAGAAGTCATGATGAATTTAAGTCTGCATGATGTGTTCCAGTTTACTTACTTATTGGAGATTAGGGGAGTGCATAGCTTTTTGAAATCCTTAATTACTGTTCCTTTTAAGTGGTTGGAGAAGCAAGTATTTGTATTTCATATATTATCTTAATTAATAATCATTCTTTTTTCTTAGACATAATGTAGCCACTAAAGAAATAACTATCCTTTATGCAAAAAACTCCCTTGCCATATTCCAACAATATTTTTTCCCTTACAATATTAAAATCCTCCTACACAATATGACTGGCAGAAGACTTAGTTATTTACAGAGTGAGAATAATGTTAAATATACTATTTGTGGGTGAGGATTTTCTGCTTTTTTTTTTTTAAGTGTATATATGGGTTGCTGGTGGTACTGACCATGACAAAGAAATTTTCCTATAATTAAATTTTTTTTCATTCTTGAGAAAATATAATTACCTGTCTTTTGGTCAGTGAGATACTTATCCGAGGAGTTTATTATTTGTCTTTGACAATATTTTATCTAGTTCATTAAAAATAGCAATGAGGGATGCGTGGGTGGTTCAGTCGGTTAAGCGTCTGCCTTCAGCCCAGGTCACGATCCCAGGGTCCTGGGATCGAGTCCCACATTGGGCTCTCTGCTCAGTGGGAGCCTGCTTCTGCTTCTCCCTCTCCCTCTGCTGCTCCCCCTACTTGTGCTTTATTGTGCTTTCTGTCAAGTAAATGAATAAAATCTTAAAAAAAAAAAAAGAAGGTTTAAGTTGTGAGGTTGCATTTATTGCTTATGTTTGATGAACTTTTAAAAAATAGTACTTTGGGTCATTGAATTCATGTCCCTAATATTTATTGTTCTTGGTCATTAGAACCAAATTTTTTCTTTTCTTTTTTTTTTTTTTAAGATTTTATTTATTTGAGAAAGAGAGTGAGAAAGAGAGAGCAGGAGTATGGGGCAGGGTAGGCTCCCAACTGAGCAGGGAGCCCCATGTGGGGCGGGATCCCAGGACCCAGGGATCATGACGTGAGTCAGAGGCAGACACTTAACTGACTGAGCCACCCAGGTGCTCCCAGAACCATTCATATTAATCTAGATTTATTATATTTTTGATATGGAATAAAGCTGGAGAAATTAATAATTCTTAGATTATAATGACTATAATGACTATAGGCATAGTTAAAAGAAATCTGAGCGCCTGGGTCGGTCAATCAGTTAAGTGTTTGCCTTTAGCTCAGGTCATGATCCTGGAGTTCTGGGATTTGAGTCCTGCATTTGGCTCCCAGCTCATTAGGGAAACTGCTTCTCCCTCTGTCCCTCACCCCTCTTGTGCTCTCTTTCTCTCTCATGTGCGTGCTCTCTCTCAAATAAAGTAAAAAAAAGAGAAATTTCATTATTTAGGTAGAAAATGCTCATTAAAGAAAATTTGGGAAGTGCTAAAAAGTGAAAAAAATAAAAATCTCTAATTTTAACAGTGATAATGACTTTGATATTTTTCTTTCTCTTTGTGTGTGTGCTGTGGGGGAAGAAAGGGAGGCAAGGGTCCTCTTACTTTTTTATATACTTTAAAATATTATAGGTTCATATAGAATTCCACATGGTTTATGTAGGTGCTTTGTCCTTAAGGAGGTAGAGCATAACTTCCTGTTCCTTTAGTGTGGGCCTCTTATAGTGACTCCTTCCAAAGAGGAGAGTGTAAGAAGTTGGGAAAATTATTTTACAGTGGAGAAACCTGACAAACATAACCTCAGCCAGGTGTCAGTAACAGTAATAAGCCATGTTGATAGCCTGTACCCTTGATATGGTGTGATGAGAATGGCAGTTTACCTCTGTGGTCTTCCTCCCCAAAACCCATAACCCCAGTCTAACTATGAGAAAATCATCAGGCAGATTCCAACGGAAGGGCACTCTACAAAATAACTGACCAGTACTCCTCCAAACTGTTAAGTTATCAAAAACAAGGAGAATTTGAGAAACTATCACAGCCACTTGAACTTAAGAAGAATTGAGGACTAAATGTAATGTAACTTGGATGGGATCCTGGAACATTAAGAGGACATTAGATTAAAAATAAGAAAGTATGTGGGGCACCTGGCTGTCTTGTTGGTAGAGCGTGCCACTCTTGAACTCAAAGTTGTAAGTTTGAGCTCCATGTTGAGTATAGAGATTACTTAAAAAGAAAATCTTAAAACAACAACAGCAACAACAAAAACAAAAACAACTAACAAACTGTGGAGGTGCCTGGCTGGCTTAGTTAGGAGAGCACATGACTCTCAATCTCTTGGTTGTGAATTCCATTCCCACGTTGGGTGTAGAGATTACTAAAAAATAAATAAACTTAAAAAGAAAACTAAGAAAGTATGAAGATAGACTGTAGTTAATAATGTGTCGGGGTGCCTGGGTGGCTCAATTGGTTAAGCATCTGACTTGTTATTTTAGCTCAGGTTTTTATCTCAGGGTTGTGAGTTCAAGTACCACATTGGGCTTCATGCTTAAAAAATTAAAAAAAAAAGATAATGTATCAATATTTGTTCTTTAATTGTTATAAGTGTACCATAGTAATGTAAGATGTTAATAAACTTGGAAATTGGTGTATTGAAACTCTGTCCTGTTTTCACAACTTTTTCTGTTTTTAATCTAAAAGTTTTATTGAAAATGTAACAAAGAAAATTATAGATCCTATTAGAGCCCTCTATATGTCTCTCAGATTTCATTCTTCCTATTCTGTGAAGTAATCAATATCCTGCATTAAGTATTTAATGATCTCATGTATGACTTTACAGTCTTACTACATGTTTTTAAATTTATAATATTTGTCATCTAGCAATTTCATAAAAATAGCATCATACATATGTGTTTGTATGCATTTGCCATTTTTTTTTGTTATTTTTCAGCATTCTGTGTTTGTACTCTATCCATGTTGATAGATGTAATTCTAATTCATTTACTGAACTTCCTGAGTGGAATCATGTGTTTGACTTCTTTAATTTTAGCATATCTAAAATTTATGCATGTTATATCTGTGAGTCATTTTTTAAAAATAGCCTTTACTTTTTTAGAGCAATTTTAGGTTTACAGAAAAATTGGGTAGAATGTATAGAGAATTACTTTACATCCCCTCACACTCCTTCCTCATGCAATATCCCCTGTTATAGCATCTTGCATTAGTGTAGTATGTTTGTTACAATTGATGAGCTGGTGTTAATTACATTATTATTTACTAAAGTTCATACTTTCCTCCTTGTATTGTGCATTTTTTTTGGTACATTCCATCTCTACAAACCTATAACGGCTTGTGTCCACCTTTATAGTGTCAGGTTCTATACTGATAGAATAGTATTGCTGCCTGAAAAATCCCTTGTGTCCCACCTATTCATCCTTCTCTCCCTCTGAACCCTTGGCAGCCATTGATTTTTTATTATGTCCATGGGTTTGCCTTTTCCAGAATGTCATATAATTGGAATCATAGAGTATATAGCTTTCTCATATTGGCTTCTTTCCTTTGGTAGTATACATTTAAGTTTCTTTTATGTTTTTTCTTGGCTTGATAGCTCTTTTTTTAAATTTATTTTTTATTTTAGTAGTACTGAATAATATTCCATTGTCTGGATGTACTACAGTTTATCTAGCCATTCCCCTGCTAAAGGACATCTTGGTTGCTTCCAGGCTCTGGCAGTTATGATTAAAGCGGCTATAAATATCCATGTGTAAGTTTTTGTTTGTATATAAGCTTTTAACTCATTTGGTTAAATACCAAAGAGTGTGACTGCTGAGTTGTACGGTAAGAATATGTTTAGTTTTGTAAGAAACTGCCAATGTCATCTAAAGTGGATATTCCATTTTGCATTTCTTCCTGTAATGAGTAGGATTTCTTGTTGTCCCATATCTTTATTAGCATTTGTTGTTGCTTTTTCTGTATCTATTGATGTGAACATTAATTTTTCTTTTTTAGTCTGTTGATATGATGGATTATATTAATTGAATTTTGAATATTGAACCATCGTTGCATATCAGGCATAAATCCCAGTTGGTTATGGTATATAAATCTTTTTAGACATTATTGGATTTGATTTGCTAATAGGTTATTGAGGATTTTTGTATTAATGTTCATGAGAGATATTAGTTTGTGGTTGTTTTTCTTATACCATCTTTGTCTCTTTGACATATGTGTTATTTAAATCTTTTTTTTTTTTAATTTTTTATTTTTTATTTATTTTTTTTTTAAGATTTTATTTATTTATTTCACAGAGGGAGAGAGATCACAAGGAGGCAGAGAGGCAGGCAGAGAGAGAGGGGGAAGCAGGCTCCCCGCTGAGCAGAGAGCCCGACGCGGGCCTCGATCCCAGGACCCTGAGATCATGACCTGAGCCGAAAGCAGAGGCTTTAACCCACTGAGCCACCCAGGCGCCCGACATATGTGTTATTTAAAAGTGTGTTATTTGGGGCACCTGGGTCACTCAGTTGGTTAAGTGTGTACCTTTGGCTCAGGTCATGATTCCAGGGTCCTGGAATCGAGCCCCACATCGGGCTCCCTGCTCAGCTAGGAGTTGGCTTGCCCCTCTCCTTCTACCCCTCCCCACTGCTCACGTGCTCTCTCTCTCTCTCTCTCTCATTTGTGCTCTCTCTCTCAGATAAATAAAATCTTTTTTTTTTAAAAAAAGTGTGTTATTTAATTTCCAACTATTTTGGGATTTTTCAGCTCCCTTTTTCTGTTACTGATTTCTACTTTAATTTCATTGTTGTCTGAGAGCAGACCTATATGATTTCTCTCTCCTTTTTTTTTTTCTTAAGATTTTTTGTTTATTTATTTATCTGAGAGCCAGAGAGCAGGAGCCGAAGATGGGGGGTGGTCAGAGGGAGAGGGAGAAGCAGACGCCCTGCTGAACAGGGAGCCCACCACAGGGCTCTCTCCTAGGATTTAGATCATGACCTCAGCTGAAGGCAGATGCTTAACTCACTGAGCCACCTAGGCACCCCAGACATGTAAGATCTCTATTCTTTTAAATGCATTAAGGTGTGTTGTATAGCTGAGAATGTGGTTTGTCTTGGTCAGTGTTCTTTGTGAGGTTGAGAAGAATGTGTATTGTGCTGTTGTTGGATGAAGTACTCTATAGATGTCAGTTAGATCCAGTTAATACTGTTGTTTATTTAAACTGTGTTCTGCCTGCTGGATCTTTTAATTACCAATAGAGGGGTGTTTAATTCTCCCAGTATAATCGTGGATTCATCTACTTCTCTTTGCAGTTGTATCAGTTTTTATACCATATGTGTTTTATACCAATTGAAAGACTGTGACTATTAGAGAAGATGATAAAACAAGACCTAACTATATGTTTTCTATAAGAAACCTATTTTAAATGTGACACATATTGGTTGAAAGTAAAAAGATGGAGGAAGATATACTATGATAACACTAATCAAATGAAAACTGGAGTTACTTTATTAATTTCAGATAAAGCAGAGTTTATTTTTTTAAAGATTTTATTTATTTGTTTGTCAGAGAGAGAACAAATGAGCACGAGTAGGGGGAGTGGCAGGCAGAGGGAGAGGGAGAAGCAAGCTTGCCCCCGAGCAGGGGACCCAATGCAGGACTTGATCCCAGGATCGTGGGATCGTGACCTGAACTGAAGGCAGATGTTTAATGTACTGAACCACCCAGGCACCCTTAAAGCAGAGTCTAGAGCAAGGAAAATTGTTATGGATAAAGAGGGACATTACATAATAATAAAAGGGTCAAATGTTCAAGAAGATATTGAGGACATCTTCCTCAACATGTATGCACCTAGCAGTATGTTGTCAAAATACACGAAGCAGAAAGTGGTAGAACTGCAAGGAGAAATAGACCAATCCACTATTGTAGTTGGGGGACTTCAACACCCTGCTATTCATAATTGGTCCAATAGGCAGAAGATCAATAAAGACATAGTTGAACCAAACAGTCAATCGGTTAACTAGATCTAGTTGACATTTATAGATTGTTTGGGTGGGGGAGGGAGGGAGAGATGAAGAGGTAGAACACAAGAGGTTTTAGGTCAGCGTAACTATTCTGTGTGATATACGAGGGTGGATACATGTTGTTTATACTTTTGACAAAACTTACAGAATGTACAAGAATGAACCCTAATGAAAACTATAGACTTTGGTTAATAATGATGTGTCAGTATTGATTTGTCCATTGTAACGAAGTAGCACACTGATGTGGATATTGATGGTAGGGAAAGCTATATGTGCATGGTTGGAGGAATTGGGGGTATGTGGGAACTCTACTTTTTGGTTAGTTTTGCTGTGAATCTAAAACTCCTGTAAAAACGAAAGTTCCTTAGTTAAAAATGAGAACAAGTGCATCTGGAACCTAGTAGTTTTTAAAGGTGTTTTCTGGTTACCTTTTCAGAGAGGTTGCCATTTTTATTGAAAAACCAAAGGCAGAAGTGTGTGTCATTGAAACATTCATATTGATGTGATAATATGGAATCACTTTGCTCTGATATGTGAAGTTTACATTGTATGAAAGTATATATCTCACTAAGTACCATTTATCTGTGTTTGTTTTAAGCACTGAGCCTTTGTTTTAAATACCACTCTAATAAACTAGAAGCTTAATGGAAAAGCTATGTTTTGTCTACCAACGAATAATAGCAATTCTCTGTGGTTTATCTTTAGTGCCAACTGTAAATACTCTTGCTTTCAAGCAGGAAGAAGAGATTAATGATTCTATGTAAGTATTAGATTACAATAGATTGCTTTAGGGCTAAAATGCTTTGGGGTTGATTAATATCAAAGTTTCCCATTTTCAAATATTACCCTTTTAATTTTAATTACTTAAATAAGTAATATACTTGATATTTAATGAGTAGTTTACTAAAAAAGGCATTTTTCAGTTCAGTTGATTATTTATTATTTGCTTGTTATTTTTTTAATTTAATTTAGCTTTATTTAAAGATTTATTATTTATTTTAGAGAGAGAGCACGAGCAGGAGGAACAGAAGGAGGGATAAAGAATCTCAAGCAGACTCTGCACTGAGCACGGAGCCTACTCAGGGCTCAGTCTCATGACCCTGAGATCATGACCTGAGCCGAAACCAAGAGTCATATGCTTAACTGACTGAGCCACCCAGGTGCCCCTTTTATTTATTTATTTAAACAATAGCAGTCATTTATTTAGCTAATGAATTTGAACTTTAGGCAGAACTCAGAGGGGAAGACTTTCTTCATAAGGTGCCTGTTCAACTGGAGGCTGTGTGGTCCACTCCCAAAATGCATCATTAACTGGCTATTTGGTTCTGGCTTTTGGCTGGAAACTTAGTGATAGGGTGAGGGTTGGAGGCCAGAGTCCTTATGAGTTAGTCTCTGTGAGCTCCTTTCAGCGTAGTACCTGGGTTCTACAAGTGAGCAAGTGTCTTACAAGGGACAAATGGAAGTTGCTAGTTTCTTAAAACCCGAGTCAGGGCGCCTGGGTGGCTCAGTGGGTTAAAGCCTCTGCCTTCAGCTCAGGTCATGATCTCAGGGTCCTGGGATCGAGGCCCACATCGGGCTCCTTGCTGAGCAGGGAGCCTGCTTCCTCCTCTCTCTCTGCCTCTCTCTCTGCTTCCTTGTGATCTCTCTCTCTCTCTGTGTCAAATAAATAAATAAAATCTTTTTAAAAAAACAAACCTGAGTCAGAAAATTGACAAAGCATCGCTCTGCCATGATCTTTTTTGAACTTGCTTTTTTTTTTTAAAGGACTTCTATTTTTACAGTAGTTTCATGTTCACAGGAAAATTGCGCAGAAAGTGTAGACTTTCTATATGCTCCCTGTCCCCACATATGCACAGCCTCCCCAGCAATCACTATTCTGCACCAGAGTGGTGCATTTGTTACGGTGGATGAACCAACATCACTCAAAGTCCATAGTTTACATTAGGGTTTGCTCTTAATATAGGGTTTGCTCTTGTTTTATGTTTAATGGATTTTGGCAAATGTATAATGTTGTGTATCTATCATTACATTATCATATAGAATAGTTTCACTGCCCTAAAAATCCTCTGTGTTCTGTTTATCCCTTCCTTTCCCCCCAACCCCTGGCAACCTTGATCTTTTTACTGTCTTTATAGTTTTGCCTTTTCCAGAATGTCATATACAGTTGATCCTTGAACGACAAGGGTTTAAACCGTATGGGTCTACTTACTGTGGGTAATGCAGATTTTGTACAGTACTGTAGATGTTTTTGCTCTTAGAGTTTTCTTAATAACATTTTCTTTTCTCGACCTTACTTTATTGTAAGAATCTGGTATATAGTACATACAGCATGCAAAATATGTGTTGTTTATGTTATTGGGAAGGTAAGACTTCCAGTCAGCTTAAGGCTATGAGTAGTTAAGTTTTTAGGGAATCAGAAGTTTTATGTGGATTTTTGATTGTGCTGGGGGTGTCAGTGCCCCTAACTCCTGTGATTTCGAGGGGTCAACTTTGGTTGGAATTGCCATGATCTTTGGACAAGTGGTCACACAGCCCGTATTATAGGGATTGGGATATAGACTCTTAACTTTCAGTGGGAGAGGGGTCAAAAATTTTGTAGCCAAGTTTTAAAGTTGTCATATTCTGTACTAATATGTTGTAAATAAGGAAACCCAGGTGCAACAAGACTAAAAGATTTTCTCCTAAGGTCAAATGAGTAGTCTAGACTAGGTTTTTTAGAGTCTAGAATCATTCATTCATCATAAATTTACTGATCACCTACTATGTGGCAGTCATTATGATAGGACCCAGAGATTAAATACGAACAAGTGGGGCAAGATTTCTGTCCTCTAGGAGTGCTTACATGTTAGAGTGAGGTATGGGATTGGCAGTTCCCCTACATCGTGATAAATACCACTAGTTTACTATGCAGTCTACAGAGTAACATCTGTGTTAAAGCCTGAAGAAAAAGGTCAACAAAAGGAGTTGAAGGAACAGCAACTAAGATGTTCTAGGCAGAAGGAACAACATAGGCAAAGATCCAGAGGATAGTGAAAGAACAGCTGTTTTATGAGCTAAAATGAGTTCAGTGTGGATGGAGGGAGATCAAGTGGGTGGAAGATTTTAAGAGGTAGGGGGAAATGAAGAGACACAAAGCTGGAGAGGTAGAGGAGGTACATGTTTATGATTCACCTTGTAAACCATACTGAAGAATTAGAACTGAAATCTGGAAGCTAGAGAAGTCTTTACAGTTTTTTTTTAATTAAGCTTTTTATTTAAAGGTTCATATGCAGCTATAAGAAATAGTAGAAAGAGATATCCTTGTATACTTGAGTACTTCTCCCAGTGGTAACCTCTTGCAAAACTATAGTACTTTTTGGGCCGCCTGGGTGGGTCAGTTGGTTAAGCATCTGCCTTTGGCTCAGGTCATGATCCCAGGTCCTGGGATGGAGCCCCACATCAGGCTCCCTGCTCAGCAGGGAGTCTGCTTCTCCTCCTCTCTCTGACCCTCCCCCTGCTTGTGCTCTTGCTCGGTCTCTCTCAAATAAATAAATAAATAATCTAAAAGAAAACCCACTATAGTACTATATTGACAGTGATTCAGTCAGGATGTAGAACTTTCCATTACTAGTAGGATCCCTCATGTTGAAGTTTTATAGCCACATTCATTTTCCTCCCACCCATCCTCACCCCTTCCTTTATTTTCAAACAACTGATAGTTTATTAAAATAGTTGATATAAGTATCTGCAGTGGTGACTTCAACCTTGACTCCTGGTTAAGTACTGATGGAAGTCATCTGTTTAACAATTTCAGAAGGACCGTGTGAGTAAGTGAGTCCCTATGGATCCTTATCTTAAAAAAAAAAAAAATCATCTTAGATTCTTCAGCCCAAGGAGTTTTTCTTTAACCCACTGAGCCACCCAGGTGCCCGGAGTTTTTCTTGTACTGATTCTTAGAGTTCTAGTAGCATCTGAAGTGGTCCCTTTTTTTCTGAACATACACCTTATCCAGAAATTTACACTGTGACTGGTTAGGGTAAATCTGATTTGGTGTATGAGCTCCTCCAGTTCCACAGGTGTCTTTCTAGTATCTTTTCAAAACTGTGGCTGTGTCGTGGCTTCCTGACCAACTTATTCCTGGACAAGCATGAACAATGGTGAGTCGGAAGCAGGAGCCCGTGGGCCTGAGTTCTGCTGTAGCTGTGATCATGTCTTCCTCAAAGAGCCCTCATTCCTTTTCTAACCCCCGGCAACCACTACTCTGTTTCCCATTTTGGTAATTTTGTCCTTTCAAAAATATACATGGAATAATACAGTGTATAACCTTTTCTGGATAGCCTTTTTCATTCAGCGTAATGCTCTGGGAATTCATTCAGGTTGAAGTATCAATGGTCTAGTTCCTTTTTATTGCAGAGAAGTATTCTGTGGTGTGGATGTATCATAGTTTATCTAACCATTTACCTGTTGAAGGATATCTAATATTTCTAATTTTGGGGTATTACATATAAAGCTGCTGGAAACATTTGTGTATTATAGCTTTTTCTTTGGACCCAGGTCCTCCTTTCTATAGGATAAATTCCCAGAAATATTATTGCTAGGTTATATGGTAATTGCATGTTTTATTTCTTTAGTAAATTGACAGACTTTTTCACTGTGTTTGTACTATTTTACATTCCCACCAGCAATGGATGAGTGATCAAATTTCTCTGTATTCCTGGCAGCATTTGGTTTTGTCACTGTTTTTAAATTGTAACCATTCTAATTTGTTGTGGTTTTATTTATTTTATTTAAATATTATTTAAAAAAATAATCTCTACACCCGGTATTGGGCTCAAATTTATGACTCTGAGATCAAGAGTCAAATGCTCTACTAACTGAGCAACCAGGTGTCCCTCACTGTGGTTTTAATTCACATTTTTCTGATGGCTAATGTTGTTGGATATTTTTCATGTACTTATTTGCTATTTATATATCCACTCTGGTGAAATGTCTCTTGTCTTTTGTCCAGTTTCTGATGGGATTGTTTTGTTTTTTTAATGTTGAAATTTGGAAGTTCTTCATATATTCTAGATATTAGTCCTTTGTCAAATACTTGTTTTGAATTTTTTTCCCCCAGTTTGTAGGCTGTCTTTTCCTGTTCTTCACAGTGTTTTTTTGCACAGGACAAAGTTAATTTTGATAAGGTCGAATGTAACAGTTTTTCCTTTTGTGGATCATGCTTTGGTGTCAAATCTAGGACCTCTTTGCCTAGTTCTAGGTAGACACCAAAGATTGTCTTCTATTTTTAAAAAAAGATTTTTGGTTTTATATTATATCTAAGCCCATGATCTATTTTAAGTTAATTTTTATATAAGTTAGGAAATTTATGTTGAGGTTCTTTTTTTTTAACTTATCTACTTACTTAACTACCTTTTGTTGAAAAGGCTGCCTTTCTTCATTGAATTGCTTTTGTACCTTTGTCAAAAATCAGTGTTCATGTTTATCTGGGCCTGTTTTTTGTATTATTTATTCTATTTCATTAGCTTATGTCTCCTCTCCTCTGCACATGCAACAGTCTTGATTATTGTAGCTACATCTTAAGTCTTGAAATGGGGAAGACTGATTTCCCCCACTTTATTGTTTTTGTTTTCAAAAATTGTTTTTATCTATTCTGTTTTCTTTGGCTTTCCACTTAAATTTTAGAATAATTTGTGTATATATATAAATTTTTGTTTGGATTTTGTTAGGATGGAGATCTATCTATCTATCTATATCTATTTATCTCAATCAGTTTCTTTTCTCTGAAGTAACCATGAATACTTGGCATGGGTTTACTTCTTCTCCTACTATATAACCTTTTTATGTTCATTTGAAATTTCAGTTTCAGATTTATAATTATCAATTTTTAACATTTAAAAATTGTTTTTAGATCATCATGTTCCAATCAAGTATATCTTTAGCATAATGCTGATCTGTGTTGACTAGGAGATCAGCAGTTTCTCTAAGCTGCCTACTATCAGTGACATAATGTGGCATCACTCAGTGATTATATTCTAGCAGAAGCAGTGATATTAATATGATGGTTATTTTTTAATTTTTTACTCAAATTCTCCCTTTCCTCTGATTTCGTAGCCTAAATTACCTTTGATTCAGAGCTCCTTGCTTAGCCAGGCTAGATTAGGCAAACAAATCAACACTTTGGGATTATTTTTTATCTTTATCTAGGACTTTGTGGTCTGTGATATACATGAGAGGATTTTGTAAAGAAGTTGGTAACTTTAAATAATTCTAGACTTTATGTTGATCTGCAGCATTTGTTATTTTTGGTTTAAAAAGTTGTTGATAGAGTTGTGAGTGCTTTTTAGAACATGAATTCTAGGTGTTGTGTTAGATGCTGTAATTGCAGAGATAAGGTAGACCCTGCCCTCACAGATTAATCTGTTGGGTGAAGTAGACTTATAAACAGATAATTTCATTATATTGAGGTAGGTGTGATGATAAAGATATTAGGTCATTTCTGGAACAGAAAGGGGCCCTTACCTTTCTGGGAGAGGAGGAATATTGGAGAAGCCTTGCTTGAAATGAGTCTTAAACAGTAAATAGGAGTTAATCTGGTGAAGGACATTTAATCTGATGGAAGTTAATGTAATGGAAGGACATTTCAAGCAGTTAGAATAATGGACAAAGGCACATATAAAGAAGTACCATGTTAGGATTTCTAGTAGGGGAATTTCAAACAGGTTAGTGCTGCGTGAATGGCAAGTGGGGGAAGCAGAAAGCTGTAAGAGGTAGTGGTTCTCAAACCTATTATGTCCAGTGTTTCCTTTCTATAGTAAATGTTTTCTTTTCTTTTTTTTTTTAAGATTTTATTTGTTAACTCATTTGAGAGAGTGAGGGAGAGAAAGAATGAGCGGAAGGGCAGAGAGAGAGGGAGAAGCAGACTGCCCACTGAGCAGAGAGCCTGATGCAGGACTCGATCCCAAGACCTTGGAATCATGACCTGAGCTGAAGGCAGACGCTTGATGGGATGAACCACCCAGGCGCCCTATAGTAAATATTTCCTAATGCCCCTTTATCTATTCTTAAATAGAATTTATGTATAATTATAATTCATATATAATAAAACTAATATGCATAATTTCTAACGAATCAGCATGATGACATAAATCTAATATAAAGTCAATTTATAAGAAAATAATAAAGTAATTTGAAATAATATATTTTAAAATATAAATGTTTAAGCATTACTGCATTAGAACATTGTGTGTATTAATGAATCAAACAGGTACTTGTACCTATATATAGAATCCCTGTGAATGTGGAACAATAGGCTTATAAAGATGAATTGATAATTCAGATATTTTAACTGCCATTGGTAGTGAGATTTTCCAAAATGTTCAACAATCTGTTTGTAAAGTTCTGACCAAACTAATGTACAAATTATATTACTTTCATTCCTATAAAATTTGGAGTTTATTAAAACTGCAAAATATTTTTTATGAAAAAAGAAAAAAGCTTAATTTCTAGGTTTAGGTAATTATAAACAGGTTTTTCTACATAATGTTAGATGTGACATTACCAAGTCATGTGGGGCATGAGTCAGTTCGTTTTGTGGGATGTTCTTGAGCAGGGATTGGTAAACTACATCCCAGAGTCACTCTGCCTATTTTTGTATAGTTCATGAGCTTAAAATCTTAGGTTTGTGTATTTTTAGAGTTGGAACAAAAAAAAAAAAAGGCAATGTATAATAACACCTTTACAGAAAGTTTGCCAACTTATTTTCTTGAGCATTGTAGGATGCCTAGCATTCCTATGTCCTGCTCACTAGATGCCAGTAGCACTCCAATCACTATGAAACCAAACACAGCTCCAGCATTTTTCAAGTGATTTTGGAGGGCAGTACTACCTTGTTGAGGACCACTACCATAGATGATCAATTTTCAATATTTTATTCCTCTGTGACACACCTAACAGATAGTAATATACATGATTTATTCTGATGTAGGTTTCTTGTGTTTGTAATTTTTCTTTCTTCTATTCAAGGAAACAACATGAGGCAAGAATTATTAATATAGGGTGCCTGGGTGGCTCAGTGGGTTAAGCCTCTGCCTTCAGCTCAGGTCATGATCTCAGGGTCCTGGGATTGAGTCCCACATCAGGCTCTCTGCTCAGCAGAGAGCCTGCTTCCTCCTCTCTCTCTGCTTGCCTCTCTGCCTACTTGTGATCTCTCTCTCTCTCTGTCAAATAAATAAATAAAATCTTAAAAAAAAAAAGAATTGTTAATATAAAGTTAACCTTGAAAACACTCCAATTTATATTTATAAAAATAAATTTTACAAACTTTAATCCTTTTACTACTAATAACATTATTTGTAACTTACACAGGAATTTTTACAATTGATAACCACTATAGCAGGTAATAGCCAACTCTTGGAAACCTTAACACAGGGAAGTGATAGTATCCTATTGACATTTTATTTATTTATTTTTATTTTTTAAAGATTTTATTTATTTGTTTATTTATTTTAGAAAGAAAGAAAGAGTGCAAGGAAGAACAGAGGGGAGGGACAAGCAGGCTCTGTGCTGAGTGCCTAGCCCTCACAACCCTGAGACCATGACCTGAGCCAGAATCAAGAGTCAGAGGCTTAACTGACTGAATCACCCAGGCGCCCTGACATTTTTAGGTAGATTACTTTGGTGCGATATAGAAGATAGAGTTGAGGAGGTACAAGGAAGAAGCCTAGTTTAGGTACAAGAGAGTGATTGCTCTTGAGTACTCAGTATTCGGTAGTAGGGACAGAGCAGAAGGGACACATTATTAGAGTATATTATTTCAGATATAAGAATCAGTAGAAGTTGATGAACAAAATGCTGTAGGCTTAGTTCTTAACCTTTATGCTCATTAGAATTATTTGGGAAACTTTTAAACAATGCCAATACCTAGGCCTTGTTTTAGAATTTTTAGAAATCAGAACTTCTGGGCTAGAGTCTGGGCATTGATATTTTAAAAATGTACCTCATGGGGCACCTGGGTGTACAGCTGGTTAAGCACTGGACTCTTGGTTTCAGCTCAGGTCATGAACTCAGGGTCATGGGATTGAGCCCCACATGGGGCTCCGTGCTCAGTGTGGAGTGTGCTTAAGACTCTTCTTCCCTCTTACTCTGCCCCTCCCCCTATTCACTCGAGTTCTGTCTCTCTCTCAAATAAATAAGTAAACCCTAAAGAAAAAGTGTACCTCATGATACTAATGTGCAGCCAGTGTTGAGAACCACTAATTCAAGTTGTGGAGGAGGGGAAACAAGTAAGTACCAGGCTGCCAACTGAGGCTACTGGTGGATAGAGGTGGCATGCCTTGGACAGTGTCTGTTTCATGGTAGTTATTCAGATATTTCTTGAATAAATGAAAATTGATGACTTTGAACTCGAACCACAATCAATTCCTTATTTAATATCTGATTATTCTAAATTTGGATGAATTGATCCCAGTTCAATATATTATTGACTAGGACCCAACCAAAATAAATTCTGTCACAGGTGAGGTTATATCAAAATAGGTGTCTTCATATGATTTGAGGAAAAGAATGTTATGAGTCATCTATGTTGTGATGTGATATTGTGAAGCAAAGTGCTAGTAGAAATAATTTGACTTAGTTATAGTATTTTATACAAATTGATGTTTCTATTCAGTGGTTTAGATAGAGAATTTGGGTCCCCATACCTGGTAAATAAGCAGGTATTCAGTAAATGTTTATTGATTTATACTGTGAAATATCTTTATCAGAAAGTCATTATGTTTATCATGTAGTTTTTTTACGTTAATTGAAGAATGAAAGGCAGTATGTTTATCAGCCCTGGTCCTACTTCCTCTACCTATGCTCTGCCTGTATACTGTCTTCCTTTACACTCCTTTGTTCTCATTGCTACTGCCCAAATTTAGTCAGAACTGTTGGTTCTAAATGATAGGAACATAGCTTAAACTGTCTTGAATAGTAAATCAATTTTTTTGGTACCTGAAGTTTGAAAGGATGCTGGGATAGCATACAGAATTGAAGGAAGGTTTACAGGAACCAGGGCCTTGGGAATTACAGGGCAGGGATAGCAGTCCTTGAGGGTCCACTCTCAATTCTGCTTGGCTTCATTCTTTTTATCGCAATCAGGCCTTTGTGAAAAGATCAAAGCATTCTGCATCCTAGCCTCATATTCTTCTGATACCATGACCTCAAGAGGCAAGACCATTTCTTCTCTTGCTCTAAATTAGGAGATTGATTTGGATCAGCTGTTGTGTCCAGAGAAAGGAGGATGCTATGATTTGTCTGGTTTGGAGCTCATGCCAGTCCAAGTGGCCAGGGGAGGATAAGGATGTACCAAAGAAGAGGCAAAGAAAATCTTGTCTTGAGACCAAATCATTAACAGTCACTGTCCTCTTGAAGGCTTCATTGCCACAGACCTTTGATGATTTTTCACTTCAGCTTATGTAGCAACCTACTGTTCAAAACAGCAATGGTGGGGTGCTTAAGCATTTGCCTTGGACTCAAGTCATGATCCCGGAGTGCTAGGATCGAGCCCCATGTCGGGTGCCCTGCTCAGCGGGGAGTCTGCTTCTCCCTTTCCCTCTGCTCCTCCTCTACTTGAGCTCACTCCCTCTTGCTCATTCTTTTTCTCAAATAAATAAAATCATTTACCAAAAAACTAGCAGTGGCAATTAAATTTTGAAAATTTATGGAGAAACATTAAATAGTATACAATTTCAGAGTAGTATTGTGAAAGAGCTATTTGACTGAAGATGGACTTAACACAGCTAACATAATGCATTTGTTTAACAAAATTTACTTTGTTCTTCTATGGACAAGACAGTATACAGTTATAGTATATTAAACTAAGCCTGGCTTATAAGGCATTGTGAAATTATATAAGATTTCATCAGAGGATGAATTAATTTATTTTCTTCTTTCATTATTTAGTTTAAATTTATTTATTTTTTTATTATTTCCCACCATGGAGTTCAATATTTAAGAATTAGATTCTAGTTATTGATATAGAATTTGAGTGACATGGAATTTTTAATGAGTAGATTTTTCAGATGCTTAATATTTGTAAAAAGAATATTTTTGTTCTTGTAAAGAGCTTATTCTCATATCTGTCATTGATGACCCTTTTTGAAAGCTTATTCAGTGATTAATAATCATTCAAAATATGATCTGTAGTTAAGAAGCTATCTTTTTCTATTTATTTACCAAATTCAAATTTATTATTTTTTCTGTCATTATAGTCTATTGCATCTGCGGACATGGATTTCAACCAGCTGGAGGCATTCTTGACTGCTCAAACCAAAAAGCAAGGTGGGATCACATCTGACCAAGCTGCTGTCATTTCCAAATTCTGGAAGAGCCACAAGACAAAAATAAGAGAGAGCCTCATGAACCAGAGCCGTTGGGACAGTGGGCTTCGGGGCCTGAGTTGGAGAGTCGATGGCAAATCTCAGTCAAGGCATTCAGCTCAAATACACACCCCTGTTGCCATAATGGAGCTGGAAATAGGGAAAAGTGGACAGGTAAATCAAACTTCAATTTCCTTTTCTAAACTAAATTTCTCATTAAATGTTAGCTATATATTCAGATATGTTTTATATAACAGTCTTCTTTGCAGAGATAATAAGAATAATAGGAAAAGACCCTGTTTACTAGAATCCCTTTTCAGAGATGGAATCATCTGAAAATTTGGATATTCCCAGTTTAGGATGGAATCTGGAAACTAGTCTCATGGTCCTGGCAGCTCTCTCAGAAGTACAAAATGGGTCATTGAGGTGATTGGGTGATTGCACAGAAGTTGGCTGCTACTCCATTTTTGGTTAGGTTTCAGATTTCTTGGCATTTGGTCAGAATCTCTAAAGTAGTGATAGAGATGCTAAATAAAGAGCAGAAACTGAGATTAAACAACACAGAACAAAACTGTCTTACCCAGTCATCTTTATTGGCAGTGTATCTTAATTACAGTAATGTATTTGTTCCTAAAGACCCTAACTGTGCAATCTTTGTCCTTGAGCCCACAAATAATTTTTAGTTTGATCTTATTTACAAAACAGTCCTCTTTTTCTTGCATTTTCCATAGTTATTATAGCAGATAATTTTGGCATGTAGATTGTTTTTCTTGAAGTCATTCAGTTTGTGCTTCAGATGACTGCCAGATCAGACTTTTAATGACCTGGTATATGCCTTTTGGGGAAAAAAAAAAAAAAAAAAAGAAACAGAAAAGCAGCAACCCTTAATTAGGAAGAGAAAACCCAGATCACTGAATTAGCTAACTAGATTTATTTTCAGATAAATAATCAAATTAGTGCTTCTATTACATACATCCTTTAATAAAAATTTATTTTTCTTCTACAGATAAGAATATTTTTTTAGCTGTCAGTTTTCCTCACATATTTCTTTCTTAAATTTTCTTAGGATTTTTCAGTGTTTGTAGTTCCATGATGACACAAACTTTAATTTAAAAGGTAATTCCTTTAAAAAATAATCCTTTTTCAAAATACATTTGGAGAGTCTTTTATTCAGTTATTGTAAAATTATACTGTTGCCTTTATTGACTTTGGTTTGTCTAAACCTGAATTCTATTTTTTTTTTTTTTAAGATTTTATTTATTTGACAGAGAGAGACACAGTGAGAGAGGGAACATCAGCAGGGGGAGTGGGAGAGGGAGAAGCAGGCTTTCCCGCAGAGCAGGGAGCCCAATGTGGGGCTTGATCCCAGGACCCTGGGATCATGACCTGAGCTAAAGGCAGACGCTTAACAACTGAGCCACCCAGGCACCCCTGAAGTCTGTTCTTTTAACCATTGTCATATATGGCCTTCCTTCTACTGTTCCTAGACCAAAAATCTGACAGATTAAAAAGGTGTGATAAGTATACTTGGATATCTAAGTTTAGCCATTTGTATAGGCTATTCATTTTTTATTTGGTAGTAGTAATTATTTCATTTTGTCTTTAAGTATTTATCATTTGGGCAGGAATATGAAAACATGCATATCCATTTTAAGATGTTCCTAGGAAGCTATTATAATACTTCTTTAACTTGATATTTTCCTATTATTTCTTGAACTCAGTTTATAATGTGCCTTTTGATTTTAGTAACTTACATATCATCTGGATTTATTGGGTATCACCACAGGGATTTTTTTAAATTAACATATAATGTATTATTTACCCCAGGGGTACAGGTCTGAGAATCATCAGCCTTACACATTTCACAGCACTCACCATAGCACATACCCTCCCCAGTGTCCATAACCCAGCCACCCTATCTGTACCCCCTACCCCCAGCAACCCTCAGTTTGTTTTGTGAGATTAAGAGTCTCTTATGGTTTGTCTCCTTCCCGATCCCATCTTGTTTCATGTTTTCCCTTCCTACCCCCCATGACCCCCCTGCCCTGCCTCTCAAATCCCTCATATCAGAGAGATTGTATGATAATTGTCTTTCTCTGATTGACTTATGTCGCTTAGTGTAATATCCTCTAGTTCCATCCATGTTGTTGCAAATGGCAAGATTTCATTTCTTTTGATGGCTGCATAGTATTCCACTGTATATATATACCACATCTTCTTTATCCATTCAACTGTTGATGGACATCTAGGTTCTTTTCATAGTTTGGCTATTGTGGACATTGCTGCTATAAACATTGGGGTGCACGTGCCCCTTTGGATCACTACATTTGTATCTTTAGGGTAAGTACCCAGTAGTGCAATTTCTGGGTTGTAGCTCTATTTTCAACTTTTTGAAGAACCTCCATACTTTTTTCCAGAGTGGCTGCACCAACTTGCATTCCCACCAACAGTGTAGGAGGGTTCCCCTTTCTCCACATCTTCACCAACATCTGTTGTTTCCTGACTTGTTAATTTTAGCCATTCTGACTCGTGTGAGGTGGTATCTCACTGTCACCACAGGGTTTTTTAAATCTATTTTAAAATCTTTAAAATTTTCTCTTTGATCTTATTAGCCCAAGTGGCATTCAGCTGTTTTTTTTTTGTTTGTTTTTTGTTTGTTTGTTTTAAATGTAGAATGATTTTGCCAACAGTAAATCTAAACATCACTACAAATAATTTGTTGGCTAGCTTCAGGGACATTTTATGATCAATTAGAACAAGTTGGTAAATTTTTTTTTAGGTGGCCAGATAGTTTGTGCTTGACAACCATATAGTTTCTGTCATAACTACTCAACTTTGTTGTAGCTCAAAAGCAACAACAGACAATACGTAAATAAGTGGACACTGATATTTCTAGAACGTTTACCTATCACAATATAATCAATAGGTCTTAGAAGTCAGAGAGTCCTTAAGCACTTACCTGATGAATTACACAGTGAGGTAGTCTATCCCTATTTTCTAGAGAAGGGGTCTGAGATAGATATGACTTCCTTTAGAGAGAGAGGTACTACGTGGTAAAATGAAAACTAAAATGGAGATTGCTAAATTAATTTTTTCCCCCAAACCATTGACACTAACATTTAGGAGCCAAAAAAACATGTTCGTAATACAATATAGTGGTTAACAGCATTGATATTGAAATTGCTCTTTAACCCACAAAGTCCTTTGAATGCAAATATATTCTTTTCTTTCTTTCTTTCTTTCTTTTTTTTTTTAAAGATTTTATTTATTTGACAGAGAGAGACACAGCAGAGAGGGAACACAAGTAGGGGGAATGGGACAGGGAGAACCAGGCTTCCCGCCAAGCAGGGAGCCTGATGCAGGCAGGACTCAATCCAGGACCCTGGGATTATGACCTGAGCCGAAAGCAAACACTTAACGTTGGAGCCACCGAAGCGCCCCACAAAATCAAGGAAAGTTGTAAAGAAAGAAGTAAACAATAATACAACCTAGGCTGGCAATAAAATATACAGCCCAAATCCTACAGGAAATGTTTTTGTGAGATCTGGATCCTTGGTTAGTACTTCTGTCAGCCCCTAAGTGAATATTATTTATGAAGTACTCCACTATATCAAATTCCCAGTTTTTAGAATATCTGTAGGCAACAAAGTCAAAGTTATTTTCATATGTAGACATTGAATGAACTTGTGAGAGAATTAATGATTCTAAGATACTGAAAGGTTGTTTCCAAGAAGAATGACCAACTTTTTTGAACTCTCTGTGTGTGTGCGTATGTGTGTATTGATATACCCCAAAATAACTAAATTACTGTCTTCAGTTTATGTCATTTTAAATCATTTGTTCTCAGTGATGGCTGCACATAAGAATTGCTTGTGGGGCTTTAAAAATTTTCATGCTTGGGCACCTGGGTGGCTCGTGGGTTAAAGCCTCTGCCTTTGGCTCAGGTCATGATCTCAGGGTCCTGGAATCGAGGCCCGCATCGGGCTCTCTGCTCGGCAGAGAGCCTGCTTCCTCCTCTCTCTCTGCCTGCTTCTCTGCCTACTAGTGATCTCTCTCTCTCTGTGTCAAATAAATAAATAAAATCTTAAAAAAAAATTTTCATGCTTAAAACAGTGTTGAGACTAATTATAAGAATCTGCAGGGGATGGTACCTGGGTATCAATATTCACTAAAGTTAGTGATTCCAATATTCATCCAGAGAACCACTGTATTAAAGGTAGCCAAACGAATGTGATTTGTTTTTTTGTTAAAGATTTTATTTATTTATTTCACAGAGGGAGAGAGATCACAAGGAGGCAGAGAGGCAGGCAGAGAGAGAGGGGGAAGCAGGCTCCCCGCTGAGCAGGGAGCCCGATGCGGGCCTCGATCCCAGGACCCTGAGATCATGACCTGAGCCGAAAGCAGAGGCTTTAACCCACTGAGCCACCCAGGCACCCTAAATGATGTGATTTGAAGTGTAAATAGAGCTTGGTATCAAATTTTTATAGTGAGAATTCAATATACGTTGGCATAGTACTTCTAGTTACCATAATGTATGGAGTGCTTGGGGACTGTCTTCAGGAACTAGATGTGGTAGTGGTGGGTTTTTTGTCTTCCTTTCTCTATTTAAATTGCTTTCTCCTACTAGTTTGTCTGTGTTACTTATTTCTTTGGTCCAAAAGGTACATTTGGTGATCCGTGGCCAAGTACGTGCATTGACATTTTTCTATTAACACAATATAGTACACTTTTGGAAGATGAAGAAGCCAAAGTAGTAGAGAAGTAACTAAAGCAGTGTACATTTATGGAAATCTACAGAGCTAAAGAAAATGAGTATGAACTAGTGACCTAATTACTTTTCTTTGAGTGAATGTTTTTCTTCAACAGAAATATAAAATTTTGCAAGAATAAAACATGAATTCAGTGGTGAAAGGACACAGAAAACTTTGAGGTGAACATTTCATGTACAAAGGAAAGAACAAGTACTTTAGTTATATGATTGAGATCCTATCATATTTGGTCATAAATCACTGAGGGTCCCCAAGCCTTGAGGACTATATGAGTCCAGCAGATGTCTTTATGAAAGTTTTGTTATTTAATGTACTTAATTAACTCCATGTTGTGTTTTCTTTTCTGGAACTTAATTATCATAGAATGTTTTCTTTTTAAAATAGTAACTTTTGGGAGGATAATTTATATGTTTAGTGGAGTCTCATTTATGGTTATTTTTTAAAGATTGATTTTTGGTATTTTATAAAGATGTGTTGGTTTTTCTTTTGTGACCTTTTTTTTTTTTTTTAGAGTTTATGTATTTTTGTTAGTAATCTCTACACCCAATATGGGGCTCGAACTCACAACCCTGAGATCAAGAGCTGCACACTCTTCTGACTGAGCCAGTAAGGCGCCCCTCTTTTGTGACTTCTTGTTTTTCAAGACCAGTAAGACATTTTGTGAGAAAACATCTAGGCACAACCTCAGTGCTGAACCATTTAGTAGTAAATTGTTCCTCTTATCTTCCACCAAATTGTTCTTTCGTACACGTTTTGAGGTGCCCTGCCTGTAGAGATCAGAAATACAAAGCTCTGTTTCTTTTTTGTGTTTTTAAAAAATGGCTAATGTTACTGCCTTTTCTAGACTAGGTTTTAGTGTACCACTCCTCTAGGTTGAGGTATGTTTTTACCAGACATAGGGAAGAAAATAGTCTGCCTTTACTGATCTGATTTTTTTTTTCTGACCAACTCATATGTTCAGTTCTGTCATTTATATGCAATTAGATAATAGGAACATGCAAGGATATACTTACTCTAATCTACAGAATCAAGACAGGTTTATACTCTGGATTAAAAAGCCAACATTTTGTCTGAAGGATAGGAAAGCATCTAATCTCAAAAGGAAGTATTCACTTATATTTAATTTCCATAATTCCTTTTAAAACTAAATGTACTGGGGTGCCTAGGTGGCTCAGTTGATGGGGCATGTCTTAGTCTCAGGTCATGATCTCAGGGTCCTGGGATCGAGCCCCGCTTCAGGCTCCCAGCTCAGTGGGGAGGCTGCTTCTCCTTTTTCCTCTGCCACTATCCCCCTTGCTCGTGCTGTCTCTCTCTCTCAAATAAATAAAGTCTTTAAAAAAATAAAAGTAATTGTACTGATCTCCTTGTGTAACTCTGGCTAATGAGGAGTAAGTAACTGCTAAAACCTATGATTAATAATGAGTTTAATTTTTTGGAGAATTCACATTTATTGAATAATTGTGATGCAACACTGAATTTCTGAATGCCAAATAAATTTCACTTTACAAACATTTGTTACTTTTTAGTGCCAACAGGCTAACAGCCTCAAGTTGACCTGACAAGGGATGACAACCTCCCCTCCCCAGCCCTTTAGTCTGCTTAATAACAAGTCCTTTGCCTCTTCTGTTACTCTTTCAGGGGATGGCCTACGGTTCTCCTTTCTGTACAGTTTGGGCAAACTGGTGATAGCAATAGTAGTGTCAATGAAGCGGTCCACACAGCTAGAGAGACAGTTTTCAGTGGAGAGTCTAGGCGATTCCCTGGCTTCTCCACACATTTATCGCAGCATAGCTCCAAGATGTGATACATCTGTGCAGTGAACTGTAGGCGCCTTCTGTAGGTGCTGCAGCTCTGGTTCATCTGCCTCACCCAGGTCTGCCATTATCCTCCTTGAGCTTGGGCGTTTAATAACCAGTTTATTATTACTATTATCAGCTGAGCTCTGTTTCACACTACTGTAGCTTCACCAGCTTGAGGAGTGCCACCACAACTCCCTGCTTTGTGTCATAGGAAAAGAAGCAAAGATTAAAACACATACGCGTTCTCTGACACACTTTCTCACTTACATAGACACATATATACATACATACATTTTACGTATGTGTGTATAAATATATGGAGAAATATAAGGACAGGGGCACCTGGGCATCCAACTCTTGATTTTGGTTCAGGTCATGATGTCGGGGTCATGGGATCAAGCCCCCTTGGGGCCCCGCACTTGGTGTGGTGTCTGCTTGAGATTTTCTCCCATTCCCTCTACTGCTTCCCCTGCTCATGCTCAGTACATACTTACATACATAAAATATTTTTTAAAAAATGAAATATAAGGATAGCATAGAGATAGTAAATAAAATGCCATTGTTTTTTATCAATGCTCAGTCACCATTTTAAGATCATATTGCCTTACTCCAAAAAGTTACCAAAGGGAGCTTAGATATCTCATTTGGTTATATAAGCTGTAATAGTTGGCCTATTTCTGATAATTCTTGTACTTAAGCTTATTTTCACTGTTAGCAATGTTATAAAGAATAACTTCTGTAGAAATTAGTGAAGGTAATAAACAAACCACCCTTTATCACTAGGGATTGATGAAATGTAATAGTTTGGGGATTATTGAATCAGTTTAGAGTACATTTTTTTCAAGTAAATTTTTCATTTTATATTTTATATCAGGTTTAGAACATGGAGTTTATTTAAACTTTAGTTCTGATTGGGCAGACCCTTTTTTGTAGCTCTGAGGTGTGTTTCATAATAGTTTGTATTCTAAAGTTGAGGTCCTAAATTTATAGTTACAAGATACCATTTATAGAAGACAGTGTCTAAAGTCTGTAATCACACAGAAAAGGAAAAGAATAAGAAATTTTGTCTCCCTTTAAAGCCTTCGTGATTTTTACTGATTTCATGTTTGCTGAAAAACAAACATGGAGTTCCAAAACTTAATATTTAAATTCTGACTACCTCTGAATTAGCTATTTACAAAAAATGCCTTGTACAGAAGGAAATGTTTACCAAACAGAAAAAAAAGATGTCAAAAAAGCTTTTAACATTATAAATTAAAATGGATAGTTATATAACAGAGAATAGGTTATAGTTAATGGGGGAAAATGTAAGTTTGTAGTGGTCATCTAGTTATGAAAGATTAAAATCAGAATTATTCAGTAGTTGATAATTTACCAGTTGAAAAGTAGACATTTTGAGTATGTTTTATATATTATACTTCTTATTGTGTAATAAGTGGTATTTCATATATTTTAAAAAATATTTTATTTATTTATTTGACAGAGAGAGAGATCACAAGTAGGCAGAGAGGCAGGCAGAGGGAGAGGAAGAAGCAGGCTCCCCGCTGAGCAGAGAGCCCGATGCAGGGCTCGATCTTAGGACCCTGAGACCATGACTCAAGCTGAAGGCAGAAGCTTAACCCACTGAGCCACCCAGCCCCCCCTATTTTTGATATGTTAAATATTTGCTCTACTATTAATGTAATACTTGGTTTTCTTAGCCAAGTTGTTTAAAAATTTATATAATGTTTTGCATTTATTGTGGGCTTAAGTAACACCCTTTCGAGATTGCATTGAGGTTAAGATTGACCCATGAGCAATTTTTGACATACTTGAGTTCTCTTTGCTTTGAAATACTTGTCCTTCCAGGATACCACATTTGCCTGATTTTCCTCTTTTCTTTCCCCTTTTTAGATCTCTTTTGCTGGCTCCTTCTCATTTCCCCAACATCTAAAAGTTGGAGTGTCCCTGGCCTCAAGTCCTTGGTCCTCTTTCCTTCTTATGTACCACACACTTCCTAGGTTACCTTATCCATTTTCATGGATTTAAATATCTTCTATATGCTGACAGCTCCTGAATTATATCTCCAAACTAGATTTCTCCCCTAAATTCCAGATACATATTTATGACATATTTGAGAATTCTACTTAAACATGAAAAGGTATCAAAAAATTGAATATGCCGCAAACTAAGTTCCTCATATGCCTCTTAAACCTGTTCCTCTTTCATTTTTTTCATAGCAGTTAGTGACACCTCCATTCTTCCAATTTATATCCTTTTTCTCATACCCACATCCACTCCATCATCAAATCCTGCTAGCTTTAATTTTAAAATATGGCTTAAATTTTACTGCTTCTCACTAACACCCTCCACCCCACTATTCTATTCAGATCACAAATAGTTCTCTTTTAGACCATAACAGCATCCTCCCAACTGGCCTATTTGCACCAGCTCTTTAACTTATTCTCAACACACAGTAGTGTATCAACAGAGTGTTTCTCTCTCCTTTTATTTTTTTTAAAGATTGTATTTATTTATTTGACAGAGAGAGAGATTACAAGTAGGCAGAGAGGCAAGCAGAGAGAGGAGGGAGCCGGCTCCCTGTGGAGCAGAGAGCCCGATGCGGGCCTCGATCCCAGGACCCTGAGATCATGACCTGAGCCGAAGGCAGAGGCTTTAACCCACTGAGCCACCCAGGCGCCCAACAGAGTGTTTCTCTTAAATTTTAAGTCAGATCACGTATTCATGGCTCTTATGTCACTAGTGGCTTCCTATCAATCAGATTAATAGCTGGCTCTTTCCCTTACTCAATCTTCTCTAACTAGACCCAATGGCCTCCTTGCCGATTTGTGAAACTTGTCAAGCATGTTCCCTCTTTAGGGTCTGTGTATTTGCCCTTCTTTCTCTCTGGATTGATCTTCCCTTAGATATCTGTAGTAATAGCTTTTCCACTTTTCTGACATCTTTTTTTTTTTCTAACTCACCTTCTCCATAATGGTTTCACTGATCATCTTTCTAAAAGTTCAGTCCTCTGCTTCCTGCTTTTTAAAAACTTCATTGAGCCATAATATCCATATATAATCTGTATCCATTTGAAGTGTCCGATTTGATTAATTTTGGCTAGTGTATACACTTGTGAAATTACCACTTGGTCAAGAGGCTGAATGTGTCCATCAGCCCCCAGAAGTTTCCTTCTGCCCCTTTGTAGTTCATCCCTCCCTGTACCCCAATTCCTAGGCAACCAGTAATGTACCTTTTGTTATCATAGATTAGTTTTTCTTTTCTGTATTTTTTCTTCCTGCCACTTATTCTAACTACCATACTGTATATTTTGTTTTACTTATTAATCTTGCCTGTGCTCCATGTCAGCATAAAAGGGGGCAAGGATTTTTACTGTTTTGTTCACTGATGTATCCTCAAGGTCTAGGATGCTGTCTGGCACGTGATGTTCAGTAAATATTAGTTGAATGAATAAATGAATCACCGAATTCATTATTTCCTAAGAATCTACCATGTGTCTGACTTTGTAGAGGTGTTGGGGATATGTCAGTGAACAACACAGACAAATCCTATATCCTATGGAGCTGACAGAAAAAGAAAAATAGTAGTAATTAATGTAAGGAAGTATATCAGAAACTGAAGAAGCTTACCATAGCTCAGAATTAGGGAAGGTAGTTGTGAGCAGGTAACATTTGCATTTGATTTCTCTGACAATTTCAGCTCTTCAGAGCTGAGAGTCAAGAACTAAGAAAAGTTGGTACAGGCAGTACAGATTCTTTAGGGTTTATGAACATACATACACCTTGGCTTTAACAGGTAGGTATGACCTTTGGTAGGGTTTAGTACAGGTTCCTAATGATTGTCATTTCTTTTTTTAATCACATCCTACATGTTGGTTTTCCAGTTTCTCAACCCACAGTCAGTAAGAAGTAGCAGGAAGTAAATTGACAGAAAAATTATTGCAAGGAAAAGCAAGACTCTTAGCATCACTGGTCTTAGCATCACTGAATAGCAGACTCACCCAGGGATCTTAGCATCACTGAATAGCAGACTCACCCAGGGATCTTTAAAAAATTATGGCTGCCCAGATCCCCCCTCAGAGTAAGGTGCTACTGCTTTAGCTTGAGTGAGGAAAGGCTTTCTAAGGAGGCAGGATGATCTAGAAGCACAAAATGCAGAGGAAACAGAAAAGGCAAGAAGTTGGTTTGGTAAGAAATTTGGATTTTTATTCTAAGTGTAATAGGAAACAGTTGGAAGGTTTCAAACAAAGGAATGATGCAATGTGATTTATGTTCTTGTAGGATCACTTTGACTCATGTGTGAAGAATGGATTATAGTATAGTCCAGAGTGAAGCCATGATACCAAGGACCCCCCCCCCAAATCACTGAGGTTGGAATTGTTTTCTTGCATATTAAAAGCAATTCTCTTTTTTGTTTCCAAATCTCTGTGTGAAAATATGTAGGTAAAATGGGATCTCAAGGTGAAAACAAAGCAAAAATCAAAACACTCCATCCTTCATTATGTTAGCAAGGCTAAGTATCCAGAATGAACAGAGCCAAAATTAATACTCTACTTCCAAATGGGGTTATGTAGACCTTGGATAATCTCCATTCCACATTTCCACCTCTGTTCCCCAATTTTGAGAGTTCTCTTCCTTTTTAAAGTTCATTGTAACATGTTTCAAAATTTGTCAAGCCCAGGGATAACTAATAAAAATCAGTACTGTTTCCCCCCGCCCCCAAAAAAACCCAAAAAACTGAAGCCAGGAGAACACTTGGAGCTATTGTAATGTTCAAGTGAGATGATACTAGCAGAGCAGATAGAGATAATTTTAGCAGTCAAGGTGGAAAGAAGTGAGCAGACAGAAGAAATGTTTGACTGTAGATGAGTTGCTTTGAGATGAGTTGGAAGGCATGTGGAAAAGGAAAGAAAGTGAGGAATTAGGTATAACTCTGGGTTTTTTGCATGAATATATTAGTATAAATAGATGATCCTAGTCTTTAATAGTCTTATTGCTAAGGTGACCATCCAGTACATAACTTGAGTGTTTTGATAGCTATAATTAGCCCTTCCATTTAGAAAAAAATAAATTGAAAGTAATGATTTAGTATTTGGCAGTTAAGAAACTGCTGTTTGTGCTGAAGTAATTTTATTTTTAAATTCCAGATTTATAAAGAGATACATTTGAGATTACTGAGCTTAAATTTTTCCTAATAGGCTTTGAAAGAAATCATTGTTTCTTATGATGTGCCCTTTTCTATATGTATATTATACTTCAATAAAACGATTCAAAGAGGGAGAGAGATATTTGAGTGTTTGTCTTTGTAAGCTCATTGACCCTGTGAGAATGGGTCTTTGGCACTGCTAAAATCCTCAGCTTCTGACTAGTAGCCTGCCAACAGACAGCCTCTGGTGTTGGACTTCTTTCAGATTGTTGCTGTTCAGACTCTCTGGTTCTATTCTTGTGGACAGATGGGGTGCTTGAAAGGAAGCCAGGAAACCAAGCCTTAATAGAACTTGGAAATAATTTTTAGATGTAAGTTCTTTGTGCTGAACTCAGAGTGACGGTATATCCTTCTCAGCAATGTTGAAACTGCTTGTGTTTGGCTAGTATTTGTATATTGGCTGGTTGGGTGTGGGCTTCATTCCATGTATGCCACTGCTCTACTGCCAAGATGAATGTAGAAGGCCTCTGGCCCAAACTCGTTCTTAGCTCTTGTTTTTTATTGTGTAAAATATACATAACATAGAATCTATCATTTAACCTTTTTTAAATGTAGAGTTCAGTGATATTAAGCGAATTTACAGTGTTGTGTGACCGTCACTACTCTCTCTTTCCAGAACTTTTTCATCATCCCCGACAGAATTCTACATCCATTAAGTAATAAATCCCCATTCCTATCTCTCTCTCGCCCTTAGTAACTTCTGTTTAGTTCCTGTATCTATGAATTTCCCTATTCTAGGTACGTCGTGTACGTGGAATCATACAATATTTGCCCCTTTGTGTTTGGCTTATTTTGCTTAGAATAATATCTTAAGATTCATCCATGTCATAGCATATGTCAGAATTTCATTTCTTTTTAAGGCTGAATTATATTCCATTGTATGTATTGCCAGATTTTATTTATCTGTTAATATATTGATAGACATTTGAGTTGTTTCTACCTTTTGGCTACTGTGAATAATGTTACTATGGACATGGATATATAAATATCTGTTTGAATCCCGGTATGTAGTTCTTTTGGGTGTATACCTAGGATCGGAATTGTTAGATCATATGGTAATTCTGTATTTACATTTTTGAGGAACTACCAAACTTTTCCACAGTGGAAAAGTTGCACCATTTTACATTCTTTCTAGTAATGCATTAGTATTACAAATTTTGCACATACTTGTCAACACTCCCTTCTTTCTTTCCTTCCTTCCTTCCTTTCTTCCTTCCTTCCTCCCTTNTCTTTCTAGTAATGCATTAGTATTACAAATTTTGCACATACTTGTCAACACTCCCTTCTTTCCTTCCTTCCTTCCTTTCTTCCTTCCTTCCTCCCTTCCTCCCTCCCTCCCTTCCTCCTTCCCTTCCTCCCTCCCTTCCTTCCCTCCTCTTTCCTTCTTCTACTTTCCTTTTTTCTTTTCTTTCTTTTTTTAAAAAAGATTCTTTATTTATTTATTTGACAGAGAGAAACATAGCAGGAGAGGGAACACAAACTGGGGGGTGGGAGTGGGAGAAGGAGAAGCAGGCTTTCCACCAAGTAGGGAGTCTGATGCGGGGCTCAGTCCCAGAACCTGAGCCATAGGGATCATGACCTGAGCCAAAGGCAGATGCTTAACAACTGAGCCACCCAGGCACCCCACTTTCCTTCTTTCTTTTAATAAATTGCCATCTATGCCTGGGTGGCTCAGTCAGATAAGCACCTGACTCTTTGATTACTGCTCAAGTCATGATCTCAGGGTCATGAGGCAAGGCTCCCTGCTGGGCATGAAGCCTACATAAGATTCTCTCTCTCTCTCTCTGCCCCCCACCTGCTTGCATGCTCTCTCTCTCTCTCTCTCAAAACTATATATAAGTAAATAAACAAATAAATACCCATCCAGATGGGTGTGAAGTGGTATTGTGATTTTGATTCCCTAATGAATAGCGATGTTGAGCATCTTTGCATATGCTTATGGGCCATTTGTGGGTCTTCTTTGGAGAAATAGCTATTTAAGACCTATGCCCAGTTTTTGAAACAAGATGGGATTGGGAAGGAGACAAACCATAAGAGACTCTTAATCTCACAAAACAAACTGAGGGTTACTGGGGGGTAGGGGGGTAGGGATAGGGTGGCTGGGTTATGGACACTGGAGAGGGTATATGCTATAGTGAGTGCTGTGAAATGTGTAAGCCTGATGATTCACAGACCTGTACGTGTAAGCCTGATGATTCACAGACCTGTACCCCTGGGGCAAATAATACATTATATGTAATTTAAAAAAATCAACTGATAAGCCAAAAAAAAAAAAAGACCTATGCCCATTTTTTAACCTGTTTTTTGTTGTTGTTTCTGGTGTTGTTATTGAGTTGTAGGAGTTCCTTTTGTATTCTGGGTATCAATCCCTTGCAAATACATGGTTTGCAAATATTATCTAACATTCAGTTGGTTTTCTTTTCACTTTTTAGATGCACAAAATTTTTCATTTTAATGTAGTCCAGTTTATCTGTTTTTTTCTTTTTTTTCCTGTGCTTTTGGTGTCATATCTAAGAAATCATTGCCAAATCCATTGTCATTGAACTTTTCCCCCTGTGTTTTCTTCTAAGAGTTTTATAGTTTTACCTCTTATATTTAGGTCTTTGATCCATTTTGAGTTAATTTTTATAAATGGTATAAGGCCATTCTTAGCACTTTTGTATGGATTTTAAAAAATGATTTCTTAACTGGGGAAGGAGAAAGAGGAGAAGGTAGGACTTTTGAATTTGGAAGCTAAGTTTCAGGTTTCTCATTTTTTTAACTTTCCTGACAGCTCTATGTATAATTAATTAAAGAGAGCTTAGTAGTATCACCTAAAATGCAGGTAGCAGTAAATGATGAGTGGTAGTCACTAGGAACCAGTGCAGAATAACTGCTGAATAAGTTCAACTTCCTGTTTGTTGCCAGAGTTATTAATGTAAGTAGATTAGAGGAAGTCAAAAACAAAGGAAGTATATCTGAATTTTAATAAGTCATTTAATAGTATTATGGATACAGTAGAGAAGCATGAACTGAATTATGATGATAAAGCTAATGAGTACATAGCTAAATGGGTGGTCACATCCAAACAATATTGATCACAAAATGAATTTGGTCTGTCATCCTATGATACCTCCCCCTCATACACTCTTTTAGTTTAAAGAAAACAGCCTAGTTGTCTAAGGATATAATTTAAGGCTTCCATGACCAATCACCTGTTTATATGGTACAGTCTGACCAAGCAGGACTGTATTTTCCATACAATATCCTTTCCTGTTGCTGCTTGGAATGTTCTTTATCCACTCCCCATTTTCACTTGGTAAAAAATCTCTCTTCTTCACAGTCTGTAATACTGAATACCTCTATTTTGAGTTTCTCTCCAGTTATGTCAACTGGCTCTCCTAATCTGAATTCTCAGGATATTTTGAACTTTTCTTTAGTATTCGATACAACTTAGATTTAAAAGATAAAACAAAGCACCTATATTAGTGTCTAACTTAAGTAAAAAAGGAGGTTAGTGGATTATGTACTTAAGAAGCCCAAACATGGTTCTTGGCTTTAGATATCTCTTGGCTTTGTTCATGTCATTCTCTAAACAAGCTTACTCCCCATAGAGGTAAGATAATGGTTATCAGGCCCGGATTCATCTTTTCCGCTTAGAAATACCAGGGGAAAGAGATGTTTCTTTCTTCCTAATATATGTGTATTGTTTAAAGACTGATCCTTATTTTTCCTGCTTAGGTCACATGGCTACCCACAGAGAAGCCACTATTTACAGGAATTAGGGTATTTTAAGCTTGTAGTATTTGTCCAGCTCTTTGACAAAGGGCAAGGTAAGGTGTAGATTGACAGCTCTTAGTACATGGAATAGTTGAGGAGTAGTTTCCCAAAGGCATTAGGCATACCGAACAAGCAAAATCAATATATGTCCACTACAGTGTCTTGTTAGTTTATACCTTCAGTAAATTTTTGAGTGAACCAGTAAGGGGAGAGGATCCATATATTAGTTATCTACTGCTATTTAACAAATTACCCCTAAAATTAGGGTCATAAAACAACAAGCCTTTATTATCTCACATAGGACTTGGAATAGGAATTTGGGAGGAACTTAGTTAAGTGATTCTAGCTCAGGGTTCCTGTTGAGTTGCACTGGATATTGGCCAGAGCTATAGCTACCCCAGGGATTGGGGCTGGAGAATCTGCCTCCACGTTCACTCATGTGGCTGTTGAAAGAAGCCTCAGATCCCTTCCGGTTGTTGGCCATAGTGTGACATAGCAACTGGTTTCTTCTGTAGTGAGTGATCCAAGAAAGAAAAAGCAAGCAGGAAGCCACAGGGCCTTGTATGAGTTAGTCAATGACTTGTACACCATTACTTCTGCTTTAAAAAAAAAAAAAGTAAGTATATGTCATAGTTTATTTTTGGTGGGAAATAATGAGGAATAGAACAGTATATAACAAGTATGAAATTAATAAAGTTAGCTCTTGTTGGTTTGTTGTCAGGTTTTAATATTCATTTAGCAAATATCTACTAATGTTTAATATAAAAATAGTAATTTCTATTATTTATTATATTCTCATCACGCTCCAAGCACTGTTCTGTGCATTGATTCATTCAGTCCTCTTACCAACCTCTGAAATAGGTATGATTTTGGGGGCAAGGGGTGGAAAAGTTGTAGATTAACTTTATTTTAAAATAATTTTAGATTTACACAGAAGTGGCAGAGATAGTACAATGAGTTCCCTTATTCTCTTCTCTTCATCCATTTTCCCTTTTAACATTTGGTATTACCATGGTACATTTGTAAAAATAACAAACTAATACTGGTAGACTGTTACTAATTAAACTACAGATTTTATTTGTATTTTACCAGTTTTTCCATTAATGTTCTCTTTCTGTTCCAGGATCCAATTCAGGGTACCACTAAGTTGCCGACTAAACTACCTAAAATGCATTTAGTTGTCATATCTCCCTAGTTTCTGCTGGTCTATGTCAGTCTCTCATTTTTCCTTATTTTTCATGACCATATAGTCTTTTTTTTTTTTAAGATTTTATTTATTTATTTGACAGAGAGAGAGAGATCACAAGTAGGCAGAGAGGCAGGCAGAGAGAGAGGAGGAAGCAGGCTCCCTGGTCGGCAGGGAGCCCAGTGTGGGGCTCAATCCCAGGACCCTGAGATCATGACCTGAGCCGAAGGCACAGGCTTTAATCCACTGAGCCACCCAGGCGCCCCAATGACCATATAGTCTTGAAGCATACCAGCTAGATGTCCTGTAGAATGTCTCCCAATCGGGACTCGTCTGTTGTTTTCCTCATGGTTAGAGTGGACTTACAGGTTTTGGGAAAGATTGCAACAGAGGTGAAGGGCCTTTCTCGTCACACCATATTAGAGGATACATGCAGTCCACATGACCTGACTGTTGATGTTAACTGTCATCACATCTTAAGGTAATGTTTACCAAGTTTTTCCATTGTTAAGTTAACCATTTCTCCCTTTCCCTACTCTGTTCTTTGGAAGTAACTTTTTTTATTATTGTTGGCACTGAGTCTTAAGTCCAGCCCACACTTGAGGGGAAGGGAGCTAGGCTCCACCTTTTGAAGGAAGTGTCAAAAAATTTGTTAACATATTTTAAATCACTATAGTACATTCCTGGCCAAAATTATTGATGTTCCTCTCACATATAAAATATATTTGCTCTCTCCCAATATCCTGCAAGTCTCTCCTTTTATAATATCAGCTTATGGTCCAAGATATCATTATCTAAATCAAGTCCAGGTTTGGATGAGGCATAGGTGTAGGCCTCATTGTAGTTCTTTAATTCCAGCTCCTTGAGTGTAGAACCTCTCCATCCGAAGATCTGTGAAACCAAAGAGGCAAGTTATCTGTTCCTTACACACCTCTGGGTGTGGTCAGGCCAGACAGACTAAGATAACCACTGTAGGCTGTCTTGTTCAAAAAGAGGGAAAATGTTGTCACAAAGGTGCCATTACTTCATACCACATCTGAAGTTCAATTAGACACAGGTTGGTAGTTCTTTGATTAGAATTCAAAGTCTGGGAATTTCTCTGGCTCTTAGCTTTGTCTCCTGGGCTTTTGTTCTACACTTTGAGGTGTCTTTCCTTTTCAATGAAAGGTAGCCTGTATTTGCAGTTGTGTAGTTTCCTCTACTCATTTCTTGGCTGCAGATGTTTGGAAGTCTAAAGGACTCTTCATTTTGTACTGTTTGTGTTTCTTTTAGTCCAAATGAGCAGTATTTCTGCCCATATAATTCTCTTAAAAACTTTATGGATCTTCTATAAATTCTTATTTGAGCTCACTCCATTAGTTAGAAGCCACACTTTGAAATCTCTATAAGATAAGCCATTTTCTATCTTGGGACTCTGCTAAGGGACAGTGGCTTTTAGCTTGTTGGAAGCTCTAAATGTTTGATTAAAAGAATTTGTGAGTTGTACTTTAAAAATCTTTAAAAGGCCTTTGTCTAACTGAATAGTACTCAGAAGCACCGCCTCAGAGCTTTCTGAAGTATGACAAAGAATTTTATAGCTGCATTCTCAATCTTATCTTTTAGACCGTGTTTTCTTGGCAATGCCTTGGATTTGAATTTTCCTTGGAAGCCATTTCTTATTTTAATATTATTTGCATCTAGAGAGACTGAGAATCTTCAAAACCAACAGGTTTTGGCTACTTTTTTGCTGAACAGTTCTTGAGATTTTTATTAGGAATTTGGAAATCTGTGGTCTGGGTTTCAGTGGTATAGGCTTGGCAAAAGGAGAGGTCTGGGAATTATGACCATTTGTTTAGTGGTCATTGAATTCAAGAGAGTATTGGGGAACAGAAGGTAGGCCAAAAGCAGAACTTTGGGAAATGTGGACCTTTAATGGGTTAGTGAATAACGACTGTGAGGGAGGTAAAGTTGGAGGGGGTCAGTGATAGATTAGAGAAATGAAGAGTATAGGATTGGAGAAGTATTGACAATGGCATGGTGTCAGTTATTTTACATGCTGGATTTGGTGGAAATTTTTTCTGTTTCCTCTTTATATAAACTTTTATTATTATTTTTTTAAAAGATTTTGTTTATTTATTTGACAGAGAGCGAGATTACAAGTAGAGAGGCAGGCAGAGAGAGAGGAGGAAGCAGGCTCCCTGCTGAGCAGGACCCTGAGATCATGACCTGAGCCGAAGGCAGAGGCTTTAACCCACTGAGCCACCCAGGCACCCCTTTTTAAATTATTATTATTATTATTATTCTATGTTAGTCATCATACAGTACATCATCTGTTCTTGATGTAGTGTTCCATGATTCATTGTTTGTACATAACACCCGGTGCTCCATGCAATACATGCCCTCCTTAATACTCATTACTGGGCTAACCCATCCCCCCCCCACTAAGACCCTCAGTTTGTTTCTTGGAGTCTATAGTCTTTCATGGTTCATCTCCCCCTCTAATTTCTTCCCCTTCATTTTTCCCTTCCTTCTCCTAATGTCCTCCATGCTATTCCTTATGTTCTAAATAAGTAAAACCATATGATAATTTATGTTCTCTGCTTGACTTATTTCACTTAGCATAATCTCCTCCAGTCCCATCCATGTTGATGCACAAGCTGGGTAGTCATCCTTTCTGATGGCTGAGTAATATTCCATTGTATATATGGACCACATCTTCTTTTTCCATTCGTCTGTTGAAGGGCTTCTCTGCTCTTCCGACAGTTTGGTTATTGGGACATTGCTGCTATGAACATTCATATTAACTCTGTAAGTCAAGGAGATTAATGCCTTTTATATCATAAAGTTTATAACATTAGCCTTTCTATTAAGATGAAAGATGAAAACACAGACACAACTTTGGTTCCTTCCAGTTTACCTAGTTTTTCTTTTGTTATTCATGTTTTGATGTCACACCTAAGAATCTGTTGCCAAATCTGTGTCACTAAGATATACTTCTGTGTAACTCTTACAGTTAGGTCTTTGATCCATTTGAGTTAATTTAGTATATGGAAATGAGGTAGGGGTTGAGTGAATTTTTCTTTTTGACATATATTTTAGGTAAAGGAAACTTAGCTTATGAATGTGTAAGTTTGCTTTTATACATGGAGTACAGGCAGTGTCTTAATTCAGGGTGTAGGTTATTTATTAATTTTTTTCTATAATGTAGTTTTTAATTCTGGTGTAGGTCCCTAACAAAGTTGTTTAACGATAGTTCCTGAAATTTGTTTTTGCCTTTTTTTTTAACCTTTTGAATTTTGACTGTGAAGGAGTATGGTTCTAGAAAGTATGTCAGATATTCTTGGATCAGTTTTCTACTATTATTTACCAGTGCTTCCTTTCCTTCACATGAAATGGGGACCAGTGTACTTGGTGAACAAATCACGAGGGTAAGGTATTTCTAGCAGTATATATTTAGCCTTTGTCTTTGGAATGCTTTAATTCAAGTCTCCAGTTTTTATTTGTTTTTAACAACTGAGTAGGAGATACTTAACATAATTCTTATAAATTCATACTTTGCACCCCCCTGCTCCAATAGAAGTGACAAATAATATAAAAAATACAAACTCAGAAGACATAGTCACATTAAAAAAAGATAAACTTGTCTGTGAACTTGAAATGGAATCAGAGCAAAGTGATGAGTGGGGCTAAAGCCATGGGTCTTTTGACCTCCCTTGTAAATTTTGGTAGCTGACAGTTTGGTTTCTGTGTAGTCAAGGGAAGTAGATGCTCTTCATGGACACCATTTATGTAAAGTTTTAAAAAATATCCAGATTGCCTGTCTCTCTGCCTACTTGTGATCTGATCTCTCTCTGTGTCAAATAAATAAGTAAAATCTTTAAAAAAAATTAAAAAATATCCAGATTACTGAAAAATATGCATAGGAATGTTAAACAAAATTCAGAATAGTAGGTACCTGAAGAATAGAGGAGGAAAATGGGACAAGAGAGGGGAAAAAAATGTAGGGGCTTTAACAGTGTAAACTTTTACTACTTAAGAAACATGAGTTGTGAGGGGCAAGGCGGGGGGTCATGGAGGGTAGGGAGGGAAAAAATGAAACAAAATGGGATCGGGAAGGGGACAAACCATAAGAGACTCTTAATCTCACGAAACAAACTGAGGGTTACTGGGGGGTGGGAGGGTAGGGATAGGGTGGATGGGTTATGGACATTGGGGAGGGTTTGTGCTATGGTAAGTGCTTTGAAAGGTGTAAGCCTGATGATTCACAGACCTGTACCCCTGGGGCAAATAATAATAATAAAAAAAATAAGAAACATGAGTTGTGCATGTGTTGTGGGGGCAAAGAGGGTACTCATAGGAATTTGGCCTAAGGAAACAATCTGAGATTCAACAAATATTTATGCAAATATTTATTATGAAATTTATGTGATAGAAAATTAGAAACAGCTGAATGCCCATTAGTGGAGGAGTGAATAGGCCAGTGAGAGAGAATAAAGGAATAACCATATAAATGGTTATACCCACTCTATGAATAAATACTGTAGGCATTAAAAAAATCAACATTTTTATAAATTATTTAATAACAGTTATTTATAATTTTTATTGGAAAATATTCATGAAATAATGTTCAGTATGGGGAAAAAAGCCAAGATACATAACTGTATACATTGTATAATCAAAATTTAAAAAATTTTTGTTCTGGTAAAATGCACATAACAAAATTACCATTAAGGACATTTTAGTACATTCACAGTGTTCTGCAACTATCATAATACAAATTTTATGAGTACATATGTAGTTGCATAGGGAAAATTTACCAGAAGAATACACAAAAAATGTTCTAGAAGATTATTTTTGGGTGAGGAGATACCTGAGTTTTTTATTTGATATCCTTTTTAGTATTTTCCATGTGCTTTGTTTTCCTATTCCTAAAAAGTCATTCTAAGCTTAAATAATAATGCTTATTTCTCTTATTTTTAATTTTTTTATTTTTGAAAGGATTTATTTATTTATTTGAGAGAGAGAGAGAATACGAGGAGAGAGAACACAAGTGGGAAGAGGGGCAAAGGGAGAGGGAAAAACACTCTCCCCCTGAGCAGGGCGTCTAATGTTGAGCTCAATCCTGTGACCCCAGGATCATGACCTGAGCTAAAGCCAGATGCTTAACTGACTGAGCCACCCAGGTGCACCTTATTTCTCTTATTTTTAATCACTTTAATAGAATGTTTATTTTCATTTTGTTTACTTAAAATGTTGCAGAAAAGGCTAGAGGGCTTGAATAATTTATTTTTGGCTTGTGTCCAAGAAAATGTTTTACTGCATTAGGTTAATAATAAGCAGAAAGGTTAATTGAGAAGTTCAGTGAGGTTTGGGGTTAGACTTTGATAGAACATTTCAGATTTTTTTCTTGGATGTTGGACAACATTCTAAGAAGTTAAGATTACTATTTTATTGAGGTTTTCAAATTTATTAATAGTTGTGATATATATTTATAAAATATTAATAAATATTTTAATATTTTTTGGTCATAAAATGCTATCCCTATTTCTTCTATACTCTAATTAGCAGTATTTAGGTGATGAGGGTTGTGGAAGAAATCTTTGCACTGTTTTTGGATTTAAGTCTGCTGGAGACAGTATTTTGTTTTACTTGCAGCCTGCACAAAGAAAAGCTAGACCTACAGTCTTTTTCAACTGCAGGGAATGCCTACAAATTTTAAATTACAAGCCTAGTGAATTTCCTTATAGTGTATGTGATTGTACATATACATAAGTAAATTATACATAGATCCTTTGCTGTTGATGGTTACAATACAGAGAGTTTAAATAGGAATTTTGTATTGAATCTTTTGGGAAGGACTTTGAAGTTTTATTCTCTGTGTATGTCAGAGTATCTTTTTCAGGCCTGTCAGCTCTGTATCAGCACAGTATTTTGAAAATTTTGAATATTTACTGTAATATTTTTTCTTTTTTTTCTTTCTTTTTTTTTTTTTTT
>LNAC01000119.1:3849437-3977532 GCA_002007465.1 Ailurus styani
GAAGCAGGCTCCCCACTGAGCAGGGAGCCCGATGCGGGCCTCGATCCCAGGACCCTGAGATCATGACCTGAGCCGAAGGCAGAGGCTTAACCCACTGAGCCACCCAGGCGCCCTGTAATATTTTTTTCTACCCAAACTTATATCATACCACTCTGACCTGGTATTTCTTTTCCGGTCAACTGAGTTTTTTTCTCCCAGTTTTACTGAGGTATTGACTTAATTTAAGGTGTAAATGTGATGATTGATACTTGTATATATTGTAAAATGATTATCACAATAAGGTTAGTGAATACCTCTATTCCCCATAATTACCTTTTTGGGTGTATGTGGTGATAATACTCAAGATATACTCTCTTAGCAACTTTTGAGTCTATAATATATTATTGTCGTGTATACTTTATTCACCATGCTGTACTTTAGATCCCTGGAATTTACTTATCTTGTAGCTGGAAGTTTGTACCCTTTGACCAACATCTCTCCATTTCCCTTCCCTCCCAACCAACATTCTGCTATTCTGCTACTCTCTATTTCTGTGAGTTTGGGTTTTTTAGATTCCTCATGTAAGTGAGAATATGCAGTATTTGTTTTTCTCTTTCTGACTTATTTTACTTAGCATATGCCCTCAAAGTCCATCCATGTTGCAAAAGGCAGGATTTCCTTCTTTTTTGTGACTGAATAATATTCCACTATGTGTATATATATGTATGTACCATGTTTTCCTCATGTGTTCATCTATTAATGGCACTTAGGTTGTTTCCATGTCTTCTATTGTGCATAATGTGGCAGTGAACATGTGGGAGTAGTATCTCTCCAGGATAGTGGTTTTGTTTTCTTAAGATATATACCCACTTCTGTGAGATTGTTAGATCATGTGGTAGTCCTATTTTAATTTTTTTGAGGAACCTCTACTGTTTTCCAGTAGTGGCTGTATCAATTTATGTTTCTATCAACAGTGTGTAAGGGTCCCCTTTTCTCTACCGCCTCTCCCACATTTATCTGTTTTTGTTGGTTTGTTTGTTTTCATATAATAGCCATTCTAACAGGTAGGACGTGATTTCTCATTGTGGTTTAATTTGCATTTCCCTGATGATTGGTGATGTTGAGCATCTTTTTTTTTTTTTTAAGATTTTATTTATTTATTTTGACAGACAGAGATTACAAGTAGGCAGAGAGGCAGGCAGAGAGAGAGAGAGGAGGAAGCAGGCTCCCCGCTGAGCAGAGAGCCCGACGCGGGCCTCGATCCCAGGACCCTGAGATCATGACCTGAGCCGAAGGCAGAGGCTTTAACCCACTGAGCCACCCAGGCGCCCGTTGAGCATCTTTTGATGCACCTGTTGGCCATCTGTGGAAAAATATCTATTTAGATTTTCTGCCTATTTTTAAAATGGATTTTTGTTTTTGTTTTTGTTTTTGTTTTTGCTATTGACTTCTATGAATTCCTTATATATTTTGGATACTAACCTCTTATCAGAGAGATCTTGTAAATATTTTCTCTCATTCTGTAGATTGCCATTTCATTTTGCTGATTGTTTCTTTTGCTACGTAGAAGCTTTTTAGTTTGATATAATCCCACTTATTTGTTTATCCAGTCAAGGTTTAAAAATCCAAAATAATTGACACACGTTCTTTAACAAGAAGCAATTATTAATGCTGTCATAAAGTCTCTTAGTTCTGTTCTTTCTCTCTCTGAACAACCTAGAATTTTCCTGTTTCCTGTATAATCTTGATGCCTTTTTTTTGTTAATTCAACCCCAGGGAAGAAAGTAGAGGAGGGTACTAAGCCAATAATAAGTTTTAGAATATTATTTGCTATTTGGCAGATTAGCAAAAACCCAGGAGGAATGTATTGTTCTTATCCCTACTTTGCACATGGGGAAATTCAGGCATGAAGAAGTGAAGTAAGTTGCCCAGGATCATATAACTAGTAGAAGAGAGAACCAGAATTCAGACACAGGCCTGTTTGAGTCCAATCAGAATGGATTTGTAACTCAGCAACCCATTTAACTGCCTTTTCCTTTGTGATCAGTGATCTTTCTTACTTTTAGTCACCTAGGACTGTCTTCTTTTGAAGGTAAACTTCACCCTTTGAGACCAAGGGCACTGTGTTCTCTAGGGAGATGACACTGTGAAAGATATAGGGGGAATGTCACAGATCCTGACATTTCCTGGATTTAAATTCTACCTCTGATCAGCCACATGGGTGACTCAGTTGGTTAAGTGTCAAACTCTATATTTCAGCTCAAATTCTGTAAAAATTCTCATCTGTAATTCTTATTCTGTAAAAGTCATGATCTTATGGTTGTGAGATTGAGCCCCGTCAAGCTCCGTGCTCAGTGTGGAGTCTGCTTGAGATTCTCTCTCCCTCTGCTCCTCCCCCCACTCACGCTTTCTCTTTCTCATATAAATAAAATCTTAAAAAAGAATGATTATTTTTTTTTAAGTAATACCCTATATAGGGTTGTCTTCACTCATGATTTTTGTCACATAGGTCAGGTAAAAGTTACTGGCAACATGGAAGTACCTCCTTTAGAACCATGTGGAACATGGGCATTGCTCAACCTATTTTGGAAACATTTAAATCTTTAGGATAATTTTGTGACAGAAAAGAACATCAGTGTTTTCAAGTCCCGTGCCTTAATCTAAAAATGGGTAGTAATAGCAATTAAGTTAATTTCCTAACTTTGATAGTCCATGTTAGCCTCGTTTGGGCATTAAAGGAAATCCTCTTCACTTTAGAATAGTTTACCTTAGAGACCTAATGACCATACCAAAGTACTCAGGAAGAACAGAGTACAAACTAAGAGTCACTACGGACAATTCTGCTGCTCAGATGACTTCACTGATTATGGCTTTCTGGAAGAATCTTTGCAGAGGGAGGTTTCCAGCATGATCACTCTGTCTTTAAGTTTCTGCACAGGTGTGCAGTAAGGTCTTATTTTTCCAGTGGGAAGGGAAGGGAAGTCATTTTCTTTTCTTTTTTTTAAGGTTTTATTTATTTATTTGAGAGAGAAAGAGCATGTACAGGGGGAGGGGTAGAGGGAGATGGAGAAGCAGGCACCCCACTGAGCAGGGAGTCCAACACAGGGCTCCATGCCAGGGCTCCATGCCAGGACCCCGAGATCATGACCTGAGCCAAAGGCAGCCATTTAACTGACTGAACCACCCAGGTGCCCTAGAAGTCATTTTCTGAGAGAAGAGAGATGATCTCTTTCTCTGAACTTTTATAGAGGCTTGATCTCCAGTTTTGACACACTTTAAGGTATGGTAATAATTTAGCAAAACATTACTTTTTAAAAAAATAGCTTTTAATGCTTTACCTAAACTGTAAAGAGTGTATCTTTTATAATTCAAGAATCTAATAGTTTCTTTAGCACCATTCTTTTGATAGATTTTTTTCAATTGACTGATAAAGCTATTTAGTTTTCATCAAAATCTTCAGGTGGATTATTTCGAAGCAAATTCCAGAAATCATTTATTCCGTAAAAATCTTATGTGTGTGTATATATATATGTGTGTGTGTGTGTATGTATGTATGTATGTATACACACACACACACACACACACAACTACAACACCGTTATGACATCTAAAAAAAAATTAACAGTAGTGTCTTATCAGGTGTCTGGCCATTGTTAAGATTTTCCCAATTGTGTAACTTTTTTTTTTTAAAGTTGTTTTGTTCTAGTCTACACATTACCTTTGGTTGGTACGATTTTTTTTAAAGATTTATTTATTTATTTGAGGGATACCTGGGTGGCTTGGTTGATTAAGTGTCTGCCTTTGGCTCAGGTCATGATCCCAGCATCCTGGGATCTAGCCTTGCATCACGCTCCTTGCTCAGCAGAGAGCCTGTTTCTCCCTCTGCCTGCCACTGCCCCTGCTTTTTTTTTTCTCCTAAAGATTTATTTATTTGACAGAAAGAGTGAGGGAGAGAGCACACAAGTAGGCAGAGTGGCAAGCAGACGGAGAGGGAGAAGCAAGCTCCCCACTGAGCAGGACTCCGGAATCGACCTGAGCTGAAGATAGCCAGCCGCCTAAGTGACTGAGCCACCCAGGTGCCCCTCCCCCTGCTTTTAAAAAAAAGATTATTTATTTGAGAGAGAGAGTGAGAGGGAGCAGGGGGGAGGGGCAGAGGGAACGGGGAGAGAGTCCCAAGCAGACTCTGCGCTAAGCACAGAGCCCAGCATGAGGCTTGATGTTATGACCCTGAGATCACAGCCGAAGTTGAAACCCAGAGACAGTTGCTTAACTGACTGAGCCACCCAGGCACCACTAAATTTAAAATTTTTGTGTACAGGAATTGTATGATACATATTTTACACTGAACAGATAGAAAAATACTCAGAATATGCTTTTGATTGATTGGCAGATAATTTAAAACTGCCCATAATATGCAGATTTTGTGAAATTGGTTTTAGGAAGAATTCAAATTTGATTCTTCTAAAAAGCATTGACTTATATTAGTAAAAGTGCTATATCTGCTTTCCAAAGCCCAAAGTACATTCTTTGAAATTGAAAATTGTTTACTTTAGTGGAACCTAATAGGTTCATATAGACTTCCTCTTGTTGCTCTTTTTACATTGGTTTAGCCTCTTTAAAACAGGGCAGAAATAAAAGTATATTACCTTTAATTTTTTTTTAGATTCTTGGGTCATTTGTGAGTTCTCTGTAGTTAGTTTGTTCTGTTTTGTTTGTTTTACTAACTTAAAAAAAAAAAGACATAAATATACCAGGACCTGATTTTTACTTCCCTGTTTCTTTGGAAACAAGAATATCTGGTATAAGGACTAATTTACCAGAGGTGATGAGGAAACCATAGTTCTTAAATGATTTCTGCTGAGAGAATATGCTTTACTTACATTTCTACTCACTTTTCTCCTTGATTAATAAACAAAGGCAAGTGTTGCATATTTTGGGGGGAGTGAAAATGCTGAATTAGGAGAGGGAAGAACAGAAAAATCTCTTCTTTAAAAATTACTTTTTTTTCTTTAAATATTTTGCTTATTTAAGAGTGAGTGAAAGCAAGAGAGATCACAGAGGGAAAGAGAGAAGTAGACTTGCTGCTGAGTGGAGAGCCCAGTGCGAGATTTGATCCCAGGACCCTGGGATCATGGCTTGAGCTGAAGATAGTTGGTTAATGGACTGAGCCACCCAGGTTCCCCTAAAAGTTACTTCCTAAAAAGAAGTGCCTTGCATAGTAAGGATTCAAATATTTGATTGTTTAAATTGCCCTGCTCTCAGGTCGCTACATTTAGTTGTTAAATTTAAATCTTAGGTGGTCAGCTAGTGGATATAGTAGAGCTCACGTTATAGGAGGGACACCCATAAAAGGGTGTAGCCACCTCTAAGTTTTGATAAAAACTGAAGTTAGCGGGGTGCCTCGGTTGCTCTGTTGGTTAGGTGTTCAACTTGTTTTCAGCTCTGGTGATGATTTCAGGATCGTAGGAATGGGGCTGCATCAGGCTCCATGCTCACAAGGAGTATGTCTGCTTGAGATTCTCTGTCCCTCAGCCTCTTCCTGCTTCTCTCTCTCTCTCTCTCTCTCTCTCTCTCTCTCTCTCTCTCCGTCTCTGTCTCTGTCTCTCTCTCTCCCTCTCGCAAATAAATAAATAAATCTTAAAAAAAAAAAAACAACTGAAGTTAGAAAATGTACCAAAAGAGATTATGAATTTAGAAATTCAGCCTGTTGGGGTAGAAATGTCAGGTAGGAGACTATGATTTAAGTTTGGTCCTTTTAGTTTCCATTAATAGTCACACTCAAATTATGTCAAAGTATAGAGGATTTATTTTAAGGGTACATGTGGACTGGAACTGAGCCTAGTTAGCCCCGGGATTGGTCCAGGATTCAAATCTCTTTTTGACCCTCTATTTTTTCTTCTCTCTGTTTCTGTCTCTTTCTTTTCTTCTCCTTTCTGTATGGATACTTTCTCTCTGCACACTCAGTCTGTTCTCCTCTCCCTTTGGACTGGCTGCTTTTGCTTGCTCCATCGTAGCTGCTGTATGTATAATTCTCTTGTCTTTTCCAGCCTGTCTCCCCTTCACAACCTTTTAGTTTAACCTTCCACTAGTAACTAATAAACTCTCCTTCAGTATTTCCCTCATGTTTCCAGATGTTCAGGGCTCAGCTTATCATTTTATAATTGGGCCATGTCTAACCTTGATTAGGACGTTGTTAAGAGTATAAAATATATAGCAGTTGCAGTATAATGGTCAGTTCCCAAAGATATGTTTCATGGATCACTGGTAAAGTTTTCTTAATGTACATAGCACTGCAAGTGTCTTTGCCCTTTGATTTATAAGAAGAAATCGTTAAAAAAAAAAAAAGGTCTCATCCTATGATTTTGAATGCTAGACTGTTAGAGCTCCAAGTTTAGCCATATACTAAGTAAGAAGTCATACTCCAGGCAGTTAGCACATGAAACCCAGTTCACATGCTTTATCATCATCCTTTTTGTTCTCAAAACATCCAAAAACTGTTCTGTGTAAGACATTTCACATGTTTAATTCTTTCAGTTCTTCTAACAAGCAGGAAGCTTAGAACAAGATCTCAGTATTTAGTTTTGATAACGATTTGTGTCAGCGGTGCCTGGCTGGCTGAGTTGGTGGAGCATGCGACTCTTGACCTCATCAGGGTTGTGAATTCAAGCCCTATGTTGGGTGTGGAGCCTACTTGAAAAATGTATGTGTGTGTATTAAACTGCTTGTAGGCCAAGTCACTGCAGCACAAACCTCTGCAGCACAGGGCCTTGGACAGAGGGGAGTAGGAATTTACTACCATGCTTGAATGAATTGTATTATTTGTGTATACTGATAGGTATTCTTTCAACAAGGTAACACCTCTCATTTAATGTTTTCTCTGAAAGTTTTCATTATATATCTCCCTACTTATTTTAATCTATAATTTTGTTATGTTAGAATTGAAAGCTCAACTGAAAAATTGTTCAGGCAATTGAAATAAGTTTTTATTGACATTGACCTCTGATCGGTGAAGATTTTCAGTTCTCTCTATCTGTAATGCTGAAAGAGAACCGGAGTTTGTTATACACAAGCTATCTAGGCTATTAGTATAGGATGGTTTCTCAGCATAAAAGTATAGGGATTTTTATTCTTTAGTTAATGGTAAGTTAATGTGGAATCTTTTCAAGTTTAGTTAACAAAGATAAATTAAACCTTCTATTTGCAATGACTGGTTGGTAAAATGGATATCTTTTATAATGTACTGATTATATGATATTTAGGATTTTAAATCATGCTTTGATGTATATTATCAGATAATTATAATAATATTGTGAGGAAGTGGTATGGCTGTTAGAATCCCTTACTAACAAATGAAAAGGCTGAGAGACAGAAAAAAGTATTTGCTTTACTTTACCCATGGGTAATTTGTAGCACAGGAAAGAAGAAAGCAGTTACTTTCCAGTTTGCTATCCTTTTTGGAAGACCATAGTCTTTTAAAGTATATTAAATATTACAACTTTAGTGAATATTTTGGGTAAACAGCTAGTTTATTGGATCTAATATACACAGTAGTAAGAAAGGAGTAGAGCTGATAATGGCTTCTCTGGAGCCTGACGTAAGGGCCGTAGGGTTTTTTCTGACTTTGTAGGATTTAAACTTTGACATCATCAGCTCTTCCCTGATGATTTTTGTATATGTTGTTCTCATTATTTGGTGGTTTTGTGTATGCACTATTTATCATCTCCATCCTGGTTCTCTTCTGAATTTAAGGTTTATTTTCAAAGGTAAATTAAGTTTGAGGTTTGCTTTCTATCTGGCACTTGGGATTAATAAACTTGACCTGCTGGTTGATTACTGCTTGAACCCTGGATAACTTGTGCTGATATTTTAAAAAATAATAGTTCTTTGTTTTATGAGCCCTGTTTGTGCCTCTGGCAGGTCCTTTTGCAGAAGCTTACAAAAAAGTGGTATTATAATGGTTTACTCAGGTGGGTGTGGACAAGAAGTTTATACTCAAAGCTCTACTTAGCCCTCACGTAATGTTTATTTATGCCTATTGTTGAGAAAGAAAAGTTTTCCTTTACTCTTGAAGGTTCTTTTGGGTGGTCTAAGAATTAAATTGACACGAGATCAGTTAACAGGAAAAAAATCAAATTTAATTACTCCCATAAGGGGGCTCCATAAGAAAATGAGGCTCACAGGCAGTCAAGCAAATGAGGCCTATATAACACCCATAGCTAAGGAGAAAGGAGTAGGGGTCTGGGACTTCAGGGGAAGGAGACAGTTCACAGAAAGAAGAAAACAATTAAATGTTGGTAAACAAATGTTTGCTGGGCCATACGGAAACAGTGGGACAGAGAGGAATTTTAACAGACTGCTAAATTCTTCCCTGTCTACCACACCTGGCCCATATTATGCTGTAGTTAATCTGTGGTGATAGCTACCTTCTTGGAGGAGGTCCTTTATCTAAATTGTTTTAGACAGTTTAGGAGGGAAGGTCAAAGTTTGGTTCTTTCTAAGACTCTTTTCTTTCTTAAAAATAATCAGCCTAAAGTAATCCACATGCCAAAGAGACACATTTTGGAGTGGTAAATTTTGCTCTCCTACACTATAAGTGTTGTTGCCTCTGTTTCAGATGTCAGTCCATCAACAGCGTATGCTGTTCACCATTTATATTTCAGGAACTGCTCGAAAACCTTGAAATAATCCTTTACTTTTGTCAGCTCTTCCTCCATTTTAGTATTCCTACAGTCTTCGGGTTCTTTAGAAAGAATTATTACCTGACTCTTGGCATGCCCCATGCTTTGCCCCATTTAACTAGAATAGCTTATAAAATGCGTTCATTATAGGATTTTATCTAAATTTTATTTGAATAAAGGTATCTGTATTTAACTTTGGAAATAAATAGCTTAGTTAGTGTTTTCATGTCACAATTGAAATTAGGTGATAATTATGCTAAAGCAATGAAATATTCCTCCCTTCCTGTCCTATCACAACAGTGCATGAGAGTAGTTCAGTAATTAGTAAACCCTATGTGCCCATTATCTTTGGATGGTACAAATACGATGTGAATTTTACTTTTACTTCCATCAGTATATATTTGTGACTTTAAAAATCTTAGATATGGTAGCTGTGACAGGTGTTATTTTATTAGTGATTACTCTTATTCATGTTTGGATTCTAATTTAACTTTATGGATTTCCCATAGGGAATGAGTCAGAAGAGATGACCTTTGATGGTGGTATTTTTACAGTGTGTTCTTTGGAGTTATGATATATCCCCAGAAATGCCTCAAAGTCTGTTGTGGATGAGGAAAGGTAGAGTTTAGGTATACAGGGCTCTAGCCCCAATATCCACTTCATTTGGAGCAGCTGTAATTATATCTATTGAATTAGTGGGGTTCCACAAAAGATTTAGTTTGAAAGTAGGTTCTGGGGCTAAAATTTGAAACCATCAGATTTGTAGTAAGACCTCGGAGTTAGGAAACCTAGGGTCCATTTCTGGCTATCCTATTAATTAATTTCATAGTGTAGGCAAATCATTTGACATATTTTTTCAGTTTTTCATAAATAAAATAAAAATAATTTTGTCTGGGATGCCTGGGTGGCTCAGTCAGTTAAGCAGTTGCCTTCGGTTCAGGTCATGATCCCAACGTCCTGGGATCGAGTCCCACAATCAGGCTCCTTGCTCAGCGGGGAGCCTGCTTCTCTCTCTGCCTCTGCCTGCCACTCTGCCAGCTCGTGCTCTCTCCCTCACTCTTTGACAAATAAATAAATAAAATCTTAAAAAAAAATAATTTTGTCTCCCTCATAGAACTGTTTTCAGATAGTGGTTTTAATTTTTTTTTTAAAGATTTTATTTATTATTTGACAGAGTGAGAGAGATGAGACAGATCACAAGTAGGCAGAGAGGCAGGCAGAGAGAGGAGGAAGTAGGCTCCCTGCCGAGCAGGGAGCCCGATTCGGGGCTTGATCCCAGGACCCTGAGATCATGACCTGAGCCGAAGGCAGAGGCTTTAACCCACTGAGCCACCCAGGCGCCCCTAGTGGTTTTAATTTAAAAAAATAATAAAAATACTATTGATAATATCACTAATTCCTAAGAACTGAGAAATCTGAAGTTATAATTTTGTTATAGACTTTATAATAATAACTGTGGGTTTTCTCTTTCCAGTTTTCTGTGATCTAGGGCATTGTTATTCTTTTAAAGAAACAAGATTTGTTGGTAGCTTTCCTTACAACATGATTTCTAATGGAAGATAATGACTATTTAAAAACATACACACACAAATATATTTGTGTGTGTATATTTTGAAAATATTACATTGATTTTCTTTCAGTTTCTAAGAACATAGTAGATAAATAAAGCTTAGTTTGGAGAAAACTTTTAACTTTCCTTACATTTCCAAGAGAAATCAAGTCCAGGATGCTTACATTCATTTCCAGTCCTTGAAAGGCTAGAAAATTGCACCTGAAATTGGATTAACATGTTTCTGCATCTGATGTTAAGTTACTCTGCATGGTTGGGATGGGTACCATTTCTTTTCTTCTTTCTTTTTTTTTTTTTTTAAAGATTTTATTTATTTATTTGACACAGAGAGAGAGAGAGATCACAAGTAGGCAGGGAGCCTGATGCTGGCCTCGATCCCAGGACCCTGACGTGACCTGAGCTGAAGGCAGAGGCTTTAACCCACTGAACCACGCAGGCGCCCTCTTCTTTCTTCTAAGCAGAGAATTTTAGCTTCTTCAGGAAACCATCCCTAGCTTTTATATTTATTTAAATCCCACAGATTGTGAAATCACAAAGACAAGCATAAAGGTAGATCCTATTCAGAAAATGCTCAGTTATTGGGTCCTAGCCTTGATGAGAACAAGCCTTTGTTCTTCTCTTTCATCTAATGGAGTGTTAGAATGGCCTCTCTTTAAGGAGTTGATTAGCCAACTTGATTCAGATTGGAAGTAAGAGTAACACTGTAGGGTTACATTTTAGCTGACTTTTTAGCTCTTACCCAGTATATGTGTGTTAAATATAGAGCAAGCGGGCTGCTCCTTCTATTGCATCACCTGAGTTGGACAGCACAAGTTACAATTTTGAGCATAGCTGGCCAGTTTCTGGTAGGTAATTATGGATGTATAGGAAAGCACAGTCTGATCTGACAGAGGAATATATCTATCTGCCTATAGACTATTAAATGTGAGATATGTCAGAAGAGTAATATTTCTTATCTAATGGAAATTACTAACAAAATTATATATCTGAAGTGAAATATTATTTTTCTGTATTTAAAACCCTTTCCACTGAACCAAAGAAATCCTAAAACCAGGAATTCCATAGGAGTTAAGAAACTTTTAACTGGTCACATATTTCCTGGCATAGTAACCTAGTTATTGTGTAGTTTTATGACCAGAAGTCCTCCTGGGAGAGATTTAGCAATCCCATAATTTCTTTTCTTTTCTTTTTTCTTTTTTTAGATTTTATTTGTTTATTTGACACACAGAGAGGGAGAGAGACAGCACAAGCACGGGGAGCAGCAGGCAGAGGGAGAAGCAGGGAGCCCAATGTGGGGCTTGATCCCACGACCCTGGGATCATGACCTGTGCTGAAGGCAGATGCTTAACTGACTGAGCCACCCAGGCACCCCCATAATAATTTCAACAATAGCCATTTGTTGAGTACCTCCTATGGACCACTTCTTAAAACAATATTTTAAGGTATATAACTAAGGAATTAAGGTTCAGAGATGTTAAAATAATATACTCAAGGTTGTTCAACTCAAGAGGGTTAGAGGGTTGAACACAGTGCTCCCCAGCTGTACAACTCCTGTTCTTTCCCTAAACCCATGTTCTCTCTCACTAAAGAATCATTTAGGAAATACGTCTCTTACTTTTCAGAGTACAGTTTCTCTTTAAAACAATTTATGTCAAGTGAATCCTACTTTACTTTTCATGGTGAAATTAGACATATTATACTTAAAAATTAAAATCCAAAAGAATAAATTATTTCAAGAAGAAAGTAAGGTCCAGCATCCTTGGAATTATATATGCCCAGCATTGACTTGCCTTGCTGAGAGTTGTAGTACATCCATGTCAGCCTGCTTCTTGTTTGTGTTATATTCTTTACTACAAGATTTTTCCTCGGCCATTGATCACCATCTTCCTCTTCACACTGCTATACTCTCTGCCCCTAAGAAATTGTGGGTATCTTTTTGGTCCACACTGTGGTGTCTCTCCCAATTGGATGGGATACCGGTGGTCCAGGCCATGAAAGAATTCACCTGAGGCAGAACAAAGGAGATAGAAGTTTATTGACTACCCTGCAAGGGAGTGGGGGGCAGGACAGCAAAGGAGAGACTATCTGCAAGGAGGCAGTGGGTCAGGGCTTTTTTAATTTTTTAATTTTTATTTATTTATTTTTGGGGGGCTTTTTTTTAAAGAGGGTAGGTGAAGAGGTATGGCCATGTATAGAATTGTCTGGTTGTAAGTAACCCATTGGTTAGTTAGGGCCTATGGATATTTTGAGGTGGGTTGCCTGATTGGCTTGTCTGTATTCAGTCAGAGTCACTGTGGCCCTTTCTACATTCCATTGCTCAAACCTGTTGCCTAGAAGAGGCCTGTACACACATCACCAAAAAAGTGCTCTTGCTGCAGATATCCATGACTAAAGCAGTGATCCAATATTACATTTAGTCAGTAAGTGCTATCGTCTAACATATGATGTGCTTCATCTGAAATTTCTTTTATTTATAGCTTTATTTTATTTTAAATGAATCCACTTCTATTCTCTGGATCAAACATTTTGGGCCTTTGATTTGTTTAGAGTGAAAAGTACTTCTAGTTTTCTTTGTTTGATAAGTTGTATTTGTAAAATTAATATGTGTTTTCTTCTTCCTGTTTTATTAATAAAAGGAGTTGAGTAATCCTGAGCTGTTTTTCTGTATTTTATATGTTGGCACTGGGGTAATGGTGCCACTGGTAAAAATAACCCTTGACTGTAGGTGAGATAATAGGCCAGTCAATGCTATTAGTGTCTGAAGGTATTTAGGAGAAATTCAAATACCTCATTTTATTTTTAAGGCCAAACAGTACTCCACACCTATTTTTCTTTGAAGATTTAGATACTTGAGAAGATTTTCAGTATCCTTTAACTTTGGATAAAGGAACACTGAATGTTCAGTCTTTCACCTACTAGACACACACAGTTTTATACAGAGGCTAAAGTCCTGTCATCCATCATCTTGAGGTTTGCCTATGAGTCAAGAGATTTTGGGAATACTAGCTAAGCCAGTGATCCCGATTATAGCTTTAGGCAAAGGGAATAGTTTATATCTTGACCAGCTGGAGATTAAACAAGAGTAGCAGTTGCTGTTCACTAAAGATGCCTCTACTTAATAATGACTCAGTGTTCTAAGGGTGTCTCTTTATTTTTTTTTATTTTTTTTTTTATAATATTCTTTTTTTTTTTTTTTAAAGATTTTATTTATTCATTTGACACAGAGAGAGAGATTACAAGTAGGCAAAGAGGCAGGCAGAGAGAGAGGAGAGAGGAGGAAGCAGGCTCCCTGCTGAGCAGAGAGCCCGATGTGGGCCTCGATCCCAGGACCCTGGGATCATGACCTGAGCCGAAGGCAGCGGCTTTAACCCACTGAGCCACCCAGGCGCCCAAGGGTGTCTCTTTAAATTTGCAGACTTGAGTTCACTGCTTTATTTCATATTTGCTACCTGTCCTCTCTTCAGTTCTTTGTATTTCTATGCATTTTTAGAACCAATTCTCTTTGAAATCAGTTTTAAATTCCATGAGGAAAGATTTTTGGATGTTTTTATTGTCATTTTGTATTATATGCTGAAAGTATGTCCCTATTTCCTCTGTCCTTTACATCTGAATTTAAGTTAACTTGAACGTTTTTTGGGAGGTAGCTCCAACTAAGTCTACCTACCAAATGATTGGAACAGTGGCAGAATAGACTTTTCTTTCTTTCTTTCTTTCTTTCTTTCTTTCTTTCTTTCTTTCTTTCTTTCTTTCTTTCTTTCTTTCTTTTTTTAAAGATTTTATTTATTTATTTGTCAGGCAGAGAGAGCGTGCACAAGCAGGAGGAGTGGCAGGCAGAAGGAGAGGAAGCAGACTCCCTACTGAGCAAGAAGCCTGCTGTGGGACTTGATCCCAGGACCCTGGGATCATGACCTGAGCCAAAGGCAGTCGCTTAGCCCACTGAGCCATCCAGGCATTCCAGAATAGACTTTTCTGTAGTGTTCTCCTTTCTGCTTATATATACAAGCTATCAGGATGTCCTAGGGTTTGAAACACCATGAACCTGAAACAAAGATGGCGAACTGGTGTTAAGAGAGAAAGTCAAAGAGTACTATTATTATTCATATGAATAGCAAGGAGGAAGTGTATTGCTTGTCCTGGGAAACATAACTAATTCTTTCTTTCTTTTTTTTTTATATTAGAGATAACAGACTTTATTGTCCATCAATTAAAAGTATTCAAACATGTATTTTTCTACATAACTTATTGGGAGGTGATCAATGTTAAATAAAATAATTAATTTTCATCATTTGCTTCAATTCATGTCTTCTTGACCAGTTCATTTTTCCTCACAATTGCATGCCTTTGAGGCAATGAAGAATTTTTAACTACTTTATGGACTTGAGTATTCATCTGTAGCTACTTATATGCTCATTACATGTGTTTGTACTCCTATTGGTTTTGTCACAGCCATCCTCTGTGAGGTGTGTTTTTGGAAAACGTCAGGACAATCTTCATCTCGTTGGCTCTGTCGTACCTCGAAGAGCTCGGTGACTGACTGGCAAGTGCTGCTGCCCAGCCCATGTGGCCAGTGGTACCTCATGTGCCCTCCTCCAGCGGCACAGACAAAAGCCCTAATTAAGTCCTTTTCATCCTTCATATCTCAGATGTCCCTTGATTATGGAGATTTTTCCTTGACTTCCCTGTCTTGGTTAGTTACCCTTATATTACCTTTCATAGCTCCTCTCTTTCCCTTTTTGTAATGCCTATCTCATTTGTAGTTACTTGTTTACTATGTCTTACCAGACTTGAAGGGCCACAAAAGTAGAAATTATGCTATTCTTGTTCCTTGTTGAATCACAGGTGCTTATGACATCATCAGGCAGAGTGATGCCAAATAGAAACTGGTTGCATTAATGAGCAGAATAATGGCCAGATGTTATGAGGGGCTAATAATTCTGGTTAAGGACTTGCCTAACTCATTCTCCCCAGAATTTTAGTTCCCTAAATGAAGAACTCCCCACCAAAATATTAGAACTACAGTTGACATTTGAACAATGCTGGGGTTAGGGGCTTCAAACCCACATACAGTCAGTTATCTGGGTATAATTTCTGACTCCCTAAAAACTTAACTGCTAATAGCCTACTGTTGACCAGAAGACTTACCAAAAACAGTTGATTAACACGTATTTTGTTGTATGTATTATATACTGTGTTCTTCTAATAAAGTAAGCTGGAGAAAAGAAAGTGTTATTAAATTCGTAAGGGAGAGAAAAAGTACGATATACATATTTATTGAAAATAATCCGCATGTAAATGGACATTTGGATTTCAAATGCATGTTGTTCAAGGGTTAACTGTACTTTAAGCAGAGATTGAGAGAAGAACCTTAAGGATGATTATGGAGTAAGCTGTTTTAAGGAAGGTCCGATATGATTTTCCAAAGTAAGTATAGTAACTTACTTTTAATAACCATAAGTGCATTGAGTCATTTTTTCCCCCTAAATTTATTGTGGTAGGTTTTTTGGGTATGTGTATTTTATTTTTCTATTTCTTTTTTTCATTAAAGATTTTATTTATTTATTTGACAGAGAGAGATTACAAGTAGGCAGAGAGGCAGACAGAGAGAGAGAGAGAGAGAGAGAGAGAGAGGAGGAAGCAGGCTCCCTGCCGAGCAGGGAGCCCAATGCGGGACTCAATCCAGGACCCTGAGATCATGACCTGAGCCAAAGGCAGAGGGTTTAACCCACTGAGCCACCCAGGGGCCCTATTTTTCTATTTCTTTCTAGTTAGGCTCTACATCAGTTTTTTCTTGGCTACTCATTTCAGCTTATGATTTTTGTCTGAGCATTTATTGGTTTGATTTATAAAAGAGATTATAGGTTTATATAGGTTTTCACCATAGTAACTAGCAGAGTGTGTGTACATTTGTATGTGGGTAGAGCCAGAATGATGGGAAAGAAAACAAAATACTTGTTTAAGTGACCCTTTGAACCATGTCTTAAATAGTAAGTGTTATTGTTCACAATAGCCCTGTATCACTCACTGTGGCATTTAGGAATATTTGTTATATCATTTCTAGGATATTTTTGTTTCTCTAGACGGAGGGGGCATCAAAACATTTTCTGCAGAAAAACCATAATCCTCAAGTAGTAAGGTTTTGGTTTTTGCTGTTTTTATGGCCTTCCTGCTGCTAACTTCCAGTTGTTCTTTCTGCCTTTGGCTACGCTCTTGTTTGTATTAAATATACCAATAATTAAATCCAAAATTTTTGTAAATTTTGGCAGCAAATGTGTAATCCATTTATCCTTTTCCTTCATTAAATTAATAAAGACTAGATTTTAATTTGCAGATGTACCTGAATTTTTGGCTGTGTAACAGAGCTTCATTCTCTCCAATTAGTCTTTGTAATATCAGGTAGAAGAGAGGTGCTGTTTTGAAAGGAGAAGTCTATCTTATTTCTGATAACCTTCTAATCTACATCCTTAATCCCTTGCTTTTGCTTTATGTTGATTTCAGGTTTTTGCTTTGATCCTTTCTTACTGATTTCTTTGATAGCTTCGTTTTTAAAAAGTACCAATTTAAATTGGAAATTAGGCATAGAATTTAGAAATGTGAAAGTAGCTCTTTAATATATTTTGTTTGCATGGTGCAAACTCCACAAAGTGCTTGCTGATTTAAAGTGTCTTATTTGTTTTCTTGGCATCTTTGCAAAATGGATTTTAAAGGACTGGAATTATTCTGTTCCTTTTTTTGCATTCTTTTTTTCGAAGCATGAACCAAGCATTGTGATATAGCAGCCAGTGTCAAAGAAAAGTGAATAGAAGTGACAGAATAGGACTTTAGTTCCATTTCTTCTCCCATCATCTACCAAAGAAACAATCTGGTGAGAGAATGGGCTTCTGCTCATTTGTATATAGGACCTCCAAGGAACAGGCTCCTGACCATGAGAAGAATAGCTTATTTTCTTCTTATATAAGCTATTAGAGGCCTTCTGTCACCATGTGCACATTGATGTGATCTGTCAGACATTGGAGCCCTGGGATTATTAGTATTGTTTTTATAGAAGAAGAAATTGAGTCCTAGATTAGTCATATAACTTTGTTCTATTTCAGCTATCCTTTATTTATTTATTTATTTATTTATTATTATTATTTTTTAAAGATTTTATTTATTCATTTGACACAGAGAGAGAGATTACAAGTAGGCAGAGAGGCAGGCAGAAAGAGAGGAGAGAGGAGGAAGCAGGCTCCCCGCTGAGCAGAGAGCCCGATGTGGGCCTCGATCCCAGGACCCTGGGATCATGACCTGAGCCGAAGGCAGCGGCTTCAACCCACTGAGCCACCCAGGCGCCCTTCAGCTATCCTTTAGAAAATACTAAATATGTATCTAATCTGTGCTTCATAGATACACTACACAGAACCTGGTTTGGATAAGGAGATAAGATAGTATGCAGTTCTGACCAATAAATTTATGATTAATATGTCTTGAACAACTGTGGACAAAAATACTACACAACTCAGTCAAGGGAAATGAGGCTAGTTTAAAAAAGAGTTCATGAAATGGTGAATTGACCTGCACTCCAAAAGAGGGTAGCATTTTCCAGAGCCCTTACCTTCTAATAGAACTGGGGCTTACTTGATCTTGACCTTAAAAATAACACAGCCACTATTGATTTATTTGAGAATAACAGAGGAATTGCAGTGCAAGATATGTAAGCTATGGCAAACCATAGGCAAGTCCTGAGAACAAAGGAGAGATGATCTTTTATAGAGGACAGGAGAGAATTTTATAGAGGACAGGAGCAGCTTTACAAACAAAAGGTTGGGAAGCTTGAAGTGTGGTGGCTTTTCATTGGCTGAATTGTGATAGTTTCTCACTGGCTAGACTGTTACTAGGAGAAGAGAAAATCTTCATCTTGCTAGGGTAGGAAATTGTAGGCATCTTCCTGTTGGGGTCTGCAATTGAGAATGAGTAGTAGGGTGATTGAGCTCCCCCTTCTGGTTTCCTGGCTTCATTTTAAGTGAAATTTCCCTTACTCAGTTGCTCATGGAATTTTATGATGTGGACAACAAATTCTAAGGGGCATGCAGGAATGAGAGAAACCATTGTCCATCAGTAGACTTTAGGAGGTTCACAAACTCCCTGAAATTATGTGGTAATCTTTGTATATGAGTGCATTTTCCTTTCTGAAGAGTGTTCATCGGATTTTTTTTCTTTTTCTTTTTTCTTCAACTGATGTATAATAGCTATTTATTTCATTTTAAAAGTGAGTGGCTCCAAAAAAGAATTTTCAAATTGTTTGACTAGGTTATTTGGAGAACACTGAAGGGAGTAAGACCTTGAGGTGAGATCTGAACAATAAGCCAAGCAAAGAGAGCATTTGCACAAAAAGGTGACAACACCTAAAATTTCTTCTTTCTTCTTGATTTTTAAAATTTTTTTAGGATTTTATTTATCAGAGAGATATCACAAGCAGAGGGAGTGATAGGCAGAGCAGGCAGAGGGAGATGCAGGCTCCCCACTGAGCAAGGAACCGGATATGGGACTCAATCCCAGGATCCTGGGATCATGAACTGAGCTGAAGGCAGATGCCTAACCGACTGAGCCACCCAGGTGTCCCTCTTCTTTCTTCTTTAAGTGGAAATTCCCTGAGTTATTGGATCTTCACAGATTCTTGATAGGGCTTACTTTCTTTCTTATGCTAATTTTCCATGGTGTTGTTCCTGCTTCCCTTTGCTATCTCCCATGCTCTAGGAGTCATAATTGGTTTGGATATAGTTTTATATCACAGCTCTTAATAATTTTTAGATGTGACTTGACGAGTATAATTTTTTTGTAATTAAAGTGAGTGAGAGAAATAATTTAAGAAATGACAATACACATAGTAGAAATCATGAGAGTTTAATCTGAAAATTAAGTAGTAATTGATTGCCCAGTACTGAGAGTATAGTATCTACATGTTCACTTCATTTAACAAACATTGTCAAACACTGTCATGGGCCAGAAACTGCTGTGAATACAATAGTCAGAAAAAAAGACTTAGCCCTTCCTCTCATGGAGCTTTCAAAACAAAGCTCACAAATTTGTCCATAATTTATAAACTCAGTTATACTCTTCAGTGTGTCTTTTTGGGAAAGAAATTAAGATTATTGACCTCTATTAACAGGACCTTTCTGATAATTGTTCTTTAAATAGATCAGTGGTTCTCATTGGGGCTTGCAGCAGAGGGGTTGCCCCGGGAGGATATTTGGCGGTTTGGGTTTGTATCTCCAGCTGGGGAGATACGACTGACATCTAGTAGGCAGAGGCCAGGAATGATGCTAAAACTCCTACGATACACAGTGCAGCCTCCACAACAAGGAATTAACTAGCCCAAACTGACAATAATTTTGAGAATGAGAAACCCTGCCCTAAATGGACATTTCAAAGTTAAATGAACAAAGTTGCTGGAAGGTCTTAATAAGATAGGGGCAGGGCTTACTCAGGCACTGTAGCACTGCAGTATCATGCCACCCTAACTACCTTTTAGTATTTCCTCATTAGTGGGTTTCAGCCTTTATTGAAAGATTCTCTGGTATCATCTTTTGGTTCATCTCAGTGGATGTGGTTAATGTAGTAGGGAATGATGGCTTGGGTTTGAAATTTGGAACTATGCTTTCCTTTAAAATGTTACCCAGATGTAGTGGCATGATTAATATATTCCTATTTTCATTATCTCTTATTGTCAATATTTACTGAATTGCATGAATGAACCTAACAGGTAAGTCCAAAAATACCATCATTGTAGACTAACATATAGGGAGAACTTAGGAATCAACACAGGTGTTTACTCTTAGATGAGTACTCTGTAACAGTGCTTCATTAGCTTACTGTGCATATAAACACCTAGAAATCATATTAAAATGTAGGTTCAGGGAGCGCCTGGGTGGCTCAGTCATTAAGCGTCTGCCTTCTGCTCAGGTCATGACCCCAGGGTCCTGGGTTTGAGCCCATGTCAGGCTCCCTGCTCACTGAAGAGTATGCTTGTCTCCCTCTCCCTTTGCCCTCCACCCCCGCTCATGCTTTTTCTCTCTCAAATAAATAGATAAAATCTTTAACAAAAATTTTTTTAAATTACAAAACTAAAAAATATATTTAAACAGAATGTAGGGATTATACAATTTTGCATCTATTTTTATTGAAAAAAAGGAAGGGGAAAACATTCCCCTTTATTTTTTTCTCACTTTCCTTGTCCTCTCCTAATGCATTTTATTGTTTAGCTTTGAATAATTCAGTTTAGGAAAGAATTTATCACTTAGGAAGAGGCCTGCTGAGAGCAAAAAAGGATCACATGCTTTGCTGTAAAGACTTCATTTTGTAAAATGACTTATGTCACATGGTGGTTAAAAATATATTTCTTACCATTGGAGAAAACAAAGCCGAGGAAAGTCTGCCTCTATTTTTACATTTAATTTTCTTTCTCCTTGGAGATGTATAACTGATGCTCTGGAACTTGACCTAATCAAGGAACGTGCCATTTCTATTTGAAATTGGACATACTTTTTTTTCCTTAAGGTACTAACTTTTCTTCCTTGTAATTGGAAAATCAGTAACAAATGTGAAATTAAAGTACAGTGTACCTTGAAATATGCAATTACTGAAAATCTGTGAGTTGAATATTTGTGATTGTGATTCTTATTTTCCATTTACTTATGTTACTGGTTCAGAAACACTCTAATGAGAGGATAATAAAGAAATTTACAGATTACTAGAGAAAATATCCTTTGCTCTATGCTTTTGATGCAGCTTATTTATTTTATTACTTACCTGAGGTAGTCTCAGTATATCTTATAGGCTTCTAGATTGACAAGCAATTAGTTTATACTTTGGAGTTTTTAATTTAATTTAATTTAATTTAATTTAAGATTTTATTTATTTGAGAGAGGGAGAGAGTTTGAGAGAGACTGAGCAGACTCCCTACTGAGCAGGAAGCCCAACTTGATGCTGGGCCCATCACAGGACACTGGGATCATGACCTGAGCCAAAGGCAGATATTTAACTGACTGAAACACCCAGGTACCCTGAGTTTTTGATTATTTTAAAAGTCCCTTTAACTTCTAAGCCATTTGAGTCCTCTAAAATTTCAGTGAATCATATGGGCTTCTCTAATCCCAATTTGTAATTTGTAGAAAGCATCAGTTTTTTAAAAATTGTAGAGTCATTTTATAGAGTTGTAAGAAATTTTATTCCTGTACTGGAAAGTTCGCCATTTTTTCATATTGCATCTTGTTAGTCTAAGCCAATGATTTATAAAAGAAACAAAACAAAACACTTCCTCTTATCGTCAGTCTTTGTTTTCTATGACATTTAAATCTCTCAAACCTCTTGATACTTTCTTTAAACTGACAAATTTCTCAAAGTGATTATATAATGTATCCCATTGGTTATTTAGCCCTGTTATGCTGAGAGTGATTCTTTACATATTTTCTTAGTTGTGACTCTTTCAGAAATTGATTTTTATGTCTCCTATGGTTATATCATAATTGGTTCCATTTGGGCCTCCTGAAATTGATTGAAAGCAACACTGTAAATAGTCAGAGGTTTTTATAGCCATATGTTCGGTAAAGTTTGTTAATGGTTTGGTAAGCTCATGTACTCAAGTATACAACATGATTAAGCTTCATAGCAAATATCAGCATTCTGTGACTATGCCAAAGACTTAGCTCATTCAGTTAGCTGAGTTCCCTCTTTAAAGGTCTGTAATTTATGCTATACAAACAGCTCTTCGGATCTGCCTCATTGTATTGGAGGAATAGTAATTAAAATATCCTCATCTGCTTTCTTAGAGAATGTATCATTTTCTCATTCTGCTTTAGTGGGATGACTCTACAACTCAATCGAAGGGGAATCTCAGGGCACCTGGGTGACTCAATTGATTAAGCACCCAACTCTTGATTTCGGCCCAGGTCATGATCTCAGTGTTGTGAGATTGAGCCCCACATTAGGCTCCTGGACGTGGAGGCTGCTTAAGATTCTCTCTCTCCTTTTCCCTCCCCCACAAGAAAAGAAAGGGGAACAAAAAGGAATCTCTTTACTATTCTATTTTTCTTCTTCTTTTTTTAAAATTTTATTTATTTATTTGACAGAGAGAGAGAGAGAGCACAAGCAGGCGGAGTAGCAGGCAGAGGGAGAGGGAGAACCAGGCTCCCCACTGAGTAAGGAGCCTGATGTGGGGCTCGATCCCAGGACCCTGGGATCATGACCTGAGCCAAAGGCAGTTGCTTAACCAACTGAGCCTCCCAGGCGCCCCTATTCTGTTTTTCTTTTCTTATTGTATTAGTTGGTATTAAGTTCAGCTGTCTTTCACAGAAATCCAAATTAACAAAAGCTTTAAAAAGAGAAAGTTTCTCTTTTATGTGAAAGCCCAAGATAGGCCCTGTTCTTCACAGACCTCAGAGTCCCAGACTTTTACATTGGATCATTCCATTGTCCCTTGGGTATGATCCTTGTCTGCATGACCCAGGAAGCTATTATATTCACATCTCAAGCAATAGGATACAGGAAAGGGTCAAAGAAGAAAGGGGCAAAAGATATGTATATTCTGTCCTTTAAGGAAGACTCTTTGAAGCAGCCACAACTGTTCTTCCACTTACATCCTTTTGGTTAGAACCTAGTCACATGGCCATTCTTAGCTGCAAGGAAGGGAAAGATAAGTTTGTTTTTTTTATTCTGGATAACTACATGTCCATTTATTACTATGGAAGGGACAATGGATATTGAGGAACAGTTAGCAGTTTGTCATGATTTCTGTTCCATCCACTGTTATCGAGTAGAAAAAAAATTTAAGACTAATATCCCAATTTTGCATAATATCTTTGGGATATTATTATTAAGTTTGGTTATGGTAGACAAGATAAGGGGGGAGGAAACAAAACAGGAGCTTTATAAGTGTATTTACACAGCTCTTCTCTTTTCCGATTTCCATATATCAGTGCAATTTGTTTTCTTACTAATCACTACAATTTCTTAATCAGTTGGTCCCAAGAGATAGTTGACTAGAAGTTGTGTTAATGGAAGATCCTTCTAGTCTTCAGACTCCTGGGCATGAAACCTAGACTGATTTAAAAGTACCATTCTCAATGCCTTTTTAAATTCTGATGCCCACCTTACCTCCTTAAAAAGGTGTGTGCTCCTGAATGCATCAGAGTATTAAAATATGAGTCACAAAATGAGAGGAAGATGAGTGGGAGCAGTTACAGTGGAAAAAAATGACACAAATGGTTTTAATAGAAAAGTTTTCCTAGTAATGCAGGACATATAAGACAGGATACTATCCATAGAAACAGAATATGGAATCAGGAGAAATTAGGGTCCCTGGAAAAGTAATGAAGACCAAGAGCAGCTAATGGGAAATGATTTGTCCCTGTATTTTTAAAAAAATATTTTATTCATTTGAGAGAGAGAGAGAGAGATAGCTCATGAGCAGGGGGGAGAGGCAGAGGGAGAAGAAGACTCCTCACTGAGCTGGGAGCCTGATGTGGGCCTCCATCCTAGGACATGGAAGTCACGACATGAGCTGAAGGTAGATGCTTAGCCATCTGAGCCAGCCAGGCACCCCTCCCTGTATTTCGAGACATACTTATCTTTCTTTTTAAGTGTCAAATTTTTATTAATAGGGTTTTGTACAAAGAAAAGAAGTGAGCTGATGCTTCCATTGTGCTTTTCCAGTGGATGAGAGAAACAATATTCTGACTTCTGATGATCTGAATGTATTTTTGAGACTAACAAGCTGAGATTGGGACTTGGAGAAAAAAGAATAGAGAGGGCCAGTCCTATCTTTTGAGTTGTCTGAATAAGCTCAGTGAGACCATAGGGAATTGTTTCAGCAATTAAATTTCAGGGATGAATGAAATGGTTGATTTGGCCATAATATAGGCCAGCAAGACATCGGGAAACATATTTGATCAAACTTCAAGAAACAATGGGCATGTCTATGGATATCACATTGATATACCATTGACCATAGAGAAAAGAGCTCAATGTGAATAAGGTATTATGGTTGTCATATTTTTTATGTACATAGAGTAGTTATATTGCAGAATGTTTCATTTTAATTTTTGTTCATTTAAAATGAGGCCTTAGGGTGCCTGGGTGGCTGTCAGTTAAGTGGCTGCCTTTGGCTGAGGTGATGATCTCAGGTTCCTGGGATGGAGCCCTGCATCCCTGCATTGGGTCCCCTGCTCAGTAGGGACTCTGCTTCTCCCTCTCCCTCTGCTGCTCCCCCTGCTTGTGCTCTCTTACTCTCTTTCAAATAAATAAATAAAATCTTAAAATGAGGCCTGGAGGAGTACTTGGCTGGCTCAGTCTGTGGAGCATGAGGCTCTTGATCTCAGGGTTGTGAGTTTGAGCCCCATGTTGGGTGTAGAGATTACTTAAAAATAAATTCTTTTAAAAAAATAAATAAAATGCGACCTAGAAAACCAAGAATTTTAATATCCTTTATTAAATTGCAGATCTTTTAGAAATAATTTTAAGGCAAGCTGAAAGGCACATTTCCTACTCAAGGAGCACTGTTCAGATATCTCTAAGTGTTTTAAAAGTAATTTTTGTATACAGAAATTTAAATGAATTTAAGTGACTTTCCAAAGACAATGTAGAGTTATTATACTTAAGAAAAAAATGAAAGAAAACACATTATAAATCTAAAATAAACCCAAGGAACTAGGGGACATGTTAACCAAATTTTAAGAAACACGATTCTTTGTATCATGAATGGGGTAGAAGAATGCAAACCTGTTGTTAGGTCTGCCTACCACACAGTTAGGTCTATATACCACAAATGGCTGGCTGCCCATCTGCCTTGATTTTTTTTTTTTGAAAGTAATTTCCCCATGATTTTTGGTATGAAAAAATTTTAAACATACAGAAAATTTGAAAGAAGTATGCTGGCAATACCTGTATACCCACTATGGAAAACATTTTGCTGTTTTTGCTTTATCACTATCTCTGTACCCATCCACCTTTTTTTTAATTTTTAAAATGTTTTAAAAGATTTTATCTATTTATTTATTTGAGAGAGAGAGAGAGAGAGAGAGAGAGAGAGAGAGTGTGAACAGGAGAGAGAATCCTAAGCAGACTCCACACTGAGCATAGAGTCCGACGCAGGGTTCAATCCCATGACTGTGAGATCTTAACCTGAGCTGAAACCAAGAGTGGGAGGCTCAACCGACTGAGTCACCCAGGCACTCTTCCACCTATTTTTTTTTTTTTTAAGATTTTCTTTCTTTATTTTTTGAGAGAGGGACAGAAGGAGAGAGCATGCATGAGCAGGGGTAGGGGTAGAGAGAGCAGGAGAGAGAGAATCTCAAGCAAACTCCTCACTGAGTGCAAAGCCCAATGCCAGGCTGGATCTCACAATCCTGATTTACCACCTGAGCCAAAGTCAAGAGTCAGATAATTAACTAACTGAACCATCCAGGTGCCCTCACCTATTTTTTAAATATTTTTCAAAAGTAAGTTGTAGACATCAGTATACTTCCCTAAACTCTTCTGTATATGTTCCATTAACTAGATTTGTTTGGTTTTTTTCGGTAGAGTTTGCATGCACGGAATGCTTAAATCTTAAATAGAGCTTACACTTGATCCATCATCTTAGAAAGTTACTTCTTGCCTCTTCATAGTTAATCCCAGCCCCCGGAAACAATTGCTATTCTGATTTTTTTTTTTTTTTAAAGATTTTATTTATTCATTTGACACAGAGAGAGAGATTACAAGTAGGCAGAGAGGCAGACAGAGAGAGAGGAGAGAGGAGGAAGCAGGCTCCCTGCTGAGCAGAGAGCCCGATGTGGGCCTCGATCCCAGGACCCTGGGATCATGACCTGAGCCGAAGGCAGCGGCTTTAACCCACTGAGCCACCCAGGCGCCCGCTATTCTGATTTTTTTAAAAAAAAATCATAGATTAGTTTGCCTAAAATAGAACTTCATTTAAATGGAATCACGGTATTTATTTTTTGTGAAAGGCTTCTTTCAGAATGTTTTTGAGATTCATCATATATTGTTGCATGTGTCAGTTCATTCCTTTTCATTGCAGAGTAGTATTACATTGTATGAATATATCATTGCTTATTCATCCATACTATTGATGGCCATCTAGGCTATTTGTAGTTTTTGGCTATGAGATTATATAATAGCTATAAATTAAAATATCATAAACATATCTGTTTATGTATATGTATGTAACTTTATAATGTTAAACTACCTTGTATTCCTAGCTCAAGATATATTACCTTTTTAATATATTGCTGGATTTGCTTTGCTAAAGTTCCATTAAGGTTTTTTGCATTTATGTTTATGAAGAGTTCTATTTAAAGCTATTATTTTCTCTTTGAGCTTTGTTTTAAACTTTAACGTAAATTTTCATATGTTGCATTTTCATTATTCAGTTCAAAATACTATTTTTTCAAAATACTGGTTTATTTAAAAATATGCTTAGGGACGCCTGGGTGGCTCAGTCGGTTAAGCATCTGCTTTCGGCTCAGGTCATAATCCCAGGATCCTGGGATAGAGTCCCGCATCAGGCTCCCTGCTCAGTGGGGAGCCTGCTTCTTCCTCTGCCTGCCACTCCCCTTGTCTCTTGATCTTTCTTTCTCTCACACAAATAAATAAATAATATCTTAAAAAATATTATGCTTGACTTCCAAATGCTTGATGTTCTTTTAGGCACGTTATTAAATACTTAATGATGTAATTCAGTTTATTCAGAGAACATATTCTATATAAGTTTTCAATAAATTTTCTGATATTTAGTGAAACTCAACTTCTGGCTTAGTATTTGATCCATACCATTGAATTAGACCATGCACACTTGAAAAGATATGTTGTCTGGAGTATTTTACAAATGTTAATTAGATTAAGGTGGTTAATAGTCCTGTTCACATCTGTATCCATAACTGATCTTTTTGTCTAGCCATTATTTCAGTTACCATGAGATTGGTGTTAAGTTCACAATCATAGTTGGGAGTTTTAAAAAGAATAAATCTGTTTTTCCCTATAATTCCTTCAAATTTTCTTCTTGTAGATTGAAGCTCTGTATCAGACATACATACACTTATGATTATATCCTTCTGATGAATTGTCCATTTTTTCATTATGAAATGTCACTCTCTATAGTACTCTTAGAGTCTGTTTTACCTGATGATAATAATATAGCCACCCCAGCCTTCTTATGCTTACTTTTTGCATCATATATGTAAACATTGCTTTTGACCTATCTTCATGTTTGAAGATGCATCTTTTGTAAACCATGTTTAGTTTAGTCCTGCTTTTGAAGTTCTTTATCCATTTATGTTTAGTGTTTTGCTTTTTTCCTCTGGTTTCCTCCATTTATTTTTTTTCATCTATTTTTTTTAATTCCTGTTTATCCTTTCTGACTTCCTTTGACTTGAAAATTTTTTTTGAGAATTCCAGCTTCTCTATTGTCTTTTTAGCTACATCTCTTTGAAGGGTTACACTAGAGATTGCATTATACATCCTTAACTTTTCATGGTATATTTATTTATTTTTTTATTTTTTTTTTTTTTTATTTTTTTTTTTAAAGATTTTATTTATTTATTTCACAGAGGGAGAGAGATCACAAGGAGGCAGAGAGGCAGGCAGAGAGAGAGAGAGGGGGGAAGCAGGCTCCCCGCTGAGCAGGGAGCCCGATGCGGGCCTCGATCCCAGGACCCTGAGATCATGACCTGAGCCGAAAGCAGAGGCATTAACCCACTGAGCCACCCAGGCGCCCTTCATGGTATATTTAAAATGAAACTGTGCCATTTTGTGTAGATGACTTACAACTAACTATAGAATTCTGTTTATGTTTCTTCTTTTATGCAGTAGTTGGTACAGCTTTTCATCTTTATATGTGATAAGACCCATATTTCAATATTTATAACTTTTGCTTTAAATAGTCACATGTATTCCTAAGGAGAGAGACTAAAACATAGCCTTATATTTAACCATATTTTTACTACTTCACTTCTTTCTGAAGATCTATTTCTCCATCTGGTTTACTTCCTCATTAGTTTGAAGAATTTCCTGTAGCATTTCTTATTGTCCAGGTATGTGGGCAGTGAGTTTGCTTGGGTTTTGTTTGTCTGAAAATATCTTTATTCATATTTATTTCTGATAGATAGTTTTGCTGAATATGAAATTCTGTGTTTTTCTTTCAGAACTTTGCATCTATTCTGCTGTTTTTGCTTTCCATTCTTTCCAGTGTAATGTCAGTTGTCATGTGTATTAAATGCCATTTTTCACTGACTACTTTCACAATCTTTCTCTTTATGTTTATCTTTCCACATTTTGAATATGATATGTGTAGGTGTGGATTTTTTTGTATTTATCCTTGCAATTTATTGTTCTTCTTGAATTTGTATGTTTATATCTTCAAAAATTTGGGAAACTTTTAATTATTATTTTTTTCAAGTACTTGTTTTTCTCATGGAAGTCCATTTACACATATGTTAAAAGTTTTAACATTGTCCTATCTTTTCCTCAGTTTCTTTCTCTTCCTCCCCTTTTTTCCAGTTTTTCCCCCCTCTGTTCTTCAAACTAGGTAATTTCTATTAATCTGCCTTCAAGTTAACTCTTCTTTTATCTCCAATCTGCTGTTTTGTTTTGTTTTTTTTTTAAAGATTTTATTTATTTATTTGACACAGAGAGAGAGATTACAAGTAGGCAGAGAGGCAGGCAGAGAGACAGGGAGAGGAGGAAGCAGGCTCCCCGCTGAGCAGAGAGCCCAATGCGGGCCTCGATCCCAGGACGCTGAGATCATGACCTGAGCTGAAAGCAGAGGCTTTAACCCACTGAGCCACCCAGGCGCCCTCCAATCTGCTGTTTTGACCATTTATTGAATTTTTTACTTCAGATACTAAATTTTTTAGTTTTAGAATTTCAGTTTGTCTATTTTATAGTTTCTATTTCTCTGCTGATTTCCTATCTCTGTGTTAATTTCAAACATCTTTTTCTGTACATTTTTAAATATAGGTATCGTTGTAGCTATATCTGATAATTCCAGCAACTGGGCATTTCAAGTTTAGTCTCTGTCCATTGTCCTTTCTTTTGAGTATGTTACATTTTCTGTTTCTGAAGAAACCTCTTGTTTCTTCATATGTCTAATAATTTTATTGTATAATGTATGTTATGAATAATGAGTTGTAGATACTATGGATTCTGTTTGAGTCTCTGAGGAATGTTGAGTGTGTGTGTGTGTGTGTGTGTGTGTGTGTGTGTGTGTGTGTGTGCGTGCACGTTTGTGTGTTCTCAGGCAGTTAGCTTGGCTGTGTCCAGCACCAGACTCTCCCCTGAATGGGTAGCAGCTAAAACTTCTGTTCAGATCTTTTAGCTTTTTCTGAGCTGCCTACAATCTGTCCCACACAGGCAGTTTACTTGTCAGTCAGGTCAGTAGAGTTTATATGCACAATGTAGGGCTCTTCTCCGTAGCTATCTTTTTAAATTTTATTTTATTTTTTTAAAGATTTTATTCATTTACCTGATGAGAGAGAGAGAGAGAGAGAGAACACAAGCAGGGGTAGCAGGAGAGGGAGAAGCAGGGAGCCTGTTGTGGATCTTGATCCCAGGACCCTGGCATCATGACTTGACCTGAAGGCAGACGCCCAACCAACTGAGCCACTCAGGCACCCCTGTAGCTGTCTTTTTTTAAAAAGGATTTTCCCTTAATTTCTGGGTGTTATGGTAATCTCAAACTCTGTTCTCTTCGTTCCTGAAGCCAGAAAGACTGAAGATTTCTGAATTTTAGCTTCCAACCCAGCATTCACTGGAGCTTACCCTCAGGGAAAAGTTGTTTAGAATTTTAAAAGAGGGTTGGGAAACAATAAACTCTCAGCCATTCTTAAATGTTGATACCCCAGCAATTTCTGTCTGCTGTTATTTTTTATTGCCTTCAGAAAGTTAGATCTTGTTGTTTTGTTTTGGCCAGTTTTTGTAATTCTCATCTGTGAGATGGTAGGTTAAATAAAGGAACTCCACCACTAATGGAAGTAGGACATTTTTGTTTCGTTTGAAGAAAAAAAGAGGGCAGGCCACCTAAAGCTATTTTTTGAGAAGAGCATGGGGAAGAGGCCTCCAAGCAATAACTTAGGCTTCTTCTCCTTGGCCATTCTAGGCACCAGGACATAGTCTTATTGAGATTTTATACTCATTACTAAAAATTAGAAATGAGAAGGCAATATGATAATAGGGGAAGAATCTGAGTGTGATTGGGATGGCAAGAGACCTAAACTATAGTCCAGCTCTTACACTGACCAGGTGTTTTTTTTATGATTCCAAGATGAATTTAATTTTTCATTACCTACTTAACAAACAAGGGTCCCTATTCATTTATGTTTTACGTTTTATCAGTATCCTCATATGGCTTTGTCTAGCCCTTCTAGTATTACCAGTTGTGTTTTTAAAATGTTTTATACAAGTAATGTTACTATTTGAAACATCTGTTTGAGTCCATAGAATTTGATTGTGAGAATAGAAAAAGTAACATAGCTCGATGAAAAACAAAAAGTAGTGCTTAATGGAAAATCTAGACTACTCCTTGAACAAGGAAGAAAGTAGAACAGTGTGCTAGGTACTTATAGTCCCACCTTTCCAAACACACATTCTGACACTATTAATATCAGTAAAATTAATCTCTATAATTAACTCAGTTTTTAGACTTAAATTATTTGAGTCTCATCAGAGGTCAACAGAAAAAATATTTCAGTTTAGATTTTTACATTTTTCTCATCCTGTGGAGCCTCTGAATTTATGAGACTTCTTAAAGTCTACAAACATTATCCTGGTGCTGCTAATAACACATCTGCTACTTGTACTATTTGTGTCATCATGACCTAGTAGTAAGATAATACTTGCCCACCAACTATATTCCATTTACAGTATAAAGCAACAAGCAACAGAGGCACACCTGTGTAACCAGCTGCTGTTGAGTAAAGGTAAATCTCTTAAACACATCACACCTGAACCATCCCTGATAACCAACTCACTCTAATTGAGACCTGCACTTTGACTTGTTTTTCCAATAGCAAGCCTGTACTTGTATATATCTCCTCTACAATTTTTTTTGAAGTAGACTCCACACCCAGTGTGGGGCTTGAACTCACAATCCTGAGGTCAAGAGTCACATGCTCTACTGACTGAGCCAGCAAGAGGCCCCTCCTCTACATTTTCTTGCATCTGGTGGTATGTGTTTATGAGAAAAGAATCTCTAGGTAATAAGGTTTTAGAACCTAATAGCTTCACATTTATATGCTTCTTTACACTTTGCTTTTCATAGTGCTGTTTTTTTCTATTCTAACAACTCAAATCCTCTGGACTTAAAAGATTGTTTGAAATACTAACATTAGTTGCATCCAATATTAAAAACATTTTCTTTAAAAGAGTAAAGGAAAGCCAGAGGTAAGGAATTTAAGTTCTAAATATTTCTGTTCATGATGAAATAATGTGTGGGCTTAGCCCTGCTGAAGAGCTCTGATAGGTCTATAATACTAAGTTGGAAGGTCACTGAAGACCATTTTGGAGCAGAAGAATACAGACATTTGAATAAATTGTTTACTATGGGAAATTTGGGTTGTTACAGAGTTAGTGAACACAAAACAGTGTGTCCCAGTGTACTTAAGTGTTGTGCTGCCTAAGGAATAAAGAATTACTTGTCTCTCAAGAACGGTAAAGAGTCTGAGATTTTACCCTACTTGCAAACTAACAAGTTAATCTGCTACTGTTCAGTGGGTGCTGGCAGGTTCCTGGATCAAAGACAAATGGTTTTATTTACTCATGGTAGTAGTGATTATAGCCAGAGCATCAGCATTTGCACCATTTGCCCAAGTCGCAGTTCTACCAGAGTGATGCTAAGAGGGTCAGATGATACCTGCACAATGCAGTTGATTATATTATAGGAGAGAAACCCTGAGCCCTAGGCATGTATAATAAAGATAATACTAGACAGTAAATAAGCCTGCTCTCTGTTCCAAAGGATGAATATCTTCCAAAGCTGTTTGTTGTACTATCATTTTTGAAAAGATAGTCTAGAACAAAGGAAGTCAGGGCTTTGGCTCACAAAACATCCAGAAATGTGAGACCTATGGAGAATTGTTTCCCAATGGTGTCCTTTAGGATTTTTTCCTAAAACATTTTAGGTGATCCACCAATATAGGACAAATCACATGAATAACTGTTTTATTCTTTTACTTTTAAAATGTTATTTGACCGTATAGCACCTTCAAAGCTTATTTACATCTATTTTTGTGTTAGTATAACAGTTTCTTTATGAAGTTAGTAGAGTGAGCAAAGTAAGTATTTAGATGAGAAACTGAGAGACAGGATATTAGCTGCAAAAGTATTCTGATTGCCAATTATGCATTTCTTCATTAATTACTTTATTTGAATCTTAACATAAAAATCAAATTCTTTTGTAATTACAAGCCAAGTATTACCTCTTTTTTTCACACTGAGAGATGTTAAAACTTACTTAATTTTATCTATATCTGCCCAGCACACAGGAAATACCTAATAAATATATCTTAAATGATTAGATTAATGAACAAGACAGCTTTTCTTACACTAAAATCAAATTATTAAATTCTAGAGCATGGAACTATATTCCTTAAAGCAGTGTTGCTACATTAATAACTCTAAATATTTTGGGGTAAATAATTTGGCCTATATGTTTGCTAGAATTTTTTATGCACAAATTAAGAATCTCTTTTATATAAATTTGGACATCAACGTGGGCATTTTTAGCATTTTCCTTTGAAATTAGAGCAGCCACTTGAATTTAGTGGTTATATTTCATTCCTAGAAATCCTATTTGGCTCTTTTTCAAGTCTATCTGGTCATTTAAAATGATATGTTGTTCTTCATTCAGTATCTTACTCCATTTTGTGAAGTTCTTGAAGGCCCAAATTCCATGATTTGTTTCTGCATATTCTCACTCATGGTTACTGTATTAGTCAGTGTTCTTTAGAGAAACAGAACCAATAAGGTAATATCTCATACAGATATGTAGATAGGAGGAGATTTATTAAAGGAATTGGTTCATGTAGTTATGGAGACCCAAAAGCCCCAGGATCTGTCATCTGAAGCTGGAGAACCAGGAAAGCTCATGCTATAATTCAGTCTGAGTCCAAAGATCCGAGGACCAAGGGAATAAATGGTATAATTCTCAGTCTGAGGCTGAAGGCCTAAGAACCATGAGCTCCCATGTCTGAAAGCAGAAGATGGATTTTCCAAATCAAGACAAGAATTAGAGAATTCGCCCTTATTTCTCCTTTTTGTACTATTGGACTCTCAGTGGATTGCATGATGTCCACCCACATTATTGAAGGAATATCTTCTTTACTCAGTCTAATAATTCAAATGCTACTTTCTTCCAGAAACACCACCACATACATACCCAGAAATAATGTTTTACCACCTATCTAGGTATCCCTTAGACCAGTCAAGTTGACATATAAAATTAGCCATCACAGTGGCTTTTTTCTTCCTATGTTTTATAATTTGGAATTGACATCTCATGTGATCTCATTGCTCCCTTCTCTTAGGTAGAGCAGATTTTCGACTTGTTAACCCTTTTGCTGAGAAGGACAAGTTCTGAAAGTTGCAACTTTATCCAGGAGTCTCAGTTCCCTTCTGCTTTTTACGGATGTACCCTCGGTTATGTCTTCTTTTTCTTCTTTTAAGATTTTATTTTATTTATTTATTTGGGAGAGAGAGAGCGTGTATGAGCAGGGGGAGGGGCAGAGGGGGAGGGAAAAGGAGAGAATCTCAAGCAGACTTCATGCTGAGTTCAACTTGGAGCTTGATCTTCCGACCCTGAAATCATGACCTGAGTTGAAACCAAGAATTGGACACTCAACTGACTGAGCCACCCAGGCGCCCCAGGTTTTGTCTTCTGCATTTGTATTATGTGATTATTAAAATCCACTGATTTTAAGCTCCCTCTCTTTTTGCTCTTTTGCTTTTTGTGAGCTTAGCTATATATTTAAAAGGATACGTATTATATTTATCCAACATTTAAAAATGTCTTTTAAGGGAGATTTTATGTCTTTTATTTATTTGTTTGTTTGTTTTTAAGTAGGCTCCAGCCCCAGCCCCGTGCGGGGCTTGAACTCACAGCCCTGTGAGTTGAGATCAAGACCTGAGTAGAAATCAAGAGTTGAATACTTAAGTGACTGAACCACCCAGGTGCCCTGATTTTATGTCTTTTAAGGGAGATTATTCACTGTGTTCTCAGAAACTCAAGTCTCCAGTTACTTTAACCCATATAGTTTTGTTAAAGTTATTCTGCAGTGGATGGATGCAAATATGTAATTAAAAGGAACACAATCAGCCTTGTTATTATATAAGTATTTGTCCTTATAAAAAAATATATGGTATTTGTACATGGCCAGTGGGTGATGAAGCTTAAAATACTATCAGTAGGATGTAGAGGTTCAAAATATATGAATCCAAACTAATTATAACTCCAGGCTACCATGACCTAGAAAATTAAAATAGTGACATTGTATATGTATTAACTTTAAAGGGAATGTGGACTTTAACTGTTATTTTAATGCTTTCTCAAGAATAATATTCAGATAGTAAGTGTATGGTATTTATTATAATTGTTAATTGGTTTTTAATAAAAGCCCACTGAGTAAAACTTTTGATAGATTGTAACTCAAGGCAAAAATTAACCTAGATGTTTCTGTGTAATTCAGAAGAGGAGGAGCCAATTAACTGGAAAACCCTTTGTGAGGATTTGAATTGTGTTATGTCATTGGATTATTAAATTAAAATTTTAAGATACTGTGAAAAAAAATAAGAGAAAAAGAGAGAAGAATGAGAAACAGCTAGTCACCAGGGAAGGAGTGTATGTGACAAACTTGGTGGGTTGGTGCAGTGGTTGGGTCTTTCCATTTACCACTCAAGAAGTACAGCAGAATTAATAGTGTTATTTCCTGGTCAGTTTGACTGGTTATTGGCAGTTAAACTGCCATCATTCAGACTTAATTTGAATTGATTTTTTTTTTGAAAGATAAAGTTGGTAAAAGGATATTGGATTCTTGTATTATTTATCATTTCTAATGTCACAGTTATTCTCTAAAATTACTAATAGAAAAGAAACTCCCACCCTACCTTCCCCCCCCCTTTTTTTTCTTGTTTTCCTAACTCTTAAGATGATCTTTGTTTAGCGTTTCAATACTTATACTATAGACTGAAGGAGAAGAGGGCAAAATCTGCATGGAAGTTACTATGAAAATGCCTAAATTCACAGGGAACAGTGAAGGGAAGTTTTGACTATATATGCTTCACTCCTATAATGACTTTTCAGGTATGCAAATCAAGACCAAATTTATACAGATTTTATAGGCTGTTTGTTTTGCTTAAAGTCCTAGGTTCGAGTTTCAATATTCAGATGTGGAGAAAATAATAGAAACTGGTATTTACAAGTACTTAAAATTAGACTCCTAAATAAAAAATTAGAGAAAGTATTTTGTGTAGCCCATTCAAGGCATTTTTCTGTTTTCTCACTTGACCTTCGACAATGGCATGTGGTAGGTATCATTATCCCCAAGACACATAGAAATATGTGATTTCAGTTCATTGATGATGGGAGTTGTACTAGAATTAATTTCTATTGATTCTTAGTCCCATGTTCTATTTATAGGATGCTTATTACTGTCTCTAATCCCAGTTAATGAAGAAACACACTGATCACAATATAGCCACCAAATCAAAGTCATTTGGTTTATAGTCCCAGTTAATTGAAAAAGAACACACAGGTCACTGCAAGAAAAACAGAGTCCAGAAATAGACTCACATATACATAGTCAATTGATTTCAACAAAGATGCAAGGGTGATTCAACAGAGAAACAGTAGTCTTTTCATGAAAAGAGCAAAGGAGTGTTTGATATTAGAAATGACTCCCAGATGAGAGGAGTCCAAGATGGTGGAGGAGTAGGAGACCTTAATTTCATCTGGTTCCAGGAATTCAGCTAGATCAAATCATTCTTTTTTTTTTTTTTTAAGAATTTGTTTATTTATTGACAGAGAGAGAGAGAGATTACAAGTAGGCAGAAAGGCAGGCAGAGAGAGAGGAGGAAGCAGGCTCCCAGCTGAGCAGGGAGCCCAATGTGGGGCTTGATCCCAGGACCCTGAGATCATGACCTGAGCCAAAGGCAGAGGCTTTAACCCACTGAGCCACCCAGGTGCCCCTAGATCAAATCATTCTGAACACCTGCTAATTCAGCCGGAGATCAAAGAGAAGAATAGATGCAATCTATGAATAGAAAAGTGACCACTTTCTGCAAGAATGACAAGATGGAAAAACTTACTTCAAAAAAGAGAACAAGAGGCAGTACTGACTGCGAGGGACCTAATCAACATGGACATTAGTAAGATGTCGGAGCTAGAGTTCAGAATAATGATTATAAAGACACTAGCTGGGGGTGCCTGGGTGGCTCAGTGGGTTAAAGCCGCTGCCTTCGGCTCAGGTCATGATCCCAGGGTCCTGGGATCGAGGCCCACATCGGGCTCTCTGCTCGGCAGGGAGCCTGCTTCCTCCTCTCTCTCTGCCTGCCTCTCTGCCTAGCTGTGATCTGATCTCTCTCTCTCTGTGTCAAATAAATAAATAAAATCTTTAAAAAAAAAAAAAAGACACTAGCTGGGCTTGAAAAAAGCATAGAAGACACTAGAGAATCCCTTTCTAGAGAATTAAAAGAACTAAAATCCAACCAGGTCGAAATTGAAAAGGCTGTTAATGAGGTGCAATAAAAAATGGAGGCTCTAACTGCTAGGATAAATGAAACAAAAGAGAGAATTAGTGATATAGAAGACTAAATAACTGAGAATAAAGAAGCTGAGAAAAAGATAGCTAACAACTACTGGATCATGAGGGGAGAATTCGAGAGAGATGTAATACCATAAAGAGAAAAAATATTATAATAATTGTTATCCCAGAAGAAGAAAGTAAAGAGCAGAATGTATATTGGAGCAAATTATAGTAGAGAACTTCTCTAATCTGGGGAAGGAAACAGACATCAAAATCCAGGAGGCACAGAGAACTGCCCCCCCCCCAAATCAATAGAAATAGGTCAGCACCCTGACATCTAATATAAAACTTAAAAATCTCAGAGACAAAGAGAAAATCCTGAAAGCAGCTTGGGACAAAAGATCTGTAACCTACAAGGGTAGAAACATTAGATTGGCAGCAGACCTCTCCACGGAGACCTGGCAGGTCAGAAAGGACTGGCATGATATATTCAGGAAGCTAAACAAGGGAAATATGCATCCAAGAATACTTTATCCAGCTAGGATGTCATTCAAAATAGAAGGAGTGATAAAAAGCTTCCAGGACAAACAGAAGCTAAAAAGATTTGTAATCACCAAACCAGCCCTATAAGAAATATTAAAAAGGGGTCCTCTAAGCAAAGAGAGAGCCCAGAAGTAACATAGACCAGAAAGGAATAGAGTCATTGTACAATAACAGTCACTTTACAGGCAGTATAATGGCACTAAATTCATGTCTTTCAGTAGAACTTTGAATGTAAATGTGCTAAATGCTCCCAGTCAACTGACACAGGGTATCAGATTGGATAAAAAAGCAAGAGCCATTGATATGCTGTCTGCAAGAGACTCATTTTAAACACAAAAACATCTCCAAATTTAAAGTGAGGGGGTGGAAAAACCATTTGTCATGTTAATGGACATCAAAAGAAAGGTGGGGTGGCAATCCTTATATGAGACAAATTAGATTTTAAACCAAAGACTAATAAGAGATGAGGAAGGACACTACATCATACTTAAAGGGTCTGCCCAACAAGAAGATCTAACAATTGTAAATGTTTATGTCCCTGACATGGGACAATTATATAAGCCAATTAATTTTTTAAAAAGATTTTATTTATGACAGAGAGAGATAGCAAGAGAGGGAACACAAGCACAGGGGAGCTGGTGAAGGTGAAACAGGCTCCCTGCTGAGCAGGGAGCCCAGTATGGGGCTTGATCCCGGGATGCTGGGATCATGACCTGTGCCCAAGGTAGATGCTTAACGACTGAGCCAGCCAGGCGCCTCTATATAAGCCAGTTAATAACAAAATCAAAGAAACACACCAATAATACAATAACAGTAGGGTACTTTAACACCCCCCTTACTGCAATGGACAGGTCATCTGAGCAAAAGATCAACAAGGAAATAAGGGCTTTGAATGACACACTGGACCAGATGGATTTCACAGGTATATTCAGAGCATTACATACTAAAGCAACAGAATACACATTCTTCTTGAAGGCAAATGGAACATTCTCCAGGATAGATTACATACTGGGTCACAAATATCACATACTGGATTGCATATCAAAAGATTGGGATCATTCCCTGCATATCTTCAGACCACAGTGCTTTGAAACTGGAAGTCAATCACAAGACAAATGTTGGAAAGAACTCAAATACATGGAGGCTAGAGAGCATCCTACTAAAGAATGAATGGGTCAACCAGGAAATTAAAGAAGAATTTTAAAAATTCATGGAACCAAATGAAAATGAAAACGCAACTGTTAAAATCTTTGGGATGCAGCAAAAGTGGTCCTAAGAGGGAAGTATAGAGCACTACAAGCCTTTCTCGAGAACAAGAAAAGTCTCAAATACAGAACCTAACTTACACCTAAAGGAGCTGGAGAAAGAACAGCAAATAAAGCCTGAACCAAGCAGGAGAAGAGAATTAAAGATTATAGCAGAAGTCAAGGAAGTAGAAACCAAAAGAAGAGTAGAACAGATCAATGAAAGTAGGAGCTGGTTCTTTGAAAGGATAATAAGATCCATAAACCGCTAGCCAGACTTATCAAAAATAAAAGAGAAAGGACCCAAATAAATAAAATCATGAATGAAAGAGGAGACATCACAACCAACTCTGAAGAAATACAAACAATTATAAGAACATATTATGAGCAAGTATATGCCAAAAAATTAGGCAGTCTGGAAGAAATGGATGCACTCCTAGAGACATATAAGCTACCAAAACTGAACCAGAAAGAAACAGAAAACCTGAACAGACCCATAACCAGCAAGGAAATTGAAGCAGTAATAAAAAATCTCCCAACAAACAAGAGCCCAGGGCCAGATGACTTCCCAGGGGAAATCTACCAAACATTTAAAGAAAAATTAATACCTATTCTTCTGAAGCTGCTCCAAAAAGTAGAAACGGAAGGAAAATTTCCAAACTAATTTTATGAGGCCAGCAATACCTTGATCCCAAAACCAGACAAAGACCACCAGAAAGGAGAATTGCAGACCAATATCCCTGATGAACATGGATGCAGAAATTCTCACCAAAATACTAGCCAGTAGGATCCAGCAGTACATTAAAAGGATTATTCACCACGACCAAGTGGAATTTATTCTTGGGCTGCAAGGTTGGTTCAACATCTGCAAATCAATCAATGTGGTACACTACACAAATAAAAGAAAGGACAAGAACCATATATATGATCCTCTCAATAGATACAGAAAAAGCATTTGACAATGTATAGCATCCTTTCTTGATTAAAACTCTCCAGAGTGTATACCTCAATATCATAAAAGCCATCTACAAAAAGCCCACAGCAAATATCATTCTCAGTGGGGAGAGCATCTCTCTCAAGATCAGGAACACAACCAAGATATCCACTCTTACCACTGCAGTTCAACATAGTACTAGAAGTCCTAGCCTCAGCAATAATACAACAAAAAGAAATAAAAGTCATCCAGATTGGCACTCTTTGCAGATGACATGATTCCCTGTGGAAAACCCAAAAGACTCCACTCCAAAATTGCTGGAACTCATACAGGAATTCAGTAAAGTGGCAGGATGTAAAATCAGTGCACAGAAATCAGTTGCATTTCTATACATCAACAATGACAGAATAAAGAGAAGTTAAGGAGTCAATCCCATTTACACTTACATGCAACATCATCAGATACCTAGGAATAAACCTAACCAAAGAGACAAAGGATCTGTACTCAGAAAACTACAGAATACTCATGAAAGAAATTGAGGAAGACACAAAGAAATGGAAATACGTTCCATGCTCCTGGATTGGAAGAACAAAAATTGTGAAAATGTCTATGCTTTCTAGAGCAATCTACACATTTAATGCAATCCCTATCAAAATACCATCAACTTTTTTCACATAACTGGAACAAGTAATCATAAAATTTGTATGGGACCAGAAAAGACCCCTAATAGCCAAAGGAATGTTGAAAAAGAAAACCAAAACTGGTGGCATCACTATTCTGGACTTCAAGCTGTGTTACAGAACTGTAGTCATCAAGACAGTATGGTACTGACACAAAAACAGACACATAGATAATGGAACAGAATAGAGAACCCAGAAATGGACCCTCAACTCTATGGTCAACTAATATTCAACAAAGCCGAGGACAGGACCTGTTGGCAGAAAGAGCTGATGAACAGGGGTTGTGAGAGATGGGTGATTATATACTTGGGAGTTGGAGAAGTAAGGACAAAGGGAGGTGTCCAAAAGGACTTTCATATGCTAAAGAAGACCCTCAGGATACTGGAGGCTTGGCTATTATCAAATTAAGGTTGTTTTTCCTTCTAGTAAGGCATTAACATTAAGACAGTTGGGAGCTTCCTGGGGAAATATTATATTCTGTCTATCTCAAGTCCTTGTCAGTGTGCTGCAGGTCATGAAGAAATTTAATTTTATTTACTTTCCCTTCTGCCTTGGTTTCCCACATCACTCATTGAACGGAGGGTAATGTTAGGGCTCCAGGAAATTGAGTTACGGGTCTGTGGAAGTTAAGCTATTGATAAGGATGCTTTTTCCTTGTAAATCACTAACACATTGATAGGTACACTGATGGAGACTCATGTCTTGCAGGTCTGTGTTCTCTATTAGTTAATCATTTGTTTTTCCCTTCCCTTAGTTTTAGGACAGTCAGGAGTCTCTGAGGAATGTCACACATTTCCCACCTGGGAGTGTATGTCTGGGGGTTAAGGGAGGGCGTTGGGCGGTGTCAGCTTGTGCTTTGTCCTCAGCTTGCCTTTTGCTCCTTATCAGAAGGGGGATGCAGGAACTTCAAAGATGTTGTTATTGTATTAATTCTTCAGCTAGGTGATAGGACGCTGTGCTTTATTACTCCTTAAGTTCTACCTATATGTCGTATGTGTTTCTAGAATACATGACTAAATTTCATTAAGAAACATAAATAAAAGTGATTTAATTTTGTAAGAATACTAAAGACTTAAGAAAAATGAGATTACCACATTTGTCAGTCCAACTTCATTAAATAGTTTTTGTCTAGAGCTGTAATATTTGGGATTTAGGAAGACTTAGCTTTGCAATAACAGAGGGCAGATGTTTTATATTCTGGTTTTCCTTTAATTTTTTCTGGTGTTGACATCAAATTTTAACATGATATTAACTCTGTGTTTTAGGAATCTGCAGAACAAGGACAGAAGCAGATATGGTTAAGTTGGAGGTTTTCAGTAAGACAGCTAAAATAATTTAACAGTCTCATAGTGAATGAGATGAAAGGAGAGTCCTCATTGATTAAGGCCAGGCAGTATGAGTTGAGAAAATAATAAGAGCTCAGGTGGTATTAGGGTAGAAACTCAGGCAGGAGGCGTACCATATGAAGGAGTAGGGGGCTAGTGGTAGTGGTGGGAAGGGCAAAGACTAAAGTTGAATGAAAATCAATATTTCCAATTTTCAAATGATTTTCAATCATTTCAATATTGCTGGGGCATGAAGGAAAAACCCTTCTTGTTGTATTTCCTTCTGTGACAAGTTTTCAGTGGGGAATAAATGTTAGTTTTCCATCTTGCTTTAAAAAAGTGATAATTTCCAACTTGACTTTGTCATCTCATTATAGCGTTTGACATCTGCTTTCCTAACATCATCATTTATGGCTGAAATATAAGCAGTTTAGAATATAAGTGAATGGTTGGTTCTAATCCCACTCCTGGGATTAGAATTTTCTCCAGCACCAAGAATTAAGAAATGCCAAAATATATTTATAGTATTAAATCTTATACCTAAGGAGTATTCTCTTGCAATACCACAATCTTCAGTTCTGATACTAGTAACCACACAGAGTTAACACAGACCTTACAGATTAAAGGCATAGTCCCCAAGAGACTGCCCTCACTTCAGCCTCTGATTGCAAGTTTTGGAGTCCCAGAACGCCCACATTTCTAGTGAACTGGATACAAATATGGGGTATTTCCCACAAGACCCCCTCAGGTTCAATAAATAGCTGGAAGCTAGAACAACTCACAGAATTCAGGAAAGCACTGTACTAATGATTATAGTTTGTTTATACAGCATACAAATCAGGACCAGCCAAATGAAAAGATACATAAGGTGAAGTCTATGAGGGTTCTACACATAGTAGTTTCATTCTCTCTGCCCTTAGAATCAAGGCACGTCACCCTCCTGCACAAGCTCCTTACAGCTTCTGTGTTCAGAGTTTTTAATGGGGTGCATTATCTAGCCCTATTAATTATATCATTGGCCACATGACTGAACTCAGTCTCTAGCTCTCCTGCCTTGCCCCAGAGGTTGGGCTGATGTTAAATGGCTCAAAGCCAGCCCCAGCCCTGTGGGCACATGGTTGGTCTTTCTCGATTGGCCTGTTCCCACCCTGAGCCATCTCTTTAGCATAAGCTACCTAGAGGTCCACAGTGAGTGACCTTATTAGTGCAAACTGTCATAGCCCGCTCATGAATAACAAGACATTCTTATCCCTGGGGAAAATCCAAGGGTATAGATGTTCCGTCCAAGGAACCAGGTACAAAAACCAGTCAGACTCTATGTTAGGCAACACTCTGGATCCAGAAGGTTAAACAGTATTCAGGGATTTTGCTTTCTATGTCTGGCATTGTCCCTGGAGAGCAGTATCTAATTTGTCTTCTCTATTTTGTCTATTATCAGTTTCTCAGCACAGGTAAAACTAAGAACCAAGTGATGAAACCAAAATCGTTATCTTCCACTCCCTTGAAGCTTCTAGCAAGAGAACTATATTTGCAACTTCTGCCTTCCCTCTGAGCCATTAAGGCATAGATTGCAAATTGGTGACTTGCAGGTTTTAGCAGATGTTTTATTTGGTGCTCACTTTAAAAAAACTTTTTTTAAAATTACATGTCAATATTTTAAGACTCTGGAGAGTTCACATTAAAGTGAACTTTCTGACTTGTCTTCAACTCAAAAACATTTCAGGACCTGTGTTCCTATTTAGCAGTACTTGGCTGAAGTGGAGTAGTGGCCATCCTCTTTAAAAGGCCATTTAGAAATCTCTACAGCTTATCACAGTTCTTATCTGCCTGCATTACACTAAACTTATCCCACAACTTGGTCTTTAAAGAACCTGAGTTAAAAAGAAAATTTTTAAAAAGCCCATGCATAATGTATCAGCCTCTGACTGGAGCCCTTTGTTTATGTCATCTCTGTTATTCTGGATATAATCCTATGAGGTAAGCATTTTAACTCCCATTTTATAGTTGAATAAAATGAAACTGGCTAAATGAATTTCTGAAATAAAATTCCCAAGGCTTCATAATATGTGGAAGAACTAGAATTCATATCCCATTGTTCACTGGTTATAGTTCTGCTAACCTGGCCCCATACCTCTGGCTCTTAGTCCATTCTTTTTTTTTTTTTTTATAGGTTTTATTTATTTATTTGACAGAGAGATAGAAAGCACAAGTAGGCAGAGCGGCAGGCAGAGGGAAGAGGGAGAAGCAGGCTCTCCGCCGAGTAGAGAGCCCCATGCGGAACTCAATCCCAGGACCCTGGAATCATGACCTGAGCTGAAGGCAGATGCTTAACCGACTGAGCCACCCAGGCGCCCTCTTAGTCCATTCTTAAAGGCAGGTTCTAAGCCTTACTCTTCATTATATCCGCATACACATTGGCACAATGCCTGCAAATGTAGTGGGTTTTCCATAGATGAGTATTGATTTCAGTTGGATTTTTGGGGGGCAGAATTGAAATATTTGGCAGCTAATTGGATGTTAGCCATAAGGAAAAGGAAGATTTTTTGGCCCCAAAGAGGGCCAAGGGAATTTGAGGTTGATGACTGGAAAGATAGTGATGCTCTTTGGAGAAATAGAAAACAGTGAAGAGCAAATTTGAGAAAGAAAATGACTAATGTATTTTGAATGATTTCTGTGTGTCAGTCACTGTGCTTATATATCTTTACATCCATCACCTTATTTAGACATAAGAAGCTTTTGCTAAAGGAACTATTCTGCATTTTACAGAGAAGAAAATAGGCTCAGAGATTTTAAGTAATTTATCCATTGTCTCATAGTTAGTAAAATGGTGGAACTAGGATTTCAACCTGGGATTATGTGGCAGGAGAGTTCATTTTGGGGAGGACATATTTATTAGGTTTAGAGCACTAACAGGGTAGCTTTATGGCAATGTCTAGCATATAGCTGGAAGTAGAGAAACTGCTCTGGAGATATGTTGGGCCAGAAATTATTCATCTGAAATTTATCTGCAGAGAGTTGATTGTCACAGTGATTGGTTTGTCGACATTTATCCAGGAAAGGAGTAAAGAAGCTAAAAGATCCAAAGCCAGAAAATTGAACATTTGTTTACTGAGTAAGGAGTGAAGATCCTTTTTACCTTTTGGAGAATAAAAATAATTTTGCATGTATTAAGAATTAAGAATAATTCTTATGAGGCAAAGATATTTTCATTGTTCCAATTTTGTAATAAACTTAAAAAATTAATTTATTTTGTTAAGTATACTTGTTAGAGTTAATATTATAAAAGACATAGTGAACTTTTAAAATTGAAAGAGATTTAACATATAACATGTAAATTTAAGGTATACAACATGTTGATTTGATTTATATGTTGTTTATATATTGATTTATATATTGTGCTTTCCAGTACTCTGTCCTTTAGGTCACTGATCTGTTCTGCTTCCTCTGGTCTACTATTCATTATATCTAGTGTTTTGTTTTTTTAAGTAGGCCTCATACTTCATCTAGTATATTTTTAACTTCATTTATTGAGTTCTTCATCTCTGATTGGTTCTTTTTTATGTCTTCTGTCCTTTTGTTGAGGGTCTCACTGAGATCCTCCACTCTTTTCTCCAGTCCAGTAAGTATGTTTATGACCATTACTTAAAATTCTCTATCAGGGATATTACTTTTCTCTGTTTCCTTTAGTTCTCTTGCTGTAATTTTGTCCTTTTCTTTTGTTTGGGACATATTCCTTTGTCTCCTCAATTTGTCTACCTCTGTGTTTGTTTCTCTGTGTTAGGAAAGTCAGCTGTGTCTCCTGCTCTTGAAAGTAGTGGCCTTATGAAGACTAGGTCCTGTAGTTCCCTGCAGTGCACTGTCCCCTGTTCCCCCGAACCTGTTGCTATTGCCTCAGGGGTGTCTCCTATGTGTGTTGTGTGTGCCCTTCTATTGTGGCTGTCCAGTCATCTGCAGTGGCTCTTTTTGCCTGGTCTTTTTGCCTGGCCTTTCATCTGTGCTGTTCAGAGAGCTACAAGAACATTGTCTCATAATTCTCAAATGACTCTCTGAAGTGGGCAGGGAAATACTATTACCCTAACCTGTAGATTTAGGTTGTGGTCTTTAAAAGGTTAAAGAGGTGTTTCACATAGAATTAAAAGCAAAAGTAGGGATGAATTTTAAAAACTGTTTTTTCGGGTGCCTGGGTGGCTCAGTGGGTTAAAGCCTCTGCCTTCAGCTCAGGTCATGATCTCAGGGTCCTGGGATCGAGCTCCACATCGGGCTCTCTGCTCAGCAGGGAGCCTGCTTCCTCCTCTCTCTCTGCCTGCCTCTCTGCCTCCTTGTGATCTCTCTCTTTCTGTCGAATAAATAAATGAAATCTTAAAAAAAAAAAAAAGAATACGTTTAAAAAAAATACTTAAGACTTTACAGAGAACAGTGGACACGTTGTCATTTATTATGTATCACCTAAATGTTTTCAGTGTTAATAACATTTTGTTCTTAAATGTTCTCTAGGACTAGAGAATATGCCAAGCATCCAAGACCAACTTGGGGTGTAAGTTATTAATATTACTAACTTTTTAAAAAAGATATTATTTATTTGAGAGAGAGAGAATGAGCAGGGAGGAGGGACAGAGGGAGAGGGAGAAGCAGACTCCTTGCTGAGCAGGGATCCTGATGTGTGTGGGGCTTGATCCCAGGACCAACCTGAGCTGAAGGCAGACACTTAGCCAACTGAGGCACCCAGGTGCCCCAATATTACTAACTTCTGAAAAGAGACATTTCTACATAAGAATGTGTTACCGTTATTTCAGACATGTTTCTTTCTCTTATTTCCTGTTTGAATCAATAACATCGCCGTCATACTCTTAACCCATGCTGCAAATATCAGTGCTCTTCATTACTTTTCTCTTCCTCACCTCCAGTCCATTTGGTTACTTGGTCCTCTATGTCTATATTACTTGGTGTACCCATCTATCATTCATTCCCTTCGCCACTGCCCTAGATCAGGGCCTCTTTTCTTGGCCTCTAATCTTTTGCTTTTCTAGTCTTTCATGCTGCTTCCTGAAGTATACATCTGACCATTTAACTCTTTTTGAATGGCTTCTATCACCTGAAATCCTAATGCTTTGTTATGAAATCTTATCTTGACTTCATTGTGATATCTTATCCTGACACTCCTTCCATCAGACTAGACTTTTGAATTTCATATAAACAGTCTGTACTATTTTTGTACTTGTACTGTTCCTCTACTCAGAAATACTCCTTCCTCTATTTCTTTCTATAAAAATCCTAGTTGAGATGTCATTTCCTTCATGAATCTCTTTAATTCTTCCAGTGAGGCTTAATATCCCTTTTGTATATACATTTTTAATACCTGGCCTAAACCTTTTCTGTTATATCAATGGAATTTTTAAAAAAGATTTTATTTATTTATTTGAAAGAGAGAAAATGAAAGAGAGAGAGCATGAGCAGGGGGAGGGTTGAAGGGAGAAGCAGACTCCCCGCCAAGCAGGGAGCCCGATGTGGGACTCGATCCTGGGACTCCAGGATCATGACCTGAGCTGAAGGCAGTCGCTTAACCAACTGAGCCACCCAGGCACCCTATATCAATGGAATTTTATTCTGAATTGTAGTTCATTGTGTATATACATCTCTTCTATTCTACCATGACCTTATTATGGGTGGAAACTCTATATAGAACACAGTCACACCTTAAAAACTTTTTATGTAGTAGTCTTTGCTTTCAACTTTTAATTGAATTCTGTAATCCATTGAGCAGATCAATTGAGCATTTTCAAAAATTGATTCACCTTTATACTACCCCTAAAAATTATTAGAATAATTTTGTTTCACAGCTGATAAAAGCTTAGGAAAAAGTTGCTATCTTTGTACATGTTTCCTGAAATCAGCAGTATAGCTAGAAATGGAATCTTCTATTATCTATAAACATTCTAAACAATTAAAATTTTATAGTTAGATGTATTCTACCTATCTCCTATGAAATTGTTGTAGGACATAAATATAGACTGACAGAATTTAAAACATCACTTAGTTTTTTCCATTCTTACATCCTTCCCACTGGCCATTCATTTATCATTTAAAATTGCCTACTATGTTCCAGGCACAATTCTAGATGCTAAAGATACAACTATAAACAAACCCAGTCTAGGTTTAAGAAATGTAAAGAAAACAAATATGTACAATATAGTAGTAAATTAAGAGTTGTACAAAATGGTAATAGTGCTAATGCTATTTCTCTATAATTGTCAGAATCTGGGCTAATGGCTTGCTTTGAGTTTAAATTTATATTTAAATCCTTGCTTGTGTGTCACTTCCCTTGCCTGTGCTAAATTTTGTTAGGGTTTGTATTTTGGGTTTTAGATTATATGGTGATATATAAGTATTAAATCTAAATAGAATTTATTAAACTTAAATATAATTTTTTGAAATAAATGTGTGATTCATGTTAAATAATATGTGAGCTCCCAGAAAAATTGAACATCAAATTTTTAAAATATCTTATTAAAGATTATTTATTTATTTATTTATTTGAGAGAGTACAGAGGGAGAGGGAGAGCCAGACTCCCCGCTGAGCAGAGAGCCAGATGTGGGGCTATCCCAGGACCCTGAGATCATGACCTAAGCCAAAGGCAGACACTTAACTGGATGAGCCACCCAGGTGCCCCATGAGCATCAGTTGTTTTTTATTTTAACTTTTTCAGCAATAGAGGATAACTTTTTTTTTTTAAAGATTTTATTTATTTATTTCACAGAGGGACAGAGATCACAAGGAGGCAGAGAGGCAGGCAGAGAGAGAGAGAGAGGGGGAAGCAGGCTCCCTGCTGAGCAGACAGCCCGATGCGGGCCTCGATCCCAGGACCCTGAGATCATGACCTGAGCCGAAAGCAGAGGCTTTAACCCACTGAGCCACCCAGGCGCCCGAGGATAACTTTTAAAAGACTGATGAAAAGGGGTGCCTGCATGGCACTGTCAACTAGGCGTCTGACTCCTGATTTCGGCTCAGGTCATAACCTCTAGGTCACGGGATTGAGTCTGGCCTCTGGCTCTGTGCTCAGCATGGAATCTGCTTGGGGTTTCTTTCTACTCCCACAGCCCCCCCTCTCCAAACAAGTAAATAAATCTTTTAAAAACCCAAAAAACAAAAACGACTGATGAAAAACTTTAGATGTTAAATAGTCATTTTTCACTTGTGTGATACAAGTCTTTATATATGGTAGTTTGCTTAAATGTAGGTGCACACATATACATACATACACACACATCATAGCCTGATGAGCAGTTTATTTCCATTGGGTGCCAGTTAATTTTATTTGTTTGCTAATCTTTTTTTTTTTTTTTGTAGTTTGTATTTATTTTTTTTTTCCAGTTCTATTGAGAGGTAACGTGTTTGCTAATCTTAAAACAGCCATCACCTCTATTTGGCTGTAAAAGCTCTCTCTGCTCTAGCATAGCTTACTTTTTGCTCTAGCAAAATATGTCTGTCATTACCAGGCCTCCCCTGCCAATTGACCTAAGATAAGCTGTTTCCCAACAGTCCTTGCTGTATGAGTAGTAAATCATTGCCAGCTTCTCAGTCTTACCCACTGGCCCAGCTAATTAGATCAGAGGGAACGCTGAACAAAGGTTGCTTACCATTCACAGGCTGAACAGGTATTTGTGACATGATTTGGTGTGACAGGCTCTGCTCAGGCAGAGATAATAGTTTTAGGGTGAAATAGATTCTCCTTAGGATTTTCAACTTATTGGTGTAGGGAAATTGCTTAATGGTGGTAAGCCCTGTAACTGAGAGGTCACATAGAGCTTTCATTAGGGTAGTATTTATTGGCCATCTGTATACGCAGAAGTTTTCTGGGAAGGAGAAGAGAAGAGTACTGATGGACAGAGGCATACACTATGTGTGGAATATCCACATGGGTGTATATGAAAGTTTGTATGTATGTAAGAAAGAGGCACATACCTGATAGAGTGACAATACTTCTTGATGGTTTCCTAGGCCCTGAGAAGCCCAGTGTCCTCTTCACCCTCCTACAGACCTACCATGGCTCATTCCCAACTCTGTGCATTTGCTTAAATTAGTCTCCGTACTTTTTGTCTCTCTCCCCACTTCAGGCCATCCTCAATATTGTCACCAGGTTAGTGTTCCTTAAAATCTGCTTTGATCATGATATTTATCTGGCCAAAAATCATAAAAAATCATTTAAAAAATCATAAAAAATCATATATATTTCCCACACTACCTTCATAATAAAGTTTAAGCTCCTTATCATTGTGCATATGTGCCTATAAGGCACATAGGATATTTTGTATGAAAGAATGAAGTGCATTTTTAATACATCTGGCATTTTAAAGATTTATTTATTTTAGAGAGTGGGGAGCAGAGGGAGAGAATCTCAGGCAGACTTCCTGCTGAGTGCAGAGCCAGACAGAGGGCTCAATCCCATGATCCTGAGGTCAGGACCTGAGCTGAAATCAAGAGTCAGAGGCTTAGCTGACAAAGCTACCCAGGTGCTCCAATACATTTGGTATTTTAGTATCCCAGCTCTTGGTGAGAGTCAGTAGCTCTGTTCTTCTGGCCGTTTGTCTCGAGGAATTTTACTGAGAGTATCAACTGGACTAAAAGCCCCAGAATCATTTGTTGTAGAAGAAAACAGAAATGTCTTTGAGGTTGAAATAAGAGCTACTAGAGGCATGTCTCTACATTTTGAATATATCTTAGATAGTAGTGCGTTCTGGGGCTTGTGCCCGGTGGAAGACTTTTATGAGACCAGCCTTGTCAATACAGCTTCTTGCCCACTGATAGGCAGTCTGATGAAAGCTCTGTCTTTTGATTAACCTGACAGTGTGCCAAACTGTCTAGTAACCTTCTCTTTGAATTTTAAATTCTAAATGTTTTTATTGATCAGAAAGAAATAGCCCTTTAGAGACCATTTAAATTTTTTTTTTTTTGGAAGTTTTGACCACCACAATTCTGAGGGAGTTGTTGACGTATAGTGTGGTTTGTTAAATTGGCATTCATTCGGGTATTTTTTAGAACTCCCATGTTTCATGAGTCAGCATCCAGCCTCGTCCTCTATTTTGAAAAAAGATGGGAAGAACAGCAAGATATAACTCTTGGCAAGATAAGAAATTCAGTTATCCTTCTCCTCATAATGACTCCTATTATCTATAGACTTTCTCTTTTAAAGATTATCCTTAAAAATTAGCCCTTTACTCTAGAATTCAGTCTTTTACAGTTTTTTTCCCATCTGTGTCCTATTCCTTCTCTAAAGGAATTCTTCAGCCAGATTAGCCTATACATTCTCCTTCCTCCTCCCAGCACACCAGGCGTATTTCTACTTCAGTGTTTTTGCACAATTGCCCCGCCTGAAATATCCTTTTTCCTATCTCTAGTTTGCAAGGCCCCGCTTAATATTTACTTCCTCAAATCAGAATAATGGTAAGTTATTTATCAGCAGTAATAACTACGTTTTAAATAAATGATCTACCTCTTCAGTGGCAGAAGAAATCTGCACTGTGAATTTCTAGTAAGCCCTAGGTGACTGGGCATTTTGGAAATAAAATTGCAGGGGTATTAGACAAAAATGTAGTTTTTGGAATCTTTTGAAATAACAGACCCATCAACGCTAGGCCCACTTATCTACAAACAACAGGCTGGAGTTGAGAAATGATTATCCCCTCCCTTTTTTTTTTTTTTTTAAGATTTTTTTTTTTTATTTGGCAGAGAGAGGGAGAATACAAGCAGTGGAGCAGCAGGCAGAGGGAGAAGCAGGCTCCCCGCTGAGCAAGGAGCCCAATGAGGGACTTGATCCCAGGACCCTGGAATCATGACCTGAACTGAACTCAGACCATTAACCAGCTGAGCCACCTAGGGTGATTATCCTTTTAAATGATATTTGTATTTGCCACTTTAGTCCCACCACTCCTTACTCTGTCCCCATATTGCCCCAGACTACCTTGGTTCTCTTTTTGAACCTCTGCATCATGGGCAACTGAATTCAAGCTGGTGGCTATAGAGCTACCCAAGGAAAATGAAAGACTAGTTTTCCAAGGAAAAAAGAGATTATCAAAGTCCTTTATGGCCTGTGTTTTAACATCTAAGACTTCATATTTACTTCCTGTCTTGTAATTGATAATAATCAGCGAGAATAACTCATAGAATAAGGATATTTAAACATGGGTTAGGTTGCCAGGAAATGAAATACCTTTAGGAAAGTAATTTTTGTTATCTTGACTCCGAGGAGGGAGAAATCACTAAGAAGGGCTGTCTGAGCCCTGACATCCTTTTTAGGATCCATTTCCTCCACAGGTTGAGCCCTTTGGAATAATAGAATGGGAGCGAAGATTTCAAAACAGCTAATACATAGGAGCAGGAATTCATATTGTTCCCAAATATAGTTATTCCTTTCTCTTTTCTCATCTGAGTCTTCCTATAAACATTTTGATTAGGCAGTAATAGTTGGTAATTGTCCAATGTTTTAAATATTTTCAAGTTCTTTTTTTATAGTGTCTCATTTAAATTCTAAAAAACCCCTACAAAGTGGGATAGAATAGATGAAGAAAGTTAGACTCTAGGAGTTTAAGTAAATTACCTGAGTTCATGTGAATATTATATGATAGAATTGGAAGTAGATCCCACATCTTCAGATTTCGTGCCTTGTGTTTGTAATTTGATACTGTCTTGGTCTTCATTATCTTCCTCTGAATGATCGCATCCTGTTTTTGTATGTACTACCAAATGATAGAGGCAATCACTAAGCCCATGTGAAGGAGATAATAATAAACGATTGAATTTTAAAACTGGGTCAACCTCTATCTGTAATTTATTTAGTCTTCTTTAACTCATTGAATAAACTACCTGCAAGGTGACTAAAATTTCTTCATTATGCCAAAAGTTTTCTTCTACATCTTTTTTTTTTTAAAGATTTTATTTATTTATTTGACAGTGAGATACAGAGAAAACATAAGTAGACAGAGCAGAAAGCAGAGGGAGAGGGAGACTCGATCCTAGAACCCTGGGATGTGCGGCTCGATCCTAGAACCCTGGGATCATGACCTGAGCCGAAGGCAGCAGCTTAACCAACTGAGCCACCCAGGCATCCCATTGTTCTACATCTTTAATGGAGATAAAAAATGCTGATCTTTATGACTTACTGAAATTGCCTTTCAATTTTTTAAATTTATTGTCTTTTTTTGTGTGTGTTTAGAATGTGAGCTTCTTAAGGGTAAGACTCTTGGCTTGTTTGCCACTGAACTCTCAGAATTTAGAATTATATACCTGACCAGTATAATACACTCAATTAAGTGTTTGATACCTAATTTGCTGATTTAGTGTTTTATGATCCTCCATGGAGGACCTGCTGTCCCAAATCAAATGTTGGTTGCTTTCTGACATTCCCTTTATCCCTTAGGTCCAATAGGGGTGGTCAGCCCTGTGAAGGAGTGTAAACATTGACCTAGATCTGCTTGGAGTTGAAACAATTATCTTTATGTGGTAAAAGTCTCTTGAGTCAGGTGGCAGATTGGTTTAATCTTTGTATACCTTTTTCTTTCAGTGCTGCTTGTACCTTTGTAGCCATCAATACTGTCAAATCCCTTTTGTTCACAGGTGTCATGTGTTGAGGTCAGTCTATACCATGAAGTGGGAGAAGTTGGGAAGCGTTGCTTTTTAGATTGTAATCAAAGCTTAAGATTCTAGACTTCTGTAAGAGGTTTTCTACATGGTAAGAGTTCTGTGTTAATGTAGTTGAAAGATGTGTTTTAACCAGTGCATCTGCAAGTCTTCTATATCCAAGAACAGAAAACACACAGAAGTCCAGATTCTAAAAGGTTAAGAAGGGCTTACTGTTTATTCCCAAGATTTTGCCAGTTTCTTCATGGTTGAACCTGGCCTTTTCTGATTCCTAGTATTTGAATCCACTGGGTGGTCTTGTTGAATAAAACCTCTGTTAATAAGGGAAAACAGGGCAAAAAGCATGCCTGATCCTTGCAGGGAGAAGAAGACTTTTGAAAGAGCACAAAGCTCTCAGGATGTTAAGTAACACTGTAAAAACATGCAGGAGTTGATTTACTGTTTGGGGCTTGTCATAGCCTGAAGCAGTTGGTGCTGTTCCCCAATATAAGAACTTTTTTGTTTCTCTAGGACAATGTCAGGCCCCAGGAGTCTTTCACGTGACTGTTTGTGACTATTAAGAGCCAAGTGCCTGTTTTTAAGAAAACAGAGCTGGTAGTTCAAGTGTTCAGCAGAACTACTTATTATTAAGTGACAAGGGACAGGATGTGTGTAACAGGATGGAAAGAGAAACTAATATTTATTGAGAGTCTATTTCACACTAGACATGGTGGTGGATGCTTGCATATGTGCTATATTATTTAGTCCTTATAACAGTCCTATGAGATAGGTATTATTTTTCCATTTTCTAGATTTGGAAACTAAGACTTCAAAAAACTTGAATGACTTTCCCAAGGTCACACAGCTAATAACTGGACTAGATCTAAATCCAAATTGTCTAACTCTCATACCAATAATTTTTTCCCCATAATACCTCTTTGGGTTCCATGGGTAATAACAGAGAGAGCTCACTTTCTGATTTTCCTATACAGGGAGAGAGGGAAACAGTATAAAATGGCAGAATTTACATGCATTTACATATTCCTTTCTAAACTTAACCTTCAAAATGTTTTAAATATAGTGAACTTTTAAACATAATACTGAGATCTCATGAGTGATACAGTAGATGAGATGAGAAGTGTTTTTCTCCCCAACTTAAAAATGATTGCAGAAGTATAGGTGATTTCTTTGAAATTTCCAATAGAGTCATTATGTCCTAAGGAAAAGAAGCTACTAGTGACTTTCAGGGTAAATAGCATCTTCACTGTCATATGTTTAGATTTAAGCTCTAGTTGAGAATTCCCATTTTTAAGCAGTTTTATTTTTAATCTAAGTATTTCTTGGAGGCTGACTCAGACTTAGGGTCTCTGTCCTATAAATGACAGAATTATTAGATGTTCTTTCTTAATGCTCACATTATAGAATTTTTACTTTTCATTAGTGAAGATGAAATAAAGGCTTTGCATTAGAATTTTCTTTTCTCTTTTTCAGACTATAGATGTAAACTCTCATTCAGCACAGTGATGAGAATATAATATTTGCTTTGCTGGAGGCCCTTTCTCACAGTTTGAAAGGCGGGACACAGGAATTTTCTTGTTTGTTTCATTATATTTTCTTTACCCTCAGGGATCATTTGACTTTCATTTGAAGTTCTAATTGATGGAAGGGGGAAAAACAGAAAAATGCTGAAACATTGGAGCTAATAACATAGAAAAACCCAAATTAAATTAGATTTCAAATCTCCAAAATGAGTTTATACTTCTATACTTAGAATTGGTACAGTTGTTATAAAACTTTTTGGTTTTGTTTTGTTTTAACCTCTGGTGTAGAGTAGTAATTTAGCATAAATAGAATAATTTTATTGGTTTTCTAAGAGAATGTATGGAGGATGAGATTATCATACTAAAATAGTAGATTGGAAATGCAGTGCATACCAGCTCCCTTGCCCCCTTGCATGGGCAAGGGATTTATGGAAATGAATTATGAATGGCATCTTAACTGTGGACTTCCTGATTTTTTTCAGTGTTGTTGTTGAATATTAAAATAAACTCTCAATTTGACTTTAAGAAAATTACTTGATTTGAGTATTCTCCTCTTCTTTCTTTGGATTGACAGGAAGGACAGAGTTTGCACCTGAGCTCCTGAGTCGGTTTTTAGTCAGAGTACTCGTTATCAGTCCCCTACACTAGTTCATGTTCTTGGCAGCACTATCCTGGAGTCTTCGTGTTCAGTGCCTTTGTCATACTCTTCCACCCCACTTCACTGGCCGGCGTCCTAGTGGGAGCTCAGCAGGAATGAACGTGCTCTGTGTAGTACTTCTGGTATTCTTCCCCCAGCCAGTGCTTGTTTACTCCCTGGGCTAGGACAGGCAGCAGCAAGATATCTGGAGGCAGCCTTTAGGAGCATCCAGACAGCCAAGATGCTCCTGCCAATTTCAGGCTGGCACTGAAGTACCTTGGTCAGACTAGATTGCTATAGGCAGGGTGTACGACAGAGTACAGTAATTTTTCTCTTTGGGAAACTAAATAGAGATGCTGCTTAATCAATTTTATTTCATTCTTGCTGAGTATAAGATAATGTGGTAAAATCTTCATAACAATCTTACCAGTTAAATCTGTTAAAATCACTATTTTGCAGAATAGAAAGCTTAAAACTACCAGCCACACAGCTAGAAAGTGGTATTTTGATTTACATTTGAATTTAAGTTTGTATGACTTCAAAGCCCATGTCCATTAGTTGTTGGGGGTAGGTTCTTAGTAAATAGATAGACATTCCCTCATACATAGAATCTCATCATGAGGGAAACATAAGACAAACCCAAATTGATATTCTGTAAAAATAGCTTGTACTCTTCAAAAATATCAGGACCAAGAAACACAAGAAAGGCTGACTGAGAAGCTATTCCAGATTAAAGGGGACTAAAGATGCATGACATCTAAATGCAGTCAATGTGTGATCGTGAATTTGACTGGGGAGCAGGAAAAAAAAACTTTATAAAGGGCACTATTGGGGCATTTGCTAAAACTTTAATATAGACTGGGTTCCATAGTAGCATTTATCATTATCATATAACCATGGTTATGTAAGAAAATGCCCTTTTTTAAGATTTTATTTTATTTACTTACTTATTTTGGAGAGAGCCAGAATGAGCTGGGGGAGGGGCAGCGAGGGGGGGAGAGAGCATCTCAAGCAGACTGTGCACTGAGCACAGAGCTCCTGTGTGGGGCTTGTTCTCATGACCCTGAGATCATGACTTGAGCCAAAACCAAGTCAGATGCTCAACTGATTGAGCTATCCAGGTGCCCTGAAAATGCCATTGTCTTTAGGAAATACGCACTAAAGATTTAGGAATAAAAGGGCACGACATCCCCTACTTACTCTCAAGTAGTTGTGAGAGAGACAGAGAATGACAAAGTCAATGTGGCAAAATGTAAGCAGTTGAACAAATGGTCAATCTGGGAAAGGAGTATAAGAGAGTCATATTTTTGCCAAATTATTTGTATATTTGAAATGCCTTGTGATACAGGAAATAAAGACAAAAGAAAAAATTAAATTTTCTTACTACCTATAGCCCATTGACAAGTCCTTGAAACAGGTAGAGTGACCTTCCTCTGGGAGCTCAGCTGCCTCAATGTTGACACTTTGCTCGAGGCAAAAGGCAATCTTAGCTTAACATTATCCCAACCTCTAGGATCCTGTAAGTCTTCTTTAACATATAAAAATTCCTTTGGAAACTTCCTTTATCTCTACCCCCCAAGATACATGTTAGCAACCAGCCTTCAAGCATATGGTCCACTGATATACATCTGAAAGGTCTCATGACTGAGGATTTCTAGACAGTAATAAATGACCTTTTCCTAACAATACCTAGCCCCTTCAGGGTCCTGGAAACCTTGCCTTCAAAATTCTTTAGGGACTTAATGCTATCCCTAACCTCCTCCCAACTTGAAAGCATATAATCAGTCATCCATCACAAGCCTCGTACAGCTCTTTCTGCCTGTAGGTCCTGTCCCATGCTTTAATAAAACAACTTTTTTGTACTGAAGACATCTCAAGAATTCTTTCTTGACTGTTTGCTTCAAACCCCAACATTTCTACATCACCTTACATTTTACAAATGCGACTAAAATGCTTCAGAAACCAGGAATCCCAGTGAAGGCATCACAGCCAGCAATTAGGTACCATATTCTTCTATTCATGCTTCCTCTGTTGGCAAAAAACTTGGCAAACCAAGTTGAGGAAATAAACATGGACTCTTGTTTCATTGAAGAAATATATGTCATACTGTCAAACTGTTTTTCTTATACTTCCATTGGGAACATATCTCACTTTTCTTCAAAATAGCTATTTCCTTTTTTTTTTTTTAATTAACATATGATGTATTGTTTCAAGGGTACAGGTAGTTATTTGCCTTTTACTAATATTTTTGTCCCATTTCTTTTGACCTCTTTTTGATAGTTCATATTACTGGTTTGTTTAGACATAATCTTGGATAGAGTGGCAAATGTATTCTCTCTTAATGAAAGAACAGACTGCAAAGTAGAGTAAGCATTATTTACTTTTACGAATCATTTATATTTGTTTATTTTTATTTATCATAACAGTGTATATGCTGCCTACAGCATCTTTGTTTTTTTTTTTTTTAAAGATTTTATTTATGTATTTGACAGAGAGAGAGAGAGAGATTACAAGTAGGCAGAGAGGCAGGCAGAGAGAGAGGAGGAAGCAGGCTCCCTGCCGAGCAGGGAGCCCGATGCGGACCTCGATCCCAGGACCCGGAGATCATGACCTGAGCCGAAAGCAGAGGCTTTAACCCACTGAGCCACCCAGGCACCCGCATCTTTCTGTTTTAGGTGAGAATCATCAAGCCTGATAATATATGAATGAACTGTGCTATTTTGGGCATTATCAAGGGCTCTCTTTCCCTTCACACCACCCAGTCCTAGTTACTCTTGGCTTGGCCAGAGAGTAGCTATAGGCCAAATATGAAGGATGTTAAAAATTTGTATTCATAATTTGATATACTTATATTTTTTCAATACTTTTTCACTCTCTTTTTTTAAAATGTGAGATATAATTGACATATTTCAGGTATACAACAAAATGATTATACTTATCTTTTTGCATTCCAGAAGTGCATATATATATTGATGTGATTTTATTTTCAAGATGAATAATAGGGTGTTCTTGGGTTAGCAAGGCAGAACTGAGAATTCCTTCTGATTATAGATGGAAAGACCATCAAGTTTAAGCAGGTATTCTGTTCCTACTAACTATGATTTGAGAGAAGTCTTAAGAAGTTCCACACAGGGGTGTCTGGGTGGCGCAGTTGGTTAAGCAACTGACTTGGTCCTGAGTTCAAGCCCTGCATTGGGCTCCATGCTGGGCATGGAGCCTCCTTAAAAAAAGAGTTCCATGTATTAGTCAATTGACTAAGGTAAACGTTGCTTCTACCTTTCCTGGTGATGGGGACAAGTAGCTGTATATAAAACTGAATGCCCATCCCCCCCCACCTCCCCCTCACAGAAACAGAGAGGGAATAAAAGGTCATCTTCCCTCAGAATAAGAACTTAGTCTCTTTATAATATGATTCTCTGCCCAGATCTCATGCACATATTAATTCAACTATGCTGCCATCCCCTTACACTTACAAAATGCTAGAAGTCTTCCATGGCAGCTAGGATGTACTCACTGTCTATCCAGATATTTTACAGGCCACTTCAGATTGATTTTGGGTTATACTGTCAAAACTCAGGTTTCCTTTGAGTCTTTGTTAAAGTTAACTGAATCATATAATAACTTTCACATGCGGGTACTTAGTGACTATTAATGATGGTGTTTATCTTATATATGAATGTGAGTCAGAATTGCAAAATGGTTAAGTGCTGAGACTCCGAAGCCAGACAGACCTGGGTTTAAAAACCAGCTCTGCCACTTACTACTTGTGTGGCCTCAATAAACAAGTTGTTCATCTTTCCTTACTTTCCTCATCTGTAAAATGGGATAAAATTATCCTTACCAACATGAAATGATGCATGGAAAGCACTTAGCATGCAATGCGTGACATTTTGTATATGTTCAATAAATGTTAGCCATTGATAGTTATCATTGCTATTAATATTATCATTAGTGTAATTTCTGTATCACCCTGAATTTGCTAATGTTTTTAGATTTGTTGCACTTTTCCTGAAATTTCTCCTACTCCTATCTTCCAGGCTTCTTTTCAATTGTGGCATTTCACTTTTTAGGCATTTCGTTTTTCCTGAGTCCAGAGGTGATCCTCTCAATCTCCTCAAACTTTTCTATTTCGTCTACTGCTTCCAGAGTCTACTGAATAAATGGTGATCAAGTAAGAAACTCTATTGCTGTGCTAGATTAGGACCTGACTACCTTTTCTGTCTTTTGCAAAGGGCTGAACTCTAATCTCTAGTTTCTAGAATTCTGGGCAATTTTAAGAAAATGAGGCCTTTCTTTTCCTCCACAAATTAGACCAGAAGTATATCAAAGCCCATAAAATCCATTGCATCATCTGATGAAGTCTCTTGCTGGATATAGCTAAAAAGTTCTGGATCAGATAGATAAGATATGTCTGTCACTTCCATAGTTCTTCCAAGTACCTTAACTCTGGCTTGGTTTCTTCCTAGTTAATAGGACTGTTCTAAGGACCAGATGAGGTCATTCATACAAAAGGGCTTTCTGAACTATAAAGCACTGTGTTAGTGTGAGCGATGATTGTTGTATATGAACAAAGGCCCCAACAACCTAAGTGATGTCAGAATCCAACCCTAGGTAATAAAGATGCAGTCTCCTCTCTTCCTGCCACTTCAGAAGTTGGCACTAAATTATTTGAGCTAAAAAGGCTGGTGACTAACTTCATGCATTGACTACAAATCCTTTCTTCTTCTCTCATCCCCGTATTCTCTTACAGAATGGTGTGCCACATTCTGAGTCAGTCTTCAGGCCTGGACTTTGGGACACAGCGTGGCAGGCAAAGTACTTCATAGGATCTGGGAATGAAGATTTCTTTTGTACCATTTTCCAGGCCCTTCCTGGCAGCTTTTATCCTGTCAGCCCCCACAGATTAAATCACATTTCAAAATTGAGTTCAGTGAGGATGAAGCCAGATGAGGCTTCTGCCAAACTGGGCTGGCAGACCTGAGTAATCAGCAGATAGTGTGCGTGCATGCGTGTGTGTGTTTCTAGAATATTAGAATTTTTTTTCTGTATAATAAGAACAGCAAGCCTAGAATTATGTGTGAGATCATCATCAGTATCGTCAACCACAAACATATAATGCTTGATAAACACGACCCTCCAAGCTTTTGTGATTATTATGGACTGAATTGTGTCCCCTGCCAATTCATATTAAAGTCCCAACCCCCGGGCGCCTGGGTGGCTCAGTGGGTTAAAGCCGCTGCCTTCGGCTCAGGTCATGATCCCAGGGTCCTGGGATCGAGGCCCACATCAGGCTCCCTGCTCAGCAGGGAGCCTGCTTCCTCCTCTCTCCTCTCTCTCTGCCTGCCTCTCTGCCTACTTGTAATCTCTCTCTCTGTGTCAAATGAATAAATAAAATCTTTAAAAAAAAAAAAAAAAGTCCCAACCCCCAAAGCCTTAGAATGTAACTGTATTTGGAGTTTGTTGGAAACCCAACAAAATTAATCACCCTTCCCCATGACCTTGACAGAAAAAAAAAAAATTTATCCAAAACTTTTTCTCCCCAAATCAGCATTTTCTGAATTTGAAAGCCCTCCTGCCCTTGGTCATTTCATCCTTTACCGTCTTTACATAGTTTTCTTTGCTTTCTCAAAAGAAGGGTAAAGGGAAATGCTTACCCTATTTCTGCTTAATTGTGCTGTCATGAATGACTTAAAAAACACACACACACACACACACTGAGACAGCTGGGACATAGATAGATGGTGCTGTTGGCAGAGTAAGTTGATGATCCCTCTAGCTGGAGAAAATCTGCAGTCCCAGAATGGGTTTGATTAGTTTCACTTCTGTCTTCCTCCCTTTCCAAAGAGTTTGTCATTCATTGCTGTACTCTGGTCTTTTTAATGGGTATATTAAGGTGTTTCCCCATCTTAATCTGTAGATTATCAGGAACCCCTTAGAAACCAAGTGCCATTGGATACTTTGTTTCTGCTTGCCTAATGGTATTACCTAAACAAACAACTCTGGTTGAGTTTTGTTTTTAATCTTCTTTATTTCTTTCATGTAAATATATTTTAGTTTGTCAAAGTTGTTTGCAGATGAGTTTGCTCTGGAATGTATCTCATTAGGAATGATGAGGGGGCCCCAATTGGAACTTCAAACTAATATTAGCAACACTTTCTTTCTCATGTGTAAAGTTTTGTCAATTTGTTTTCTCTAAGATTTAAGTGAAATTTCTTTATCCTTCAGTATGATTTGCATTTCACTTACCAGTTGTTCCTCTGGTTCTTTGTCCATTGTCACATGGGAGCTAGTTCTACTTAGCCAAAAGCCAGTATGATTTCTTGCAAATCAAACCAGAGCACCTAAAAATAGTTTTTTTATCCAAATATTTTTTCACCAAAAGTTTTTCAAAATACAGAAAATCTTAACAACTAAATATTAAATCCTGCCAAAAATAAAAAGGTTATAAAATGAACTGGAGCAGTGTTTTGAAAAAGGTAGAAATCAGCCAGTGATCTCACTGTATTGAGCTTTTAGTGTTTATGTAACTCAGCTTCATTTTCTTTTCTTTTGGGTGTATTTTTAAATAGTCTTTGTAAATGCTTAAGTCCTAGTGCTTATGTGTATCAGTACAAATTCGTGTATCTCTAATTATTTACCACTCTACTCTGTTAAATATACAGTAGTCGGCCTTGAAAGTATCTGAATTCAGAGTCAGATGTGGGTATTAGCGAGCGGTGGATTGAATCAAAGAGCTAGGAATTCTGGCCTTCACATAACTGGGGCTAGTCTCCAGGTTTCTTGTTTTTTCTAGTGGTAAAATGGAGATTGATGGTACTATTACCTTTCGTTATGTCTACTGACCTGTAATGGGGAGCAGAATATGTCAGGCTGCTTTGAAATCTCTAAAGGGGAAAGAATAGTGATAGTCCTGGTTTAGCAGTACATAATTCAGCCAAGGACAGAACCACTCATTCTTGCAAGGTCAGACTATTTTCTCCTTTTCAGAACAAGTCAGGGTTGCTTGAGCCAAAATACATGTTCCTTTTGACCACATATTGGCAAGACAGGCGTGTCTAGTTTCCTCCTTAATAATCATGGCTCTAGATTTTTCCAGCTAAGAAATCTTAAACCAAAACAATTGCAGGGTCCTGTTCTTGACACTTTCTGTCTTTTTAGAAATTCAAATAACTTTGAATGGACAGTGTTCTTGGAATCTCACTGCCTTGTTGGTTCACAGGCCCTGAGCCTGCAGATAAAAAAAGAAAGCATAGCAGCAGAAGGATGTGTATGTGTTTATGTGTGTATAAATTCAACTTTGGTTCATTGAGGATTATCTTACTAATGTCCCCTTTATAAAATTCTCTAGGTTTTCCCGGTGCCTAGCAACCTTGGTGATCAGGTGGTTAGAAAGGCATTAGAGAATATGGGTCAGGGACCTGAGTAGTTTAAGATACCACATCTATGGATCTGTGTATCTGATATGGGTTACAGGTTAAGGAGAAGGATTTGCCTTGGGTATTTTCCTAGTTCTTTTGTGTTTCATGCCCTACCTTTACACCCCACCCTCCCCTGGTCCTTCTGAAATGCTAGGCATCCTGAGTTTAAAGGCAGGCTACTTGGATTCATTCTTCCTGGAAGAAAATAAATCCTATAATTTAAATAATAGGAAGGTGTTAATGACTTTTTGTATTACCTCTCCCTGAGAGTATTTATGTTCTAAAGACGTTATCTGGGCTGAGAACAGTAGTCCTACTAAAGGAAGGGACATATCTGGAAAAAAGATCTTTCTGACGTGAATAGACATTTTTTCAGAGAAGACATACAGATGGCCAACAGACACATGAAAAGATACTCATCATCATTAAACATCAGGAAAATGCAAATCAGAACCACAATGAGCTATCACTTTACACCTGTCAGAATGGCTAAAATTAAAAAGGCAGGAAGGTGCACCTGGCCGGCTTAGTCATGAGTTAGGCCCCCATATTGGGCATGGAGCCTCCTTTAAAACAAACAAACAAACAAACAAATAAATAAATATTAAAAACACAAGAAATAACAAGTGTTGGCAAGGATGTGGAGAAAAAGAAAACCATGTACACTGTTGGTGGGAATGTAAATTGGTACAACCATTGTGGAAAACAGTATGGAGCTTCCTGAAAAAATTAATTTAATAATACCATATGACCCAGTGTTTCCACTTTCGGATATTTACTGAAAGAAATCAAAAACACTAATTCATAAAGATCTATGTACTCCTGTGTTGATTGCAGCATTATTTGCAATAAGCCAAGATTTGGAAGCAACCTAAGTATCTATAGATAGATGAATGGATAAAGATGACACACACCTGATATATATACATCAAATATTACTTAGCCATAAAAAAGAATGAAATCTTGCCATTTGCCATTTGTGATAATGTGGATCAATTTAGAAAGTATTATGCTAAGTGAATTAAGTCAGAGAAGACAAATACTGTATGATTTCAATTATATGTGGAATCTGAAAAAACAAAACAAAGCAGAAACAGACTCATAAATATAGAGAACAAACATGTTTGCTGGGGTGGTAGGGATAGGCAAAATAAGTGAAGGGGATTAGGAGGCACAGACTTCCAGCTATAAAGTAAGTCAGTCATGGGATGTAAAGTACAGCATAGGGAATATAGTCAATGATATTACAGTAACATTGTTTGGTGTTTGATGGTGAGCATTTCGTATATAAATATCAAATTACAGTGTTGTACACCCGAAACATATATTATTGTATGTCAACCATGCTTAAATTTAAAAATAAATAAATTAGGAAAATAAATCTTTCTGTCTTAAATTGCACTATATGGGTATGATTTTCAAAAGTTGTCATATGAAAAAAAAGTTGTCATGTGAAGGTACAATTAAAGTTCCTCCCAATAGCTCTAATTTCCTTGTCTATAAAACTTTTTATGGAGCTGCTATGATTTAGTTAGATTAACCAATTTAAATTTCACTTCACTTTTCCATCTTGTGGAAATAGTTAAAAGATGGACCAAAACAAGGAGAAAGAAGTAAAGCAGCAGAGATCCAGATAATAGGTCTCTGAATGTTTAATATCTGAAATATTAAGATTTACTTATTTATTTTAGAAAGAGCACAGCAAAGCAGACTCCATGAGGAGCCTGACACGGGGCTCCATCTCACGACCCTGAGATTACAACCTGAGCCGAAATCAAGAGTCTGACACTTAACCACCTGTGCCACCCAGGCACCACTGAAATTACTATATTTTAAAATGTTGTCACTTTATAGAAAACCTGTGTGTAGAAAGTTGAAGTTAGGTGGTGCCTTACATGTAACTTCAGTCATTAGTAAATCTGTAACTTCCTATATACTCAATGTCTCTTTTCTCCCTTGAGTTGCTAGTTAACTAATGAGAATTTCATACTTTCTTAATATAATAAGAATTAGTGGGAGTTGTTAGGTTGTCCTCACAAAAGTCCTTTGAAGTGCTTGAATGACAACTCCAGAAAACTCAGTAATTATTGTCCAGGGATGGTTAATGCTTTTATAATACACTGGTAATACTCTGTCCTCTTCTAGGAGATTGTGGGAATATGGATAAGCACTTCCTCTAGAAGCTGCCCTGGCACAGAAAGCACCTGGTATATTTATTAGAATGGATTCTTTTAGTTCTTGAAGACCCTGTCTTCATCCCACATAGCTTTTAGCATATTACGGACACCTTATTGAGTTTTGGTGCTCTGAGTTTCTGGTGCTGTATTTAGTTGCTCTGTCATTAAATTGCAGTCTTAGCCTTACAAAGAGTCTAATTTTCATCTTTTTTCATCCCCAGTGGGATGATTTGCTTTGTGATTTTTTTTTTTTTCATTTTGAAAATTGTGTTAGCAGGCCCTTTACACAGTAGCTGTAGAACTCATCAGCTTTTGTATTTGAAATGAGGATTTCCTCAGGATAAAAATGGCCTGAGTAAGGACCATTGTTTGTAATATGTATTGCTAACAATTTTTGTTTAAAAAAAAAAAAGATTATAGGGGAGCCTGGGTGGCCCAGTCGTTTAATCAGCTGATTTGATTTTGGCTCAGGCGTCATCTCAGGGTCCTGGGATGGAGCTGTGTGTCACGCTCTGTGCTCAGCCCAGCGCCTGCTTGTCCCTCTCCCTCTGCTCCTCCCACCATGCTTTCTCTCTCTTTCTCTCTCTCTCTCAAATAAATAATAAAATCTTTTTAAAATTTGTAAAAATAAAAAATTATAAACTACAAGCTTTAACAAGAGATTATAAATCGCAAATTTTCTTTTTTGAAGTATTGTTTTAAGCTGCGGTGTAAGCTATCCATTACTTTAGATACAGGGTATGAGGGGAGGTTGTAGAGATAAGCCTGCATTTCTGAAATCAAGATCTTTGATGCAAATTCTTAATGAAATCTAATCTTCCATGGTTGTTGTTGCTGCTGGTGTTGCTGTTGTTGTTCTTCCTTAATATCAAAGTGCTGCTATACAAAATCGCAATACAATGATAGTAGAAAAAAATCAGATAATGGTTTTGGATAATAAGCACTTGGGGGGCAGCCGTCCTATCAATTTAGGCATGATGAAAATCCTTGCTCTGCTCATCTTTGGAGTTTGTGTTTGGTGATATGTACTTCCACGTTCTGAAGAGACTTATCTTTATGTTTATACTGAAAACAGTGATTGAGGCCAGAAAGTAAAGTAGGAAATGAAAAAACAATACCCGCACATAAAAAATATTGGAAATATCAGAGGAGAGCGGATGGGGTTTGGGGACCGAGCTGTAAGAATAAGGGAGTGACACAGTCTTAGAGAATAGCCTCATTGGACATGAAACAAGGCAGAGAAGGGTGGAGAATGGATAAGAAAGGCAAGTGGAGAATAGTCACAGTTTTCAGGGAACTACGAAATTTTAATTTTGGATAAATGTTTCCTTAAGAAGGAATGTGGAGCTTTGCTACAAAAAAGCTCTATCAGGGTGTCCTAAAAGAATTGGGAGAAGTATCAGTATAATTCTGAAAAAGCCACATGAAGTATGGTATCTTTGTTACAGATTTTATATTATCAATTATTATATAATTGCTCTTCAAGAAGCCACTGCCAATTTTGACCTTTGCTGCATGTTCTCTTTCTCTGTCAAGTTGTTAAACATGGAAGACACAGAGTAACAGAGGTGCAGGTCAGGGATTAATTTAAGTTTATGAAAGGACAGCCTAAATAGAGGGATAGGCTTCATGGCTAAAGTTTAGGCTTAGCCAAGGTTCTCTTTGTGTTAATAAATGTAACCAAAAGAAAAATTGGGGGTGTAAGCCATATGGTTTCTGGCCAGCTGTTTGTAGCCTTCTTGAATCCGTCTTGGTTAGGAGATCCTAAGTCACCTTTTCCCACTCTCACTTTCTGTCCCCTAACTTTAGTACTTTTTAAAGGAACCGCAACATGTGGAACTTGCCAAAGTTGTGTTGCAATACTAAATACAACCAGTCAATTGAGGAATAAAGCTTTGTGGCAGTTCTGCATGGGAAATAATAATAATCTAAAAAATTGGATATAGGACTTCTATTTTGTTTTTTAATTTTTATTATTTTTGAAGTTTTTTTAAAATTTATTTTAAGTAAGCTCTACCCTCAATGCAGGGCTTAAGCTCCACCGACTATGCCAGCCAGGCACCCCTCTATTTTGTTTTTTGATAAATTTATTCTTAATGGTTCCATTTAAGTATTTAATAAGTCATCATTCTTTTTATTTTTTATTTTAGCATTTTGCGAATCTAGTATTGTTTTGCCAAAGAATTTCTTGGTATGCTTATGGGCCTAGATACCAAAATCATTTAAATAGACATTATACACAAAGAAGCTTTAGCATGTAGATGGAGAAAACCAAACCCTTGCTTAATGGCAGCCTTCAATTATTATATAAACTAATAATTAGTTATGTTCTCTGACCCAGCTAAGAAATGAGTTTAAGCTAAAGCTTAAAGATCTAGGCTTGGTAACTAAGAGTTTCCTGAAGAATATTAGAATGGTTACCTGGGAAAGGAGTTTCTTAGGAACCTGTGAGATATCTTTCTCCAAAGTCACTAAAGCTAGCTTTGGTTTTTCTGTTGGTTTGGAGATGGTGGCCTCTTAGAGCTCTTAGGATTTTATAACTTTTTAGCTTTTGCACTTGGAGAGAATATTTTAATATTTTGCCTTTGCTTTCTTTTCTAATTTGGAATAGTTATTTAAGCCCTGAGTTTAATACACTGCTGTACTCCCCCATGATCACAGAATACATGTTCTTAATAATGATGTGCTTGCTTATTCACCTGCTAACCGATTTGATTCCACCACATGCTGTATCTACACTCTATTAAAAAGCAGCAGGTTTGGGGCGCCTGGGTGGCTCAGTCAGTTAAGCGTCTCCTTCTGGCTCAGATCATGATTCCAGACTCCTGGGATCGACTCCCCCTCATCCACCTCTCTGCTCAGCAGGGAGCCTGCTTTTCTCTCTCTCTCCCTCTGCCTGCCACTCACCCTGGTTGTGCTAACTCTTGCTCTCTCTCTCTCTGTCAAATAAATAAAATCTTTAAAAAAAAAAATAAATCAGGTTCTAACTCTTGACTCAGATACTTAAAATCCAGGAGTTTAGTCATCATTTCTTGTTATTATAACCAGTTGGGCCCAGACCCAGTGGGATGGTTTTGGGGGAAAAAAGTGTTTCAGGAATACCTGGCTGCCTCAGTTGGAAGAGCATGCGACCCTTGATCATGGGGTCATGAGTTTGAGCCCCCTGTTGGGTGTAGAAATTACTTAAAACAAAACAAAACAAAAACCTTTAAAAAAATCAGATGTTTCAAATTCTTCTTATACTTTTGTCTCTGGCTTGGTAAGCATCATCTGCATTCCTACAGATACCTTTAAGTGCATTAGATGTATTTTCTGTAGTGTACTCCAGCCAAATGCAAAAATCTGAACGAAGCCCCAGTTTAAAGGCTCTTGAATATCTGATAAAATATTTTGATAGCATAACTAGGTAAAACTAGCCCTTTTAATAGTTTCAAGTAAACTGTTTCTTCAAGAGTCATAAATGGTTACGTGTGTCTTTCTAACACTGTTAATGAGCATTGTTTCAAGGAGGGAGAGGTGAAGTTTGGAAGAAGGTGGAAAATTTAACTTTAGACTCTTTTTCTAGCCTGCTAGTCTCTCTGATAGTTGATGTCCCTTAAAAATAAACAGCTTCAGGGGTGCCTGGGTGGCACAGTTAAGCATCCAGCTCTTGGTTTCAGCTCAGGTAATGAACTTAGGATCATAAGATTGAGCCCCATATCAGACCCTGTGCTCTGTGCAGAATCTGCTTAAGACTCTCTCTCTCCCTGTGCACCACCTCCCCCCCCCCGCACTCTCTCTCTCTCTCAAATAAATAAATAAATATTTAAAAATAAATAAATAAACAGCTTCACTGATACTTAGAGGTCTGAGCAAAGATAATTTGAGTACTGAAATCTGTAACTAAGTAATGACCCCTAGTCAGAAAAGATCCTGGCTTTTATTAATAAACCCTGCTCAGGTATTCCTATCTCTGTGATCAAAGTCCTTGGTAATCTTTTCTTTTTCTTTTATTTATTTATTTGTTTGTTTGTTTGTTTATTTATTTATTTATTTAACGGAGAGATTACAAGTAGGCAGAGAGGCAGGCAGAGAGAGAGGAGGAAGCAGGCTCCCTGTCGAGCAGAGAGCCCGATGTGGGGCTCAATCCCAGGACCCTGAGATCATGACCTGAGCCGAAGGCAGTGGCTTTAACCCACTGAGCCACCCAGGCGCCCCCTTGATAATCTTTTCCATACAAATAGAAAACTAGATGTTTTGTTACTGTTAACTGACTTTCACTGAGGTAAAACATGGGTTACATTATCTTTTGCCAATTTCCTGAATATAAATGTTAGACTGGTAATTATTGCTTTCTCTAGACATTGTTTCAAAGGGCAAATGTTTAAAATGTCTTAAAGTTAGGGTAAACTGAATAAAGAATACTGAGGCTTTCTAATCTGAGATCTGTCCTTAATTTAGCTAACTGAATTATCTAATTTGCCATAAATTTGTTCTCCTTTCTTAAAGGAGGTGATCCTTCCTGCAGCTTGTCAACACAAGGAGTATCTTTCTTTTCTTTAAATTGGTTTTTGCTTCAACTAAGTGAAAACCTGGCAGTTTCTTTCTTTCTTTCTTTTTTTTTTTTAAGTTGGCAGTTTCTAAATTCACATACTATATCCCTCTCCTATCCAAATACATGTTTGAGGAAAATGTTCCCTGTAGTCAGGGAAAGCCTTTCTACTCTTTGGCAAGTTTTCATCTGAGAGGCCCTTCCTTTCTTCCCTCTGCACTTGTTTCTCCTGGGGTATGTTCAGTGCCATCAGTAAACACTCACCATAGCAACCTAGCAACAGCAAAGGTACTTTTCCAGAATCTCTTAAAAGTTCTTCTAGCTAATGACAGAGTAACTTGGTCCCACTGAAAAGGCTTATTGGTCTTTCGACCTGCCACTTTGGGGATAGGGATGGGAAATATGTATTTAGAGAGGAAAAGGTAGAGAAAAGAGCATTGAATCTGGTGGTGGCTCTGCCATCAACAGAGGGACAATAGGCATGGCATTTACAGTGCCTCGGCCTCAATTTCATTATCTAGAAAACAAGGTCATTGAATTATGATCTCTGAGAATTCATACTACTTGAAAATACATGATTATGCTTAAGAATCTTGAATATAATCACCCTTGGATATATATAGTTTGGCCTTGTCACTTGAGACAATGTGGACCAAAAATTTGTTGACTGTACATGAAATTTCTGTCACCACGCTTCAAAGGCCTTTTTCTTTGATATCTACCTGATCTAAGGTTGATTGACTGATCCTAACAGTGTTTGAAGGGAATGTGTTTGATGGAAATATTGGAGAGTTGGCTTGCAGCAAGTGGAAAGACCTCAGAAGTGTTTAATGCTATTTCAAGACCTGGTTATCTTTTAAATATCTGGTTGATGTTTCCCAACCAAGCAACTTGGTCACAACTTGTTACAATTTCTAGTATAACCACTAAATCTAGGGTAGCTCAATTACCAGACTAACACAGACCCAGTCCAAATCCCCCTTCCATTGTTCCAGTGCCATAGAAACTGTATGGACTTCAGAGTCAGCCAGAGCTAGGAGTTCACAGTCTGACTCTGCCTTTTTCTGATTTTGTGATATAGATTAACCTCTCTGTGCCTCAGCATCATCATCTGTATAACAGCAGTACTTATGTAGTTAACTCCAAAAATTTTTTTTAAGATGTTATTTATTTATTTGACAGAGAGTGAGAGATTACAAGCAGGCAGAGAGGCAGGCAGAGAGAGAGGAAGAAGCAGGCTCCCTGCGGAGCAGAGAGTCTGATGCAGGCCTCGATCCCAGGACCCTGAGACCATGACCTGAGCTGAAGGCAGAGGCATTAACCCACTGAGCCACCCAGGTGCCCAACTCAAAAATTGTTATGGGATCAAATGTGATGACAGACAAAAGGAGTTTCTCACTTGCCTCATCATGAGAACACCTGACATCTGTATACCTCTTTACCATTTATGAAACACTTCATCAAAGTAGTTTTATTTGGGGAGTGAAATATGTGTATTTTCTTTGCTGGCTAACGTATCATTTAGGTATTGAAGCCTGAGTCAGGCTTGGTAGGTAGGGGGCCCTGGACCTTTGGAACTGGGTCAGGCCAGGTCCAGAGCCTTGGCTGTCTTGAGGGTCTCTCATAAAAACATCCTTTTATGTTTTCCAGGAATCTGAATTTCTGTGTTTGGAATTTGATGAAGTCAAGGTCAATCAACTCCTGAAGAAGCTCTCAGAGGTAGAAGAAAGTATCAGCACACTGATGCAGCCAGCCTAAGCTGAAGATGGAGTTGTTGAAGCAAAGGTGTTCTTGATCCCTCCCCAGTGACCTGGGTTTTCTTGTTGTTGTTGTTGTTGTTTTTGTTTTTTANTGAAGCAAAGGTGTTCTTGATCCCTCCCCAGTGACCTGGGTTTTCTTGTTGTTGTTGTTGTTTTTGTTTTTTTAAATCTTTTCCCCCATTAGGATTAAATCCTCAAATTCAAATCTTGCCTGACTCTGCTTGCTGGGATTTCTTTCTCTTTCCCTTTCATTCACTCTTACAGTTGTAGTACTTGCAGAGGTTCTGATACTTAAGCATGCAGCGATGCTGATAAAAGCATTTTATTTTATTTTAAGATTTTATTTTTTAATAATCTCTACACCCAACGTGGGGCTCGAACTCACAACCCTGAGATCAAAAGTCACATGCCACACTGACTGAACCAGCCAGCCTCCTCATCATAAAAGCATTTTAAAAAGAAGCCTTCTGTGGCTGGGTTATGGACATTGGGGAGGGTATGTGCTATGGTGAGGGCTGTGAATTGGGTAAGACTGATGAATCACAGACCTGTACTCCTGAAACAAATAATACATTATATGTTAACTTAAAAAAAAAACTTGATAAAACCCAATACCTCAAAACCCCAAATAATCCAGTTAAAAATGGGCAGAAGACGTGAACAGGCATTTCTCCAAAGAAAACATCCAGATGACCAACAGACATGGGAAAAGATTCTCAACATCACTCATCATCAGAGAAATACAAATCAAAACCACAATGAGATAATCACCTCAAACCTGTCGAATGACTAAAGTCAAAATACACAAGAAACAAAAAGTATTGGCAAGGATGTGGAGAAAAAAGAACACTCGTGCACTGTTGGTGGGAATGCAAACTGGCACATCCACTGTGAAAAACAGTATGGGTGTTCCTCAAAAAATTAAAAATAGAATTACTATATGATCCAATAATTCCACTATTGGATATTTACTTAAAGAAAATGAAAAAACCAATTTCAAAAGATATATGCATCCTTATATTTACAGCAGCATTATTTACAATAGTCAAGATCTGGAAGCAAATTAAATGTTCATCAATACATGAATGGATAAAGAAGATGTGGGGTGTGTGTGTGCGTGTGCGTGCGCGCGCGCGTGTGTGTGTGTGTGTGTGTGTGTAATATTACTCAGCCAGAAAAAAGAATGACATCTTGCCATTTGCAACAACATACTTGGTCCTAGAGAATATAATGCTAAGTGAAATAAGTCAGTCAGAGAAAAACAAATACCATATGATTTCACTCATGTGGAATTTAAGAAACAAAACAAAAAAGACAAACCAAAAAACAGACTCTTACCTATATAGAGAGTAAACTGATGGTTGTTAGAGAGAAGGTGAGTGGGAAGATGGGTGAAACAGGTGAAGGGGATTAAGAGTACAATGATTGTGATGAGCACTAAGTAACAAAGAATTGTTGAGTCACTAATTATACACCTGAAACTAACATAACATCTTATGTTAACTATACCAGAATTAAAGCTTTTAAAAATTAAAAATGGACAAAAAAAGTAAAAACCTCTGGGGATGGGGTGAATGAAAGAACTTTTAAGACTAGAGATATTCAGTTGTGCTTTGGTGAATGCAGTAAAAGATGTAAGCCTGATGATGCACAGACCTGTACCCCTTGGGCAAAAAAAAAAAAAAAAAAGACTAGGGATATTCAGTTTTAAAATTTTGATATTGGCTATATAATTGCCACCATTGTGACTTCTTCCCCTCAATTTTACCAAATCTTTAGTAAAGTGTTTTGTACTGATTAAAAAATAAAAATAAAAAATAAATAAAAAGAAGGCTTCCAGGACTGAATCCCTAGAGTAGGACTTTAGAAACCCTTGCTACGGTGGTTTGTTCCTGGAGTAGGAATTTTAGGAATTTATACATGATAAATCATTGAAGAATTAGAAAAGGGGGAAGAAAACATTTTATTCATGCAAATACAAGGCTGACCAAAATCCATGTGTCTTGACCTGAGGCTTAGAGGAGCCTGCCTAACCTAGAAAAGGTTTACTGACCCTGGTAAAACCTGCGATGCTCCTGGAACTGATTCAGGCATTTGAACTCATTCTCACTAAATCCAGGGGGTCTGGTTTGATCTAAACCACTGAGAAACTTGGGCTGTTCTGGAACCTAGAACTTAACGGTCCTTGTCACAAAAAGACTCACTTCACTTACCTCAAGTGAGGTTTGTATGAAAAGAAAAATGTCCACTGAGCTGATGTGAGGTCTTTTATATCAGAAAATTTTACTTGGGCCATCAAATAAAATCTCTTCAAGAAAACTAATGTGGGGGCACCTGACTGGCTCAGTCAGTAGAACATGTGACTCTTGATCTTGGGGTTGTAGGTGTAGAAATTACTTAAAAAAAAATTTAAAAATTGGAAGAAAGAAAGAAAACTAGTGTAAAAACTAGGTCCTCATAGAGAAGTTATACCAAACACCAAGAATATTCTAAAAGGAGGAAGCTATCAACCAGTATATAGAGGCCATGACCCTTGTTTGACAGGCTTTAACATCTGATATTGATAACATTTAGAAACTCCAGGTGCCTTTGAGATGTAATGTGTTCAAAAAATGTAGTTCCCTTGGTCAGTGGTTACACCATATGTCAGTTCTAATGAGTTTATTCTGGGGCAGGAATAAGTTCTTTTTTGTTAAACATTTCCTCCTAAATCAGTTTGCAGACATTTTAGGAACTTTTCCAACACCCAAGCTGAAAATATTGGCTTCCTCTCAGATTAAAACCATCCCAGCAGCTAGCAAACAATGACCAGAAGGTCTTAAATGTAGCCCCCTGTGGACCCTTGAGAAAACATCTTGAAACAGTATGGTAAATAGATTCAGAGAAGGCGTGTGGTTTGGCCAAAGAACTATTAAAACTTGCTTTCTGTCTCCAGGGCTACTGTCATGTGATCCAGAAGAACTTAGATAGTGTCTTCTGCTATAAAATGGAGGAACAGCATCGCATCATATTATGGGATTCCAGATGTCATTGGAAGGAAGAACTGTAGCTACCACATTAGTATTGACTCACCTATCCAGTGGAAGTCTGTGAAAGCCTAAAAGAACAATCGATGGGCTCACAGGGAGAGGAAATCATTGTGGTTTGAAGCTCTGTTGAGGTCATTCTATAAAATTAATAGCCACAAAAGTGGATATGGGTTTTTATCATACCTCCCAAAACCCTAGATCATTGAAAAATCTGTTAATGTATACTGAGTTTTTCATAATGATAATAATAGTAGTAAAAGAAACTGTTGCTAAAGGTTGTCCCACATTTAACTCTAAACACTTTGAAATACAAGTGATTTTAGACAGGTTGTGTTTGTGTGTGTGTGTTATATTTAGTGGTGATTTTTTAAATATCTGATTACCAAAGGAATATATATGTTCATTATAGTATTTTGTGATAATACAGACCACACACTAAGGACAGTTAAATGACCTATTGGCCTAACCTACAGATATAACAGAAAGAAGGCTGGAACTAGGTGAAGCGTGGCCTGTCCTTGAATAAAGTTCTAGAAGTGGAACATGTTGCTTTTAAGACTTTGATAAATATTACCAAATTGTTCTCCAGAAACATTACATCAGTTTATATAACCTCTAAGAAAGCATGAAAATAAATCACTCCCTTTCTTGCCTAATTGGATATTATCTGTTTTTTTATTTTGTTTTAATTTGGGGGGACTAACTTGTTTTTGTAAATTTTTGCAAGGGACACTTAACTTAAATCAGGAATTCTCCCTGGGAACAGTACCAGCGTGGAGAAAGGACCAGAGAAGGAGAATACTGGCATAAGGGTCCCAGCAGATGCCACTCGATTTCCTACCGTGGTAATCCTAGGTTTAAATCACTTTATTTTGAGTTCAAGAAATGTGGGGCAAAATTAAAATAGGCTTTATCCTGAATTAGGCCTTGTAGCAATTGTCCCCACTTGAGCAATAAGCACTAACTTTAGTCTGTTTAGAAACAGTCCAGCCAAGCCAAAATTTGCTTTTAGAATAGAGTCAGAAAGAAACTTCAGCCTTCAATAGTTTCATGTTGATAGGAACAAAGGATTTGGCTTTAATCTCAGGCCTGGCTTTCTTGGAAGCTCTGGTTTCTATTGGCTTCATCAGGGAAGGCTTAGATTTTACCATTATAGCCTCCCCTTTCCTTTACTTAACCTCTCTTCCTCTAGTGTTATTATTTTTTAATCCCCTTTATTTATTTCACTTATCCTGTCTACCCACCTCCCCTCTGGCAACCACCAGTTTGTTCTCTATATTCAAGAGTCTGTTTGTCTTTTTTCCTTGTTGATTTGTTTTGTTTCTTAAATTCCGCATATGAGTGAAATCATATGATATTTTTCTTTCTCTGTCTGACTTATTTCACTTAGCATTTTACTCTCTAGATCCATTCATGTTGCTGCAAATATCAAGATTTCATTCTCTTTGATGGCTGAATAATATTCCTCTGTGTGTGTGTGTGTGTGTGTGTGTGTGTGTGTGTGTGTGTGTGTGTGTACCACATCTTCTTTATCCTTTCATCTATGGATGGACACTTGGGTTTCTACCAAATCTTGGCTATTGTAAATAATGCAGCAATAAATAAAGGAGTACATTTATTTTTTTGAATTAATATTTTCTTTTTCTTTGGGAAAATATCCAGTAGTGGAATTACTAGATCTTATGTTAATTCTGTTTTTAATTTTCTGAGGAACCTCTGTACTGTTTTGCATAGTGGCTGCACCAGTTGGCATTCTCACCGAAAGTACAGAAGGTTTCCCTTTTCTCCATATTCTTGCCAACATTTATTATTTCTTGTCTTTTTGATTTTAGCCATTCTGACAAGAGTGAGGTGATATCTCATTGTGGTTTTGATTTGCATTTCCCTGATGATTAATGATGCTGAGCATCTTTTCACGTATCTGTTGGCCATTTGTATGACTTTTTTTGAAAAAATGTCTATTCAGGTCCTCTGCCCATTTTAATTGGATTATTTGGGGGGTTTTGTCTTCTTTAATGATGATTCAAAAGGAACTATAGCACTTAAAAATTTCATTTAGCTTAAGTTTCTCCCAAATGCAAGAAGGCGGTGAAAAGCAAAGGGTGACATTGAGTATCTGAAATCTTTAATAACTGACATGGTGTCAAGCTAGTAGTTACTGAAATTCTTTTTTTAGACCTGAGTGAAATTTCGGAAAACAGAATATGAATAGAAATTTGAGGAAAGTAAATGTTAAACAGATGTTATAAAATAATGTTTTCTGAAGTACACAATAAATACCTAAACCAATGAAGGGACAAGGATAAGAAGGAAGCCTTCTAGAGTCAGCTCAAAAATGATTGGATATTTTCCTAAAAGAACAGGATGCTGGAAGGAATGATCTTAGTAGGACAATTGCCACATTATAATTTTAGCTGTCCCAACTTTCCAGCCAATTTTTTCAATATTTTAGATGGTGATTTAGCTAGCAGAAGGGAAAAGTCAAACAGAGCATAAGTAGTTTGCACTTACCTCTAGCTGCAAAGTATTTTGTTTTTTACCTCAAAATTTGAGAAATAGCAATTTTTAAAAATCTAAGTTCAGTCAGTTCTCAGTTCTCCCTTACCTGGGGATTGTCATGATTGTCATAGTATCATGACTGAATACAACACTGAAGTAACCTATGTTATAAAGGAACCTGCCTAGGCCTGCTTCCTCAGATAAATGGTGTAAACTAACATATCCTGCAAGTTCAGTACTGAACCTAAATGTGAGCACATAGCAAAATATAAGTATTTATATCATTTATTCAACAAGAACTATAATTAGACTTTTTGTTTGTCTTTTACCTACCTACTCTTGGCTAGTTTTCTTTTCTTTTTAAGTTGGCTTCATGCCCAATGTGGGACTTGAACTCACAACTCTGAGATCAAGATTTGTATGCTCTACTGAGTGAACCAGCCAGGTGCCCCTTGGCAAGATTTCTGTTTCAAATTCTGTTTATTCACAGGAGGCAGACAGGGGAGAAGTGGCAAGTGGGGAAATATGGATTGCACAAGTACAATAAGAGATTAAACTATTAATTGAAGAGAAACTTAGGGTGAAAAATGAAAATAGTTAAAATCCTTAATACAGAAATAAAAATAAATTGGGGGGCTTATGATTCATAAATAATGGCTGTTTTTAGAATCATGGCTAAGATTTGGCACTGATCTCAAGATGACTGGGAAGCTTTTGGTAGAAGGCGTTTTGCCATCTTTAAAAGGGGGGGAAATATCTGGACAGATGGGGAGAAGACTTGGATAAGGCCATGGTCAGGAAGAGACCTCAGGGCAGTATCTTCCATTTCCATGTTCTATCTGCCAAACCCTCCAAAAGAATATGTGCTTGAAAAAATACCTGTGTCCTTGTTCATTGTGTTTAGATCATGACAGTTCCCACAGTGATGACTTTTGTATGCAGATATGACCTAGGGGATGTGAGGTCCTATGTCATCTGCAGCCTGCATCCATGTTAGACCTACCTCTGTGCTGAGGCTGCTGAGGCTTTTTGTAGAGCCTAATGATGTTTCTGATGACCTTGGTCTCACTGTCCACTCAGTGCCACTCATTTTTGGATGCAATGTGCAAGATGAGTCTATTACCACGTGGGGCTTCCCGGCTGTCCTTAGTACCCAGGTAGGCAGCAGATTGTCTTTATCCTTCCTGGACAACCATGACTCAAGCTTACTAAATATAACATAACTCTTGGCCATTACTTCATTATAACAATGTCTGTAGTGAATTTTGTAGCAGCTACTTCCTCATTATTATGGGTTTCTCAATATGGTCTATCCATGGTGCCGTAGAACAGAGAAAAAAATTTTTTTTAACATTTTAATTATAAAAGTAATACATGATCATTGGGGCACTGCGGTGGCTCAGTCAGTTAAGCATCCGACTCTTGATTTCGGCTCAGGGCATGATTTCAGGGTCATAAGATTGAGCCCTGTGTCAGGTTCTGTGCCAGGCATGAAGTCTGCTTAGGATTCTCTCTCTCCCTATCCCTCTGCCTGCCCCCCTTGATCTCTCTCAAAAAATATTATGTAATACTTGCTCACTAAAAAATTATTCATAATTTTTTATTTTTTCATAATTTAATTTTTAAATCAGTGCAAAACTGGAGCAAAACATGATTTTCCTTTTCTGCTTTAAAAAAAAAAACAAAAACTCTCTGGGTGCCTGGGTGGCTCAGTTGTTAAGCGTCTGCCTTCGGCTCAGGTCGTGATCCCAGGATCCTAGGATCGAGCCCCACATCAGGCTCTCTGCTCTGCGGGGAGCCTGCTTCTCCCTCTCACACTCCCCTTGCTTGTGTTCCCCTCTCTCACTGTGTCTCTCTCTGTCAAATAAATAAAATCTTAAAAAAGGAAAAAACTCTCTCCTGGGGTGCCTGGCTGGCTCAGTCAGTAGAGCATGCACCTCTTGGCCTCAAGGTTGTAAGTTTGAGTCCCACATTGGGTGTAGAGATTACTTAAAAATAAAAATCTTAAAAAAAACCATAAAAGTAAAAAATCTCTATCCCTAGAAGTAGTTGTTTTAACAGTTTGGTCTGTTTCTTTCCAGGTACTCTCTGTGCACGCAAAAATATATTTTACTAGTTACACTTTCAAAGCATCATTTTAGAGGCATCGATCACAGCTGAAAGATGAAAGAAGATCACAGCTGAAAGAAGAAGGGTAAAGAAGGGTAATGAGAATCTCCCAAGCTGAACAGCAACAAGAAGCAAGAATTTTTAGTTTAAGGGACTTCTGGAACTACGTCAAGCATACTAACATTTGAATCATAGGGGTCTCAGAGGGAAAAGAGAAAGAAGCAGGCAGAAAACTTACTTGGAGAAATAATAGCTGAATATGTTTCTGACCTGGGAAAGGAAAAAGATGTCCAGGTTCAAGAGGCAAAGAGAGTTCCAAACAAGATGAACCTGAAGAGATCCACACCAAAATACATCATAATTAAAATTCGAAAATAAAAAGAATAACAAAAAAGCAATTAGTTACATATAATGGAATTTTACCTTAAAAGCAATAACAGAAAAGCAATTAGTTACATATGACGGATTGTCCATAAGTCTATAAGCTGATTTTTCAGCAGGAACTTTATAATTAGAAGGGAATGGCACAATATATTCAAAGTACTGAAGGGGAAAAAACCTTACAACCAAGAATACCTGGCAAGGTTATCAGTTATATTGAAGGGGAGATACAGAGTTTCCCACACAAGCAAAAGCTAAAAGAGTTTGTTACCACTAAACTGACTTTATAAGAAATACTAAAAGGACTTCTTTAAGCAGAAAAGAAAAGGCTGTAAATAGAAATAATATATATATTTTAAAAATCTCACTGGTAAAGGCAAACATATAGTAGAAGTAGTGGATCAACCATTTATAAAGCTCATGTGAAAGTTAAGACAAAAGTAGTGAAACCAACTATATCTACAATAATTACTTAAGGGATACACAAAATGAAAAGATGTAAAGTATGACATCAAAAACATAAATTGGAGCTAAAATGTAGTGTTTTTAGAATGCTTTTGAATTTAGGTGACCACCAACTTAAAATAGACTGCTATATATAAGGTTGTTTTTGTGAACTTCATGATAACCACAAGACAAAAACCTATAATAGATACACAAAAAATAAAGAGAAAGGAATCCAAACATAACACTAAAGATAAAGTCATTAAATCACAAGGCAAGCATGCAAGAGAAGATGAACAGAGAAGAATTATAAAAACAACTAGAAAACAATTAAAATGACAATAAATACATTCCTATCAATAATTACTTGAAATGGAAATGGACTAAATGCTTAAATCAAAAGACAAAAGGTGGCTGAATGGATAAATTACAAGACCCAACTATATGCTACCTACAAGAGACTCACTTCAGTTCTAAAGACACACAAAAGGTGGAAATGAAGGAATAGGAAAAGATATTCCATGCAAATGGAAATGAAAGTTGGGGTAGCAATACTTTTATCAGACAAATAGACTTTAAAACAAAGCCTATAACGAGATAAAGAAGGGCATTACATAGTGGTAAAGAGCTCAATCCATCAAGATGAAACTCTTGTAAATATTTCTGCACCCAGCGAAGGAACACCTAAATATACTAAACAAATATTAACAGAAAAAAAAGGGAGAAATTAACAGTAATACAATAATAGTAGAGGTTTAACTCTCCACCTATATCAGCAGGTAGATCATCCAGACAGAATTGTGAAGGATAGACTGTGTTTGGATCTGGAGGTGGAAAGGAAACACATTTCCAGGAATGCATGGGATCACACCTCTTCATAGAAACAGTCTTTCTTTTTTCTTGGTGGATGTTTACAACCCTGGATCATACTGGCTCATCATCTGGGGCTCAGGTTCTTGGTGATGAGCTGTTAGAAATGGAGAGCTGAGAAACGGGAGTTGAATGCAGTTGTGTTCCCATGGAAGACAAACAAAGCTAAACATAGCCCGAGTAAGAGAACCTAAGACTGCTAACAGTCATGGGACTGTGCAAGTGAACAAACCCCAAAGCTCACTCCCTCCTTGGGGAGTTGAGGCCAGAAGCAGTTTCTGTAGCATCCCTAGCAGAGCTGTGGGCCCGTTCTGACTTGAGTGGGAAGGGAGGTGAGGTCTGTTGTTCTTTCAAGCGTTGCTTATCTTCCTTCTGAAGAGAACCCCTGGGGCCTAGATTCTAGAAAAGGAAGGAAAATTGAGAAGAACGTTCTTGGGGAGGAAAAATTTTTCTCCACTATTGAAGATTCTTTTGGCTGGTCTCAGAATTAAATTGACATATTAGCAGAAGAAAGTAAAGTTTAATGATGTATGTATGGGGTTTCCATAAGAATAGGAAGCCCACAGGTAGTCAGACAATTGAGGCTTATATTGTCTTTCTGAACGAAGGAGAATAGGATAGGGGTGTGGGACTTCAAATGGAAGGAAGACAATTCACAGGAAGATGAAAAAGAGTAAATATATTTAGTAAACAAATGTTTGCTAGGCCACATAGAAACAGTGGGACACAGGAATTTTTACAGACTTTACCAAGTTCCTCTCTGTCCATCACCCCTAGTCCACATTATGCTGTGGTTATCTATGGCGAGAGCTCCCTTCCTGAAGGAGGTCCTCCATCTAAATTGTGCTAAGCAGTGAGAGGGAGGTCAAAGATTCTTCCTGAGCCTTCTGTTTCTTAAAAATAATCAGTCTAAAACCCACATTTTCCTTCCCTACAGTACTGCCTTTGAAATTTGTCCAAGAAGTTCACAGTCTACAAGTTGAATTGGTAGACTGTTTTATCTTACTGAGTTGGTCCTTTAGTCCTGAGAATAGGTCAGTTCCATTAAACTCATTTCAGCAGGCTGTGATGCAGGTACACTTCCAGAGTAGGCCTGTGGTTCAAGGAACCAGGTATTAAACAAGAGGCATTTCTAAGGAAATAAAAACACTGGGTAATGATTGGAGCAAATTATAAACCAGTTTCTGAGTTTGGATAGCAGCCAATTTAGAAGATTTTTAAATGTCCAGCTTGAGGTATTTTTAGATGGAGTGAAGGCAGGCTGTGACAATCTGCTAGATTTTCCTGGGTTGTAGTTTGACTATCCCTGATGATCATTCTGAGTGGCAATTGGCACAAGTGTTACCCATACATGAGCTGTTGTAGTGATTTCTCAAAGTTTATCAAGGCATTCATACTCAGTTTATAGGGCTTCAGGGAAAAGGACACTTTTAGTTTTCAATGATTCCAAGTCAGAAAGCCAGGAGAAAAATTGGAAACAGTATTTTGGAGGGTTGTAGCCAGATATTGGAAGAAACAAGAATTCAGGATTTAGTCCAGTTTACAATGAGAATCTAATATTCACAAGGTGTGCCATTGAAACAATTTTTCTCTCTCAACAGTCACCCTCATTTCTACCAAACATAGCCAAATTAAGACTAATTTGCTTGCAAACTAAGCCTTGTTTCAATAAACTTGGCTTGATTATTTCTGTGTAAGTGCAACAGAAATAGCAATTGATCATGTAGTTTTTTTTTAATCTACTTTGCTGGGATCTTTCAGAAGGAATCTCCAGATTGAACATTTAGCTGCCAAATACTTGTTTTTAGACTTTCCCTGCAATACCTATAGCTTTAGGTTATTTTATCTCTTCTCCAGGTCCCCAAAATATCTTGAGGATCCTGCACCTGCCAGAAAGTGACCTTTTTTCTTACTTGGTGAAGCTGCCGGGAACACTGTAAGCAAGGCATCAGGCTGATATTTCCAAAGGGCTTTATTGGCTCCATTAAGTGAACCTTAGCTTCTTAAAGCTGTCTGGTCATACATAAATCTATGTACATCTCTCAAATATGACATTCCAGTCAAAGCCTAAGTAATATAACCAATGTTTCCAGTTGAGTCGTTACAAGGAGAACAGATTCTTATTGAACTTATGCAAATAAACATGTTGCCATAGAGTAAAAATATTCATTAAGAGCTTTTGAGTTCTAGAGGGATACAGTAAGGAGAAAAAAATAAATGTTTCAATTCTGCATGCACAGGTATAATTTACCAAGTTGCTGTACGACATAGTTAAAGAGGAAAGTTTCCTTTTATCTGGAAAATAAAAAATTAAAGAACCAGCACTATTACAAATGGAAACTAATAAAAATTCTATTCATTTTCCTCAGTTTATTCAGTCTCATATAATTCATTTTTGCTTTCCTTGAACAAGTTCCTGTTTCTCTATTCTAGAAATTTTTATCAAGTTCAGATTTATGATCTTAAAGTCATCAGAAATCCAATAGAAGCATTTTTGCCAGAACACTTCTGTAACAGCATTAGAGCGAAAGAATAACTGTCTGTAAATGACAAAAGACTTTAAAATGGCCTGCTTAACGGTCTAATTAGGGTTCATTACAATGTGATTGACAAGGAAATTTGGTTATTTCTGTGACATACAACTTTTTAAGGTAATAACTAGGATTATGACTGATGACATGCCAGTACTTATCAGGATTTTTAGGAATTTTGTACAATTTCTGGAACACTTAAATTAATATTTACCCATTTGCCATTTATATGACAATGTTTTTCATGTAATTTAACATATCAAATAAGCCTAGTTCATTGAACGTCTTTTACAAGGAGAGAGAAAAATCTTGCGATTTTTCAGGAACCCTCTGAAAAATTCCAAAGTTATTTTGAGGTTAAAATGGCTTCATTTAGTGTTTAAATTTTGGATAGTTTGTCAATATGTCAAAAAGCTTTTAAAACATTTGGTCATTTAGGATCAGAGATCACTGTGAAACATTACCTAGTTATCCACTTAACCATGGTGACAAAGACTTTGCAGACAAATGCAGAAAGTTAAATGATCATAAAAAGGAAAAACTTAGCTCTTTTCATATTGAGGTTCTATTTTCTTAAGTAATCAAAGGCCTGATAAAGACAACATGAAGCATAGGACATTATTTTGATAAAACACAGAATTTTGTTTTCTAGACAGATTATGAGCAAAGAAAAACCCTTCATAATCTCTCGAGAGCAAACCAATAGTCTAAGAACACTGTCCTTTGAACACAGAGAAAAACCAAATTTTAATTTTGCACCAGCTTACTTTTGATACTTAATTAAATTCATTCCAGTGTTAGGTGGTCTCTACCTACGTAAACTGTGTCGCTGAAGATTCCTTTTCCATAAGCCTATGACTTTCTTTTCTACATCCAGATTTTGTCCCTTTTTCTTTCGTATAACCAAATTTGCTTTAGGACAAATTTACTTTTTTTTTTTAATTTTTAATTTTATTTATTTATTTATTTGACACAGAGAGAGAAATCACAAGTAGGCAGAGAGACAGGCAGAGAGAGAAGGAAGCAGGCTCCCTGCTGAGCAGAGAGCCCAATGTGGGACTCGATCCCAGGACCCTGAGATCATAATCTGAGCCGAAGGCAGAGGCTTAACCCACTGAGCCACCCAGGCGCCCAGGACAAATTTACTTTCTTTCCCTTAACAAAAACATCACCATACCTCATAACTGATTTTACCCAATACATATGCAACTTTCCTCATATACAGAGTTTCCCTTATTATTTCTAGTAGTTGTAGACATATATCAAAATTCTTAACTCTTAGAAACTTTAATTTCTAGTGAAAATGAAGTAGTAAGCAATTCCGAATTGTCTATTACACCAACAATCTGTAGATTGGCAAATTTATTAATATAGTTTATAATTTCTAGAAACATATGCTTTTTCATAATACAGTCTTTCATCATAACATAAGACATGTTTACCATCACAGTATCTTTAGTTCCTCTGTATTAATGTTAAAAAAAATTCAACTAAGTACATTTGAAGATCCAATTGGCAAGATTCATGAATTGAGTAGCATTCTTTTTACCAAATAGAAAGGAGCTCCAAGTATCTGTGTAAAATGGAAGGCTTTCATAGGCAGAAATGGCAGTAATTAACGTTCAGTATTTTATCTTATTTGGAAATGATTTAGATATTTAACTTATTTTTTAATTTAACTTAGCAAAATTTTGAAGTTTCAGGTTCCCCAAAAGACTTTGGAAACTATTTTTAACTACACGTGCCTTTTAAGATTTTATTTATTGGAGAGAGAGAGACAGAGATAGCAACAGAGATAAGGAGAGAGAGCACAAGCTGGGAGGAGAGGGAGAAGCAGGCTCCCTGCTGAGCAGAGAGCCCACTGCAGGGCTGGATCCCAGGCCTGGGATCATGACCCGAGCCTAAGCAGATGCTTAGCTGACTGAGCCACCCAGGCACCCAAAACAAGCCTTTTTTAATTTTTATTTTTATTTTTATTTTTTTAAGCTCTAACCCCTGGTGAGGCTTGAACTCATGACCCTGAGATCAAGAGTTGCATGCTGTATTGAGCCAGCCAGGCAGCCCCCATAAAAGATAGTTTTTGCTATAAAGTTCACCGGAAAGCTCCTAACTGATTTACATAAATCTAAATCATTTACTATCAACAATTATGTTTTGATTACCTATGAAAATTTCATGAGACATTAGACAAAATCAGCCACCATTCAAAGTTAGAGATAACATGAACTTATTTGATTAAGAAACCCAGATAGAATAAAAAGTTGTGTGTCTGCATTATATTCAATCTTGTTAAGTCTAAGACATTTCTATTTTAATCAAACCAGCAACCTTAAATTAGCTTTAATGCTGAATATTTTCCTATAGCATGTGAACCTGAAATTCATTTGGATTAAGTTTCTATTTTATTTTTGAAAATTTTTATGAATACTGAAGTTATATAAGCCCTTGTCTTTAATCAAATGAACTCTTTTTCAAATTAATTTTGGCAATACCATTGGAGGTAGAAAAATACCATATCTAGAGCATGCAGAAATAGACATACCTATTGACAAATAAAGAAATCTTAAAGCTTCTCTTTTAAAATAATATAAGGGGTGCCTGGGTGGCTCAGTAGGTTAAGTGGCTGACTTCCCGCTTGGGTCATGATCTCACGGTCCTGAGATCAAGCCCCATCTAGGGCTCTCTGCTCAGCAGGGGCCTGTTTCTCATGCTGTCTCTCAAGTAAATAAATAAAAATATTTTTTTAAAAAAAACAATGTAAAACTCACTATGTTATAAGTAACAGTTGGAATAATTTGTTTATTTGCTCAGATGGCTTAAGGTTTTTTACTATTTCTGGAGAAGAATTTTAAGATTTGTATTTGTTCCTGAAAGCAATCTTGAAGATGCTGTGGTCTATAGGATTAGCCCTTTTTTTGCAGTTTGTATTTTTAAAAGGCCTCATTTTCTTTTCTTTTTTTTCCTTTAGTCTTAAGCAAGTGTGGGTGTTGTTTTAGATACCCCCCTGGAGTGTTTATATTTCAAAGACATGGTAAGATTTATATCTTCAAGGGACAGAGAAAGAATGCAAGTTTCTCCAAGAGAGATTTCGGTTTTCTAAGGCCAATAATTTGCGAGTTATTTGAGATAAATAGAGGAGGATTTAAGATTGGTTAAAAAAAAAGAAAGAAAAAAAAGGAATAGATGGATGTTTGATTGCCTCTAGAGTTGCATTTTTTGTTTTGCAAAGATTTGTAAGATAAGGACAGTTTTCTTTCTCTTTTTTTTTTTCTTCTTACGTTGCAGGACAATTATATTTGCAATGTCCTGATTTTTTTACAGTATCCGTAAATGTCTGAAGGCAAATAAGAAGGGGTCTGAGTGGACTTTGATTTTTGTTCTAATTTCTGTTCTTTGATCTTGTTAAGGGAGTCCCTAAGGCTAGCTGTGATACCAATAAGATAGTGAGAAATCTCTAAAAGGACATTTTTTTCTTTCAAATATAGCCAATTTAAAGGATCTGGCNTTTGATTTTTGTTCTAATTTCTGTTCTTTGATCTTGTTAAGGGAGTCCCTAAGGCTAGCTGTGATACCAATAAGATAGTGAGAAATCTCTAAAAAGACATTTTTTTCTTTCAAATATAGCCAATTNGCCTACTTGTAATCTCTCTCTCTGTATCAAATAAATAAATAAATAAAAATCTTTAAAAAAAAAAAAATAAAAAAATAAAGGATCTGGCCATTGACAAGTAGGATCTTATATTAGTCTCAATAATGACTTAAACCAATAAGACTTTTTATGGCTCAACTGTGGACCAAAGAGGCATCCCTAAAGGAGACTGCAGAAATGGAGCCCTCACAGGATCCAGAAAGCTCACTCCCAAAATTAGCCTAAGAAAGATCTAGCCACAAATGGGATGTAACCCATGTTTCTTTTTTTTAATTAATTAATTAATTAATTAATTAATTAATTAATTTTATTTTTATTCTTTGCCCAAGGGGTACAGGTCTGAATCATCAGGCTTACATCTTTCACAGCATTCACCCAAAGCACAAACCCTCCCCAATGTCCATAACCCATCCACCCTATCCCTACCCTCCCATGTTTCTTTCAGGCCAAATTAGTGACAAGGAAGGTTGAGATAACAAAGTCCCCTTAGGGGCCAGAACCACTTATGACAAATTCCTCTGAGAACTGGCATAGTTGGACAAAGACAATGCTGACTGTTTGAGCCACAGCCTATTGCGCTGCTTGCCAGATGCATGCTGGTATATGCATCCTCCAGTTGGCAGAGACCAGAGAGAATATTCTCATTGGTTATAAAGCTAAGCTTTCAAGACAGAGTAAGATGAGAGGAAAGCCTGGTCAGACCTATGGTTTTCCATACCTTATGACAAATGACACAAAAGTCAGAGGCAGGGCACAGAGGTGGCTCAGTTGGTTAAGTGACTGCCTTTGGCTCAGGTCACAATCCTGGAGTCCCAGGATTGAGTCCTGCATTGGCCTCCCTGCTCAGAGGGGAGTCTGCTTCTTCGTCTGACTCCCTGCCCCACTTTCTCTCTCAAATAAATAATAATAATATAAAAAATATAAAATCTTTTTTAAAAAAAGAAAAAGACAGGGGTGCCTGGGTGGCTCAGTCAGATAAGCATCTGCCTTCAGCTCCCTGCTCAGTGGGGAGCCTGCTTCTCCCTCTCCCTCTGCCCCTCTCCTCACTTGTGCTCTCTTTCAAATAAATAAAATCTTAACAAAAAAAGTCAAAAGAAAACAATGACCATCTCTGGGAGGAAAAAGATAAATTGAAAACAAGAGTACTGCAGTTGCTATACCCAATGAACTAGTTTCACGCATATTTTTTTCTGCTAATCTCAATTTAGATAGAGAAAAGATCTCTCCCCACTCTCACTTTCATTAGATCCTGCAGGCAGAGATCCAGGAAACTGAGGTAATAAGAATTCTTATATTCTGCCAGCTTTTTGTCAGAAATCCCAGGATCTTTCAGCTATACCAGTCCCAGAGTAAGTAACATCCCAGTTAAAGTTTATCCTGTGAACTACTCCAAATGCTGGGAAGAAAAATGTTTAAACTTCCCTTCCGGATTCTTCTGCCACCTGCCCAGTCCCTCAAAATAGAGTTCAGTTGTGGAAAACTTAAAGGGGGGAAAGTTGTCAATATAAAACTGAACTTTGCCAAAAGGGGTTATATTTGCTGTTAACCAGTATCAGCCAAAGAATGGCACAAGAAGACAGAGGGACCATGTAACAATTTTTTCTTCCCTGGAGCCCCAATCTGACTTAGATTGGCTGGACAGGCCAGAAGATAGAGGTGAGGTGCTAAATCCTCTCGGCACCGAGGGAGCACCTGGCTTTGGACCTCATCCACCTTGAAGGGGCCTGTCTACTGATCCCCTCCTGAGCTGAAAGAAAGCAAATCACTTCATAGGTTACTATATGGTCCATTAAATTATAGAAATAGCCATTTGCCAGTTAGTGTACCACCGTTTCAAATATGGCTTATAGAGAATTTAGAGAAAAATCTTTCCCCCCAGTATCAGGAAGTAAATAAATAAATAAAGTAAATAGTAAACAATAAGTAAATAATAATAACCAACTAACCGGATAATCTGGATCCAGGAGCATCTAAGTGGGAAAGCTGTCAGACCCACCCAATTCCACCCAGTTGCTGAGACAGGTGGGAAAAGCTGACTCTTCTCTTCATTGATGCTTATGCATGTAATTTTATTAAATGGTGATGGAAAATGTGAAAGTTTAACAAAGAGACCCCTTCCCTCTCCTTGTATACACAGGGAACAGCTGAATAAAAAGCTAAGGGAATTTGATTCTGAAGGTCCCTGAAGAGCTGGAGAAATCTCTTCACTGGGGATCTGATCCCTGGAGAATCAGCTTGCAGCTCCTATGGGCAAGCAGCCGGGGAACCAATGCTGGAGGGGCAAGACCCAGCAAGTCCCTGTTGCCTTATGGGAGTCCCAGGACAGAAGTGGTTACAGTGCATGACAGCGGGCCCATTCTTTGTAGATCAGATACCACACCTAGTTTTGCCCTTGGAAGTTTAGCCAATTAACTGTGTGCATGGTTTGTTAAAGAGTTAGTTTCAGGAGACAAACAGTGATTAAACATTTATTCTTCCCTTCCATTTTTTTAAATCTTATATTGGAGAAAGACTGAAGATTGCTGGTGATTTTTCCATTTCTCACCCTTACATTACCAGGTGCTAAATCACCCAGCTGTTCAGAATTAAATACATGGTCCCAGCTAAACCTCAAAGTTTCTTGAGAGTTCTAAAACATCAAAGCATGAGAGGTCAAAAGCATCACCATAGTCATAGGAAAAATCAGTAATCTGTGTTTTTTCTTTACTTTCATAGTATTTTTATTTTTAGTTATAAATGCAGAGAGGGGGGGAGAATCATAATCTTCTCAGTGCTTTTCAAAGCCATTAGTAGTCTTAATCAGACTTGATATGCCACAAAGTTACCAGAATACCCTGGAGGGGGGCTAAGAGGGGGGAGTATAGGGCTGCCCAAGAGGCCTGGGCCACTAAAGGAGGGATTGACTTCCAGGAGTAAGAGGGTGCCTCCCATTCCCGGAGCTCAGAACCCTGATCTTGGATTTGGTTGGCAGCTTATGAACATATTTATTTTCAAGGAGTTGTTTTAGTTTTAACTTTATGCAAATAATACATGGATACATCGCCCTTGAAAAGCATTTAATCCTTACAAATTAAGACTAACATCCCTTATGACCAATACCATCTATCCTGGTTTCCTCTTCTTCCCCAGCAGTAACCTCTGTGGTCACTTTGAACGTAAAGCCTTCCAATTTTTTAATCACTTTTACCTACTTATGCCATATGCCCATATTTACAGTATTGCTTTATATATTTCTGTGACATAAGTGCAATTATACTGTACGTATTCATGTCCTGCAAAGTGCTTTTACCCTCAGCAACATGTCTTGAGACTTACAAATTAGTACTGCAGAGACCACCAACCTACAAAACTGCTGGTATAGAGAATCTTATCAGACTTCTCGCCAGTATAATGAGTCAAAAACAATTTTTCATTTTGCCTTGTATTTTCTCAGTCATCAGGTTCAGCATCTTTACTTTGCTGTTTTTATTTCTTCTGTGAAATAGTCAATATCCTTTGCCTGTTTTTGAGTTGTCTTTTTCTTATTGATTTGTAGCAACCCTTGATGTAGTCTGGAAACATCCATCAAGGAGTTTTCAATCTATTCTACAGAATGAAATTGGGAGAATATTTCCAAATTTTATTGAGCACCTGCTGTATGAATATGCCCATCAAGGACTGGAACTGAGAGAACAGTACACATCGTGTACATCAAGCTCTGTGTGTACTTGTTTAACATTGTGGTAAGGCCAGTTGAACACACATGTGCATACCAGCAATACTAATAAAAAGTAACTACTCTGAAAAAAATTGTATTTGGGTTCAGTCAGCCTACTTGTCACTTTTTTCCCACAACCATTTTATCAATCCTCACTTCTCTTGAGGTCATGTAGGTCACTGGATTTTTTCTTGAGGGAATACACACACTAGCACTTTCAATTCTCACTGAAATCTCTTGTGAACCTTCCTGTGAGGCCTCATCCTGTATCTACTTTTCACTTGGCCCTAAACTGAAAAGGTAGAGTGCTTTTCTCCCAGCTGTTTCTCCCTACTGGCTGTCCCACCAGCTTGCTGTCCTCTAGCATAAATTAAGAACTCACGGTTTTTCTCTGGGGTCAACAGTTCCCAGAATCCCTCAAATGCAGGATGCAGGAGATAGACTGTTCTTATAAGGACAGGGCTGTGTAAATAGGAGGAAACAAAATAGAGGTGTTACCTTAGATGAGAATGGTTATCTGCAAAACATAATTTTTTAAAAAGATTTATTTATTTATTTATTTATTTATTTATTTATTTGACACAGAGAGAGAGATCACAAGTAGGCAGAGAGGCAGGCAGAGAGAGAGGAGGAAGCAGGCTCCCCGCTATGCAGGGAGCCTGATGTGGGCCTTGATCCCAGGACCCTGAGATCACGACCTGAGCCGAAGGCAGAGGCTTTAACCCACTGAGCCACCCAGGTGCCCTGCAAAATGTAATTTTGACTGCTTATTTGCTGCTCAGGGTGTTTTCATACTTGAACCGGACATCAAAAGTTTTAAGCTGAAAGGATATTGAAATTTTACCAAGTGATAATGCAATGTTAGGGAGGACTACTTTTGAATTTCTCAATTCCCTGGCATTCTTGCCCTTCCTCCTTTTCCCCGTCACAATGCTCAGTACTGGTTTAGTGAATTCTGAAAGAGGATGTTGATGCTTTGAATTTGTATGAAGCTGCAAATAGTAGCTTTGGCAACATGTCAGAATAGCAGTGGTTCTTAACCAGGGAGGGACATCAGAATCCCCTGGGAAGTGTCTATTAAACATGTCAAACCTGCTGAATCAGAGTCTGGGTGGAGTGCAGGCGTGTGTATTTGGCAAAAGTTCAGGAATAATTCTGCTGAGCCCTCATGACCAGAACTACTACTCTATACTAGTGCCATTCCATGACAAGATTCACTCTGAAGACAGACGTTCAGAGTAAGTGTTTAGAAACATTCACAGCAATTTCACAGAGTATGTCTGTCGATTGTAAGTTTGGGCTTGTATTGTGCATATCTTTTCTCATTTTATATTTTACCAAATTATGTATCTTCCAAACCTGTCAAGCTGTGATAGATTGAAATTTAAAAATTGGTCCTTCACAGATAGTTTGAGAAGCACTGTTCTGGGCTAGTTTAGCTGTGTCCAAGTCAGACAGGCACAACTAAAAATTTTCTGGCTTGGCAGTTTTGTGACCTTAGGTGAGTAGCTAAGTCTCAGTGACCTCTTCTGGTGGGCTGTTGAGAGGATTAGAGATAATGAGTGCACCTAAAGCACTTAGCACAGTGCCTGACAATAATAGAAGTTATTGGAAGCCCATCATGGAACAGTTCCTAAGAAAACTATCTTCCAGTTGGCTGTTGAAGAATACACAGAATCATGAGGCATGGTAAGTAAATCTTTTTATTCAGTCTCATGTAACATATTCTAGCCAAACTAGAGTGCACGGCATGACAGAGTTTTGAGTAACTTCCATGAGCTGTACAACCATGAGTAGGGGGGCTTATTGGCCATGGCAGTTACAGAGTCAAACTCTGGTTAGCAGATTTCCCCTCAAGCTCTCCTTGTCTCCTCTTTCATATTGCCCTTTCCCATAGTCCTTTTCTCTATTCTCCCCCACCCTCCAACTGCTTTTTATTTCTTAAAAGCACAGTCAGTTTTCTTTCCTGATGGAGGGTAAGGAGGGTGGGGGGTGGAAATTTCTGGCCACTTTGGTCTGGCCTCCTATTCAAGCATCTAAAAATAATCAGATCATTCATACTGAGCCAATTAACCTCCTGCTGGCATTACTCCTGTGTCCTTGTCATGCTAAAAGAACATCTATCTGTCCCCTTTTGACTTACATTACAAAAATCCCCTTCCCTTAGCTTCACCTTGATAGGCACCACTATCATTACTTCTGGGGACACTGTTATGTCATACATAGTCCAATAGAGGGGCTTTGGAGGGTGCCAGCAATTTTGGATGGAATTCTGACTCTGCTACTTGTTAGTTGTGTGGCTTAAGGAAACAGTTATTTTTTTAAAAAGTATAATTACTAGAAGAAGCAACACAAATTTGAGTCCTTTGGTCTAACCTGAATATTCAGGAAGGTAGAATAAAGTCAAAGGCTTTAACAAACCATCTTTTTTTGCAGGATCCACGGTTCTTTTGGATGACAGCATAGACCACTGGTTTGGTCTGGCTGTAATTTTGAACTTCTCTGGTTGGGATTTTTTGATTCAAGGCAATGTGATTTAAAATTCCTCTGTCCCCAGTATTTCCTATAAACCAGAAGTTAGGTCTAGAATCTCAATAAGCTCAGATTAAAATTTTGGCCCATCCTTCAGTCCTCAGCTCAAATGGTGCATTCCTTAGGTCAGCTCTTCCCATTATACAGAGTCATATTCTTCTGTGCTTTTCTTTCATAGCATTTATCACAAGTTATTTCTGGATTTTATTTTTCATAAATGTCTTTCTCACTTACTAGACTATAAATTCTTTGGAGGTGGGGACCTACAAAAATACATGTTTGTATTTCTTTACTGTTGTATCCCCACCACCTAGCATGGTACCTGGATCACTCTATTCAAGTATCTTAACAAATTGTATCTGTAATGACCCTGTTTCTAAATAAGTTCACGATTTAAAGTATTTAGGGGTTAGGACTTAATATTTTTTGATGGGGAGACACAATGGAGCCCATGATGCCTAGTATAGTATGTTTGAGATCCATCCATGTTTTCTCATGCATCAATAATTTGTACCATTTTATTGCTATGTAGTATCCCATTGTGTGGATGTACCACAATGCTTATCTATTTATCAGCTGAAAAACTTTTGGTTGTTTACAACTTTAGGCAATTATGAATAAAGCCACTATAAATATTTGCATATGGATTTTTCTGTGAACACAAACTTTCACTTTTCTTGGGTAAATATCAAGGAATGAGATAGTTAATTCTTCTATAAGAGACTGCCAAACTTTTCCAAAGTGGTGGTACCATTTTCCATTTCTATCAGCAGCATATGAGAGTTTCTGTTCTCTACATTTTTAACAAGGCTTGGTGTTGTTAGTTTTTCTGATTATAGCCATTTCAATGCATTATCGTGGTATCTCACTATGTGTTTTAATTTGCATTTCCCTAATGATTTATGATGTTCAGCATCTTTTCACATGCTTACTTGCCATTTGTATATCTTCTTTGGGAAAACGTCTGTTCAAGTCTTTTGCCGTTTTTATTACGGTATCTGCCATCTTACTGAGTTGTGTGTGTTCCTTTGTTATTCTGGATGCAAGTCCTTTATCAGATAAAAGTACTTTCTCCCAATTTGTGGCTTGTCTTTTTCTTAACAGTGTCTTATTTATTTATTTATTTAAAGAGCAGAAGTTTTTAATTTTGATGAAATCCAGTTTATGTTTATGGATTCTTTTGATTGTCATTGTACACGTTTTTCAGCTTGTCTGTGGTTTTGGGATTTTACTTTTTTTCTTTTTTCTTTTTTCTTTTTTTTTTTTTGGCTGTGGAAGAAATGAAACTTTTTATAATAAAAAGTTGGAAGAAAAAGGAAGGCAGAGACAGCTTTACAAAAGAGCAAACAGTTATCAAAAGGCAAACAATAACAATAAGATGAAGTTCTTTTTTTCACTCTCCCAGTTTGCTCCTTCTCACCGTCAGTCCTCCACAGATGCATCCCTTTCAAACCCTCTGTTTCTTCTTCAACGTCTTTTTTTTTTTTTAGATTTATTTATTTGAGAGAGAGAGAGCACAAGTGAGGGGGGGTGGGAAAGGGACAGCGGGAGAGGGAGAGACAGTCTCACGCTGACTCTGCTGAGCATGGTGCCCTGCAGGCCTCAATCTCACGAGGTCCTGAGATCCTGAGATCATGACCTGAGCTGAAACCAAGAGTCCGATGCTTAACCGACTGAGCCACCCAGGCATCCCTCTTCTTCAATTTCTTATTTAATCAACCTCTGAGAGTTAGCAAGAGAGGGTGGATGCTTCCAGAACATACCAGACCAGGGAGTTTTAGACCTGTCCTTGGAAGTATCCCTGAGGCTGGAGTGGTAATGACTCAGACTCCTTAGCCTCAGAATCTAAAGTTCATTTTGGCTTTAAAATACTCATTTCTCATTAAAAGTAAACTCTGAGACTGCAGAGGGTCAGTCAACTCTGCTGGTCTCTGGGGTCTGAATTAGTGCTCCCTCAGCCATTATTCAACGTTAGGCAATTGCCAGCCCTCCCTGCCTCAGCCAGACGCGGTGAGAAACTTGCTGAAGCTGCAGAAGCTGTGGCCGTAAAGTATCCCACAGGACAGCAACTAGTAACTATTTGTCTTGTTGCATGTAGAAGTCCCCCCAAAAAGGGGTTGAGGAATGGAAATTCCAACCTCTGAACTGGCTTTCTCTACACCTGTCTCTCACCTATCTTTCTGCCATATATACCTGCTATACACATCTCTCCTGGGCAGTGATTTGTCTGTTACATCCTATTCAGAGACTGTTGGCCTCTTCCGCAGTTCACCATCTACTATGATCCTTTGGAGTTGGTTCCAGGGGAAAAGAAGAATCTAGGACAGACTCCCCTGTAAGGTGTTTCCAATGTAGTAACCCAGGTAGAGAAAAACCCAAGACATTTTTTGGACTCTATGTTATGACCCTCTGGTTTCTCCTGTTTTCCCTGCTGTGGCACTTATTCTGCCAAAGAGAAAAAAGTTGCAAACAGATAGAAGGTTAACTCAGTTTAGGTCCTAATTTTTTTTTTATTTCTGGCCTGAGCCTACATCAGAAGTCCTGGTTTGGCCCTATAATAAATTAGATTCTGGATGATCTTTGGAACAGGTCCTTCTGGATGGTCTTCAAAAGACACCAACTGTACCTATTTTGGGTTAAGCCCAACATTGTCTCTAAAGTGGTCCAAAAGTAGGCCTCTTCCCAGGAGAAGGTACCTCTCTTCATCAGGGCCACAGCTAGCCCGGAACCCTGCTTGCTGCCTTCAGTACATGGATGACAGGCAGATGGAAAGTTTTTGTGTGTCACTGGCTTCCCAAAGTTTTTGCCTTGTAAGTCAGTCACACCCTATCTCATGCCTACTTCAGCCATGTTGGAGTTTCCCGGTGGCTCATGTTCTCTCTTCCCTAGTCAGCTTCAGGTACTTCCCCAGCACCACCAACTCCTGATCCCGCAGCACCTACCGAATACACCCGATCTCTGCCTCACTCTTGGTACAATAATGCTCACCCTAACCTTGTGAAGTAGGTACTATTATTCCCATTTTTCAGGTGAAGAACCAGAGGTTCCAAGAGGTGAGGTGACTTATCCCTGATTGCATGGCTCGTTTTGAGAGGGACAAAACTGGGCTTCAAACCCAAGCCCTTCTAAGGAATATAAGATATATGTCTGTATTTGCTTTTATAAAATATCCACCTGTTGGGAGAAGAGAACCATGTAGTAGAGGGACAGGAATGCCAGGGAGGCTTCCTACTATATACAATTCTGTGAACCATGTTATTGTATTATCCAATTAGACAAACAGAAAAGCTTGTCCCTGCCTTACTTCTTTAGCCTGACGTACTGACTCCTCTGTCAGTGCCCAGCTTAACAAGCCACTCAGCTGAGTTGATCAAGACAATATAGTTCTAAAATTGGCAGTATTTTTGGTTTAAAATTCAAGTACTGATTTCAGTCTTCTATCATGAATCCATTTTACATTATCTAACATATCCATTCTCCCTGAGGGGGAAAAAAGATCTATTTTCCTAGTCCAGGCAGACCAGCCCCAGTTGTCTGGGCAGGGCACCTCCACCAGCCTACTAGGTTGCCAAGACAGCAGGGAGGCAATAGCACGTGCAGTGTTGGCAATGGCCACAGGGGATCTGGGATGATCTACTGTTCCAGGAACTGAGAATTCTTTGGCAGGCTGGGAATTTTCCCCTCTATCAGATTCTTGGTCAAATCAAGAGTCACGCTTGAGGGTTGGGACTTCCAGAATGGCAGAGTAAGGAACTCAGCTGACCTCCCCAGCAAACAACAATTTGGTAAAAATTCAAGTCTGGAAATTGTCCTAAGGGCATACTGCAAATGATGAAACATTCATCCAAGAAAATCTACTAAATCTCAGTAAGAACAGAAAAAGGCTATGGCATTTGAGACATGGATAAGCTCCTCTACTCCTTAACCCAGCTTCATGTTCTAGAAGTTCTGTGTCAGACATTTTACTCCATACAAGTGCAGCCAAGAAGACAGAGGCTCCTCCCCAGAATCTCTCAGTCTGTGATCACAGTTTAACTCCAGGAGGGACAGGCCACCAGTTTTCTCACCCCTGTCGCACAGCCCCTCGTTGCAAAAGCTTCATAGCAGGCAAGCACAGAAAAGAGGACCCGGGTCTCCCTTCCCCCACTTAGTCGTCACTCATAGAAACTGGATCACCTGTACATTGCTGGAAGGAATGTAAAATGATACAGACACTCTGGGAATCAGTTTGGCAGTTTCTTAAAAACCTAAACATACAACTACCAAACAACCCAGCAATTGCGATCTTGGGCATTTATCCCAGAGAAGTGAAGACATATGTTCAAATCAAAACCTGTACACATATGTTTATAGCAGCTTTATTTGTAATAGCTCAAAACTGGAAACAACCCAAATGTCCTTCAACAGGTGAACGGTTAAACAAACTGGTATGTCCATACAAGGAAATATTCTTCAGCAATAAAAGGAAATAAACTATTGATCATGCAGCAATCTAGATGACTCTCCAGAGAATTATACTGAGTGGAAAAAAACAATTCCAAAAGGTTATACACTGTTCTTGAAATGACAAAATTATAGAAGTGAAGGACAGATTGGTGGTTGCCAGGGGTAAGGAGGGGTAGGGGCCGGAGGGAATTGGGTGTGGCTATAAAAGGGCACATGAAAGATCAGAGAGACAAAGGAAATGTTCTGTATCTTGACTGTATCAATGTCAGTGTCCTGACTGTGGTATTGTAGTACAGTTTTACAAGATGTTACATGGGGAAAACTGAGTAAAGGATATATAGGACCTCTCTATTTCTTACAACACCATACAAATCTACAATTACTTCAAAATAAAAAGCTTAATTATTTGAAAGTTGGAAAAGATTTGAATAGACATTTGTCCAAAGAAGATACAGAGATAGCTAGTAAGTACATGAAAAGATGCTCAATGTCATGAGTCATTAAGGAAATGCAACTCAAAACCACAATGAGACAAGATATCTATAAGCAAAACCAGACAATAAGTGTGGAGGATGCAGAGAAATTGGAACCTTCTTACACTGCTGGTGGGAATGTAAAATGGTACAGTCATTTTTGAAGTGACTTTTGAAAACAGCTTGGCAGTTCTTCAAAATTATAAACTTAGAGTTATCACATGGCCCAGTAACTCTATTACTAGGAATGTACACAGAGAAATGAAAATACAGGGGTACCTGGGTGGCTCCGTCGGTTAAACGTTTGCCTTTGGCTCAGGTCATGATCATGGAGTCCTGGGATCAAGCCCAGATTGGGCTCCCTGCTCAGCAGAGTCTGCTTCTCCTTCTGTCCCTTACTCGGGTCATGCTCTCTCTCTCTCTCTCTCAAATAAATAAAACCTTTTTTAAAAAATGAAAATATACATTCACCAAAAACTTTTTCAGCAATAAAAAGGAATGACTGATACATGCCATAGCATAGATGAACCTTGAAAGCATACTAAGTGAAAGAAACCCATCCTAAAAGACTACATATTACATTTAAATTTATTACATTTACAATTTATATTTATATGAAATGTCCAGAACAGACAAATCTATAGAGCCAAAGTAGATTAGTGGTTGCCTGGAGGCAGTCTGTGTGACTGATAATGAGTAGAGGATTTCTTGGGGAGAGAATGGAAATGTCTAAAATTAACTGTGGTGATGGTTGTACAAACCTGTGAACTTACTAAAAAACATTGACTTTTACACTTTAAATGGATCAATAGTATAGTATGTGAATTATATCTCAAAAAATCTTTAAAAAAAGAAGAATTGAGCTTGAACCCAAGCTATCTCTTCTGCCCTATTTAAAAAAAAAAGGCTTTTTATTTGAGAAAAAACTTTAAGTTTCAGAAAGTTGCAAGATTCACCAATTTTTGAAATTTTGCCTATTTTTAAGATTAAATATCCTCATGAGCGTTGGGTTGATGTATTCATTGACTTCCTTTTATAGGTCTTGGTTTCGGATTGTGTTGTTTATAACATGGTTCTCCTTCAGGGCATTTGGCAGTGTTCGGAGACACTGGGGCTGCTCCTGTGAGTTCAGACCCAGGGTTGTGCTAGAGATCCTACAATGCACAAGGCAGCACTCCCAACAAAAACTTACCTTGGGGTGCCCGGCTGGCTCAGTCTGTAGAGTGTGTAACTCTTGATCTCGGGATTGCGAATTCAAGCCCCACGTTGGGTGTAGACATTACTTAAAAAGAAAACCTTTAGAAACAAAACAAAACAAAACAAAACAAAAAACCCCGAAGTGATCTGGACTAAATGCTAACAGTACCAAGACTGAGAAACTTGCTGTATTCTCTCAGTGTATTTATCAAAAAGAGAAATGTTACAGTCTGATCAAAATAGTCTGGGGATTTTACTCTCCAGTTAGGGTTTTGGAGCATAGTTTGTGTATCTCATATGGTTTATTTATTAGTCTTTCAGTTGGTTCTCCCACCATAAACATTTATTTGCCTGTTGCCTAAGAGGGCAGGAGCCAGACATAAAGTGCTACAGCATCTGAGCAGCACTATAAACTAATGGGCACTTAAGTATTTGGAAAAAATGATAGGGCTGCAGCTGGGAAGTCAGGTGGCAGCATTAACATGGCCCAGGGGGCCAGTAAAGCCTGTAGCTTGGGAGATCTGGTCCCAGTTTGAGGCAACCCTGTCCTGCACTGGGATAAACCACAGCCACAAAACTTAGAGAGTCCAAGAGGCCATTTCAAACACGTCTTCTTGCTACTGTGTTTCCTTCATGAAATGGTAGTACTGTGGCCATTCCCCAGAGTCTGAGTGGTTGAGGGGGTGACTACATGCTAGACCAGGCCTACATGCAAATAGCCAAGGCTTTTCAGTGGATATTGCTCTCCCACTTTCACATGATGGACCTGTGCAGGGTTTCTATTAACTCCAGAGAAGATGGAAACCACAAAGGGAAGCTTAGGTCTTTTGAAAGGCCTTTCCATAGAAACTTAAAGCTTTTACCCACCATTAAATAGATCTATGTTCTGTGATAGGACTTGGGTGTGTATATGAAAGGTTGCTTGTCATGAACTCCGGGATCCATTATTTCTGCATTTTCCCAGAATGTCTGAGAAGAGTCTCCGTGCAAAGAGGGCACTCAGTAATTTTTAGTAAATATTTGAATGTCTTATGTTCTAGGCACTGTATGAGGCACATTAGTGGACAAGAGAGATAAGGTCCCTAACCTGAGGTAACATATATTAATCGGAGTACCTCAATATATATTTATTCACCAGTTGATTTTTCTCTCTGAGAAACTGGCTTCATCACATCTTTGCAAATTATAGTCAGAAAGTTTTTGAGATGAATAATGCTTGTCTATGGGAGCAAAAGAAGGACCATCTGTTGAGTTTCCTAGAAGGGTTAATAGCCATCAGCTGGAGTCATAGACTACTGGAAAATCCTTTTTAAGATGTTTATTTAAGTGGATAAGCCACTAAAAGCTCAGTAATTGAAGAATGAAATAGTGGAATGGAAAATATGGGCACATAAATTGAACCTAAAATTTTAAAGACATCATATGGGAAATTCAAATGATGGCTTTCTAAAGAGTATTGTTGCATCTGAGTATTAGAAGCTAAGAGCATTCTTTGTAAAGCAAAATATAATTGTTGTGGGTGATAAATACAAATTTGGCCATATCTATTTTTTCTGTTCCTTTTAACTACTAGTTTTGATTCTGTTGGTCCTTCTTGTTGTTCTGTTTTATATAGGAAAGTATTTTAATTTTTAAATTTCTTCAAAGCCTTTTTGGAATAGGGTGGGGTATAAATAAATACTTTTTAGCAAAATCAGAGCAGAGTATAGACAATAGATGTCCCCTGGCATGAAGGTGAGGAAGGGCAGGGGTGGAGAAAGGTATGCCAGCAAGGACAGAAAGTCCCCTGATAGCATTATGCCTCTATGCGGTCCTGAGCATAGTGTTCTGTGTCATTTCAGACAAAGTTGACCTTTTTTTTTTTTTTATAGAGAGAGAGGAGGAAAGAGAGAAAGGGAGAGAGAGCAGAGGGAGAGGGAGAGAATCTTAACCAGGCTCCACACCCAATGTGGGGCCCGATGTGGGGCTCCATCTCACAGCCCTGAGATCATGACCTGTGCCAAAATCAGGAGTCAGATGCTTAACTGACTAAGCCACACAGGGGCCCCTAAAACATTATTATTTTTTAAGCTACCTATTTTTGGGGTGCCTGGGTAGCTCAGTAGGTTAAGGGTCTGCCGTCAACTCAGGTTGTGATCCCAGAGTCCTGGGATGGAGCACCTTGTCGGGCTCCCTGCTCAGCGGGGAATCTGCTTCTCCCTCTCCTTCTGCTCCTCCCTCCCTCCCACCCCTGGGCTCCCTCTCTCTCAAATAAATAAATAAAATATATTTTTTAAAAAGCTAAATATTTTGGGGGCCCCTGGATGGCTCAGTCGTTAAGCGTCTGCCTTCAGCTCAGGTCATGGTCCCAGCATCCTGGGATCAAGCCCCACATCAGGCTCCCTGCTTGGTGGGAAGTCTGCTTCTTCCTCTCACACTCCCCCTGCTTGTGTTTCCTCTCTCGCTGTGTCTCTCTCTGTCAAATAAAATTTTTAAAAAATCTTTAAAAAAAAAATAAAGCTAAATATTTTTGATATATCAAGTTCATCTACTCCTTAGATTACTGAGATTCAATAACTGCACAGTCCATATTCACAATTCTCCGTGAATGGAACTTAATGCCCTAGGCTTAATACAATAGACAGAAGCTGAGGAAAATGAGAACTTGGATGATAATCTAGGACTCTTCTTTAACAGCTACTAGAAAAAGATAGGATGCTCTCTCAGGTTGAAAATCAGTTTCATTTTGCCACAGTTTGGCCTTTGTTAGCTTTGTCCTATTTCTTTGCAAAACACAGGTGGAATCTGAACCTCTTTTTGGAGACCCAGAAAGTAAATGCTGTTCTTTTTACTTGGAGTTTCAAACAGCCAGACTGGTTCCAATAATTTCCTTCTCCTACCCTTCCACAGAATTATTGGGGTTTTTTTCTCCCCTTCTGGACTCCACGGAGATTTCCTTGACATGGGTTTCTGTTAGGGACTCAGTGTTTATCATCCAACACACAGCATTACTGGTGAGCTCACAGGGCTTGTCAGAATGACTTGGGAGGAACTGGCATGCTCTCCTACTCTGGTCTTGCTTCCCCAGTCCTTGCACGTAAGCTAGGTTTCCTCTGCACACAAAGAGCCTAACATGGAGCTGGGCATCCAGGCAATGTTAGCCAGTAGGTACTGGTTCAATTGTTTTAAAATATTTACGGCTTTCCAAAAAAAGTATGTACACATCTATCAGAATGACTGAGACAAAATTAGTGATAACAGCAAATGCTGGCAAGGACGCAGGAAAACCAAATCACTTATACATCTTTGATGAGAATGTAAAATGGCATAGCCATTCTGGAAACCAGTTTGGCAGTTTCTTACAAACCTGAACGTGCACTTACCATATGACCAGCAATTGCACTCCTTGAATATTTATCCTAGAGTAATAAAACCTATGCTCACACAAAAACTTCTACATGAGTGTTCATAGCAGTTTTATTCATAATAGCCAAAAATCAAAAATAATCCAAATGTCCTTCAAGCAGGTGAACGGTTAAACAAACAGGTACTTCTACATCATGGAATAAATACTATGGAACAACAGAAAATGAACCAACTACTGATACACAGGACAACTTGATGGATGTCAAGGAAATGATATTGAGTCCAAATAAAAGCCCATCCAAAAAGATACATACTGAATGATTCAACTTATATAACGTTCTTGAAATAACTAAGTTTTAAAAATGGAGAACAGATTAGTATTTGCCAGTGATTAGGAATATAGGAAAGAGTTGCTGGATGGAAATGGATATGACTGTAAAAAAAAAAACGAAAGAGATCCTTGTGGTTCTTTAACACTTTTGTATCTTGACCATAGTAGTGGGTATAAAAACCTGTTCATAAGGGCACCTGGGTGGCTCAGTCAGTTAAGTGTCTGCCTTTGGCTCTGTCATGATCACAGGGTCCTGGGACTGAGTCCCACATTGGGCTCCCTGCTCAGTGAGGAGCCTGCTTCTCTCTCTGCCTCTCTCTCTCTGTCTCTCATGAATAAATAAATAAAATCTTTAAAATAAAAATAAAAATAAATCTATTCATGAGATTAAACTATATAAACACATACATACAGATGAGTAAAAAGTTAAAGAAATCTGAGTAAGATTGATGGATGTAATAATGTCAATATTCTGGTTGTAATATTGTTTTGCAAGCTGTTAGCACTGGGGTAAACTGGTAAACAATACATGGATCTCTCTGTATTTCTTCTTTTTCCTTCTTTCTTTCCTTCCTTCCTTCTTTCTTTCCTTCTTTCCTTCCTTCCTTCCTTCCTCCTTTACCTTCTTTCCTTTCTTTCTTTCATTCTTTCATTCTTTCTTTTTCCTTCCTTCCTTCCTTCCTTCCTTCCTTCCTTCCTTCCTTCCTTCTTTTCTTTTCTTTTCTTTCTTTTTCTCTTTCTTTCTTTCTTTCTTTCTTTCTTCTTTCTTTCTTTCTCTTTCTTTCAAAGATTTCATTTATTTATTTGACAGAGAGAGAGAGATAAAGAAAGCACAAGCAGGGGGAGCAGCAGAGGGAGAGGGAGAAGCAGGCTCCCTGTGGAGCAGGGAGCCAGATGTGGGGCTTGATCCCAGGACCCAGGACCACAACCAAAGCCAAGCTGAAGGCAGATGCTCAACTGACTGAGCCACCCAGTGCCCCTCTCTGTATTTCTTTCTCTTTCTCTTTCTTCTTTCTTTCTTTCTTTCTTTCTTTCTTTCTTTCTTTCTTTCTTTCTTTCTTTCTCTCTCTCTCTCTCCGTCTTTCTTTCTTTCTTTCTTCCTTTTTCTTTCTTTCTTTTCTTCCTTCCTTCCTTCTTTTCTTTTCTTTTCTTTCTTTCAAGATTTTATTAATTATTTGAGAGAGAGAACATGAGTGGGAAGGAGAGGGAGAAGCACACTCTCTGCCGAGCAGGGAGCAAGATTCGGGCTCCATCCCAGGAACCTGGGATCATGACCTGAGCTGAAGGCCAATGCTTAACCAACTGAGCTACCCAGGTGCCCTCTGTATTCATGTGAATCTGTAACAAATTAAAATTTATAACAGCCATTCATGATAAAAATCAGCAAACTGGGAATAGAGGGAGAACTAAACTAGGCTTACCATATGAACCAGGGCTCATGCTCCTGACTTGAAAACTCATGTCCCAACTGATTTGAAAAATATGGCCACACAAAAACCTGCATGCAAATGTTTATAGCAGCTGTATTCATAATCATCCCAAACCAAAAGCACATCAAGATGTCCTTCAATAGGTGAATAACTAAACAAAGTGGTACATCCGTACAATGGAGTATTAAGCAGCAATAGAATGAAATTAGCTGTTCAAGACATTGATGAATCTTAAATGTATACTGCTAAGTGTAAGAAACCAGTCTGAGAAAAGAACATACTGTATGAGTCCAATTATACAACATTCTGGAAAAGGCAAAATGATATAGATGGTAAACAGGTCAGGGGCTGCCAGGGATTCAGAGGAGGGGAGCCTTGAAAAGGTGAAACACAAATCTTTTTTTTTTTTTTTTAGGGCAGTAAAACTATTCTGTATGATGCTCTAATGGTGAATACAAGACATTAAGCATTTTCAAAACCCATAGAACTTTGTGTCAAAAGAGTAAATCTTCATGTATGCAGATTTAAAAAAATCATTTAGGAAGTTGGAGATCCCGCAAAGGAATAAAGGATGTGACCCAAGAATATAAATATATCTCAATAACTTCGGAAATGAGAGGAATTTATAAGACTAACAGCAAAAGGAATTATACATAAGTACCATTTCCCATGGGGGTATGGGTTAACAATACTGAAACCACTATATATGTTTACTGGAATTGCATGAATGATGGGTGATAAGAGCCAGGTTGTTTTTGGAGTGGAAGGTTACAGATAAGGAAGGAGAAGAGGCTAGAATAATCTATGTTGTAATGGGTTAGAGTTGGAAATATCAGTATGAACTCATATTTAGCTTAATATAGATACAGATGATTACAGATAGAAACATTTATAGATATGTGTATATATAGGTTAGTATACACACTTATATTTATTTGCTCTGTCAACTGAGAGAGCTTAAAAGAAATGATACCACAGTGGCCCCTGGGTGGCTTGGTTGGTTGGGAGTCCCATTCTTCATTTCAGCTCGTGATCTCAGGGTTTTGAGACTGAGCCCTCCCTCTGGCTCCATGCTCATCAGGGATTCTGTGGGAGATTCTCTCTCCCTCTGCCCTCTGCCCCTCTCCCTGCTTGCACATACTCTCTTCCTCTCTCTCTCTCTAAAGTAAATAAATAAATCCTAAGAAGAAGAAGAAGACATGACACCCAGTAGCAGGGAATACACCTAGGGCCCAGATCTTGGTTCTCAATTCCATTATCCAATAAAAGGAATCAGGGCTCCTTAGAGAAAAATCTGATTCTAGGAGTGCGACAGGAAAGTTTCAATTTGATCCTAGAGCATCTTGTAGTGCCGGAAAGTAATAGAGTGCTAAAAAAAACCCCAAATTATCAACTTCATAGTGATGATCATATGGGGACATAGGGGCCAACTGGATGAGCTCCTAATGGCCAAAGCTGGAACAATGTGAAAAACACAATGAATAAAATAGTATTGTACTGTAACCCTAAGTATAAAATAAATATTCATGACTCCATACAGATATAAATAAGTGATTAAGTAAATAAATACATTGAGGAGATTAGATATATCTCCCATGCAGAACTGCAAATAATTGATAGAGATGTTTTACCCTTAAGGGTGTGAAATATAATTCCCCATTCCTTAAATGTGGGCTGTGCATGGTGACTTTCTTTCAGAGAATACAGTATGGAAAGAAAAAAAAAAGAGAGAGAAAAAGTTTAGAGTAGAGAATTCTGACAAACCCTATCCCAGCCTGTTGATCAAGGGTAAGTAATGTTAGTAGTGATAAGTCATGTTGATAGTATGTCCCCTTGATATGATGTGATGATTGTGGTGACTTTTCTCTGTGGTCTTCCTCCCCAAAACACACTTTCCCAGTCTAATCATGAGGGAACATCAGATAAATCACAATTGTAGGACCTTCTACAAAATATCTGACCAGAAGTCCTTAAAATTCTCAAGTGTTATCAAAAACAGGTAAGTCTGAGTAATAGTCACAGCCGAAAGGAGCCTAAGGAGACATAACTGCAAAACATCATATAGTATCCTAGATAGGTTCCTGATACAGAAAAATGGCATTAGGGGAAACCCGAGGAAATCAAAAGTATGAACTTAGATTACTAATAATGTATCAAGATTGGCCCATTAATGGTACCATACTAATGTACTAATGAAAGATGCTAATGGTAGGGGAAGCTGTTGTGGTGTATGTAAGAACTCTATACTATCTAAATAATAAATCTGTACACCTAAGGCTGTTCTAAAAATAAAAATTTATTTTATTTTTTTTTAAGATTATTTATTTATTTATTTGACACACAGAGAGAGATCAGATCACAAGTAGACAGAGAGGCAGGCAGAGAGAGAGGAGGAAGCAGGCTCTCTGCCGAGCAGAGAGCCCGATGCGGGCTTTGATCCCAGGACCCTGAGATCATGACCTGAGCCGAAGGCAGAGGCTTTAACCCACTGAGCCACCCAGGCGCCCTAAAAATTTATTTTAAAATAAAGGAAATAGATGTGCTCCCTCTACCACTCCCAGAGAGAGTTCTGGTATACCTGTGCCAGGGCTAGAGGTACCTTCACACTTTGGCCTTTCAATTTTCTCTCTTTACCCCCACGCTTTGCAGTGCTTGAACAGAAGACTTAGTGCTGAGACTGTCTGATTGTCTAAACCCACAAGGAAAATGGTGGAAAATTCACTATCATCACTGCCAGAAAGAGTGATTTATGGCTTTGCTCTTGAGCTCCCAGTTTGACTTTATACTATATCTTGTATGGATTTTTATTCCTCTATCTTGACTAGACTCCTTAGGCTTTACCTTTTGGCCTCAGAAATACTGGGCACTTGCATTGCCTATTTACTTCCTACAGTAATCAGCTATGTACTTTAATTTGGTGTTTACATGATGAGTACCTCTTTACACAACTCCATTCCTCCAGGCACAGGTAACTATGCTAAAAATCAACAGTAGAAGAAATACCAAGAGGCCACCCCAACATTAAGAAAGATTGCCCTTAGTGACATAAACCAAATATCCTTTTTTTGCAGCCAAAGACCTTTACACCAAAAACTGAATTGTATGTAGACATACTGACATCCAGTATTTATTTGTGATCTTTGATATAATAATTTTGACCATAATTATTTTATTTCGACTATCTTTTATTAATACCTAGTATCAACATGTTAAAAAAAAAGTAAGTTGAACTTCTCTTAGATTAAGTTCTATTAATATTGTAGATGTTCTTAAACATGAGTTACTAATGGAAAGATTAAATAAAATGCTGCATTACCAAAGAAAAATGAAAAATAAAGAGAATGAACTACTGATACATGTAACAACTTGGGTAGATCCTAAGGGAATTATGCTGCGTGAAAAAAACCAAAAGTTTACATTTATCTATTATGTACCAATTTATATTAAATTTGTAATAACAAAATTATTGAGATAGAAAACAGATCAGTGATTGGCCAGGGCTAGGGATGGAGGAGAGGGAGGGCATGAGTAAAATGGGTAGTAGGAAGGACATCTGTGATAATGAAACTGTTTTGTAACTTGATTGTGGTGGTATTTGCATGAATCTACACATGAGAAAATTGCATAGAACTACACGCACACACACACACACAAGGGTGTGTACAACTGGTGAATTCTAAATAAACTTTGTGCATTGTACTAATGTTATTTTCCTGATTGTGATATGATGTATGGTTATACACCACTGGGTGAATCTGAGTAAAAGGTAAATGGAATCTCTCATTACACGTTTAAAGGCATTAGCTACTACTTTTATTCATTCTTTTTTTAATTGACATATAATTCATATACCACAAAATTCACCCTTTTGAAGTGTACAATTCAATGGACTTTAGTATATTCACAGTCAAATTTAGTATATTGGTCGCATATATGTAACAATAACCACTAATTCTAGAACACTTTCATCACCACAAAAGAAACCCTATCCTCAGTAGTCACTCTCCATTTCCCCCTCCTTTATCTTCTAGAAACTACTAATCTACTTTCTGTCTCTGTGAATTTGCCTATTCTTGAAATTTCACTTACATGGAATCAATACAATATGTGTTCTTTTGTGTCTGGCTTTTGTTCACCAGCATGTTTTTGAGATTCACCCACACTATAGCATGTATGAGTTTTACATTCCTTTCTGTGATTGAATAATATTCCATCATGTAGATATACCACATTTTGTTCATTCATTACTTAATGGACATCTAGGTGGTTTCTGTTTTTTGACTCTTATGAATAATGTTACTATACACATTTATGTACAGTCTTTTTTGAACATACATTTTCAATTTTCTTGAGTATATACCTAGGAGTGGAATTTTTGGGTCATATGATAATTCTCTTTAATTTTTTGAACGACTGACACAGTTTTCCAAGATGCAGCACCATTTTACATACCCACTATCAGTGTATGAGTATTCCAACTTCTCCACATCCTAACTAACAAGTTATTGTCTGTTTTTTTGATTATAGCTATCCAAGTGAGTATGAAGTGATATCTCATTGTGGTTTTCATTTAGAGAGATTGAGCATGAGCAGGGGAAGGGACAGAGGGAGAGGGAGAGAGAGAGAATCCCAAGCAGACTCCCTGCTGAGCACAGATTCCCCACTCGGGGCTTGATCCCATGATCCAGAGATCACGACCTGAGCCAAAACCAAGAGGGGATGCCCAACTGACTGAACCACCCAGGTGCCCTGATTTTCTATTTCTTAATGACTCAATTTCAGTAGCTTTTGTCTTTCTAGGAATTTATCTATGGCATCTATGTTAGTTATTGTTGGTATACAATTGTTCTTAGTTTTTACTCACAGTCCTTTTTATTTTTGTAAAGTTGATAGTAACATTCTCTTTTATTATTGATTTTAGTAATTTGAGTCTTCTTTCCTTTTATCTTCATCAGTCTAGCTAAAGGTTTATTGATTTTATTGATTTTTTTCAAAGAACCAACTTTTGGTTTTGTTTATTTTCTGGACTGTTTTTCTATTCTACATTTCATTTAGTTCCTCTCTAATCTTTTTTTCTTTCCTTCCTCTTGCCTTGGATTTAATTTGCTCTTCTTTTTCTAGTTATTTTAGGTGCGAGGTTAGGTTACTGATGTAAGATTTTTTTCTTCTTTTTAAACAGGCATTTATGGCTCTGTATATTTTTTCAACTTCATGTGACTCAAGTATTACTTCAAAATCAAGAGATTTAAGGAAAAAGTATGTACTTCTACTATGCCAAAGGAGCTGTGTGAGGTGATGACTTGGCCATTGTATCTATCCTCAAGGAGGTTAGTCTAGTGGAGCAAGGTACCAACAGAATGCTCTGGAAATTGAGGAGATGGCTGCTTGCTGCAGAGATGAGAGAAGACATTGAGGGGTATCCAGGAAAATCCCTACAAAGGTACAATTAAGGGCTTGTATGAACTGAAGAGCTATGCTTCTACCATGGGAATTCCATTCTCAGGCCAGTCCCTGATGAGGTTGTCACTTCTTTCTTCAGGGACCACAGCTAAAGCCATTTGGGACAGGGATGGACACACACTCTGATTAAGGCTAATTTTCCTAGCTGACAGCTTTTCTCTGCAGCTCAGAATTCTTAGAGATACCCCTATCTCCTACCAAGTCATTCAAAATGTTCAATTGACTATTGACTTCCTTTATAAAAGATAGGAAGAATGGTGTCAAAATAGGAAGGGAAGGCTAGAAAACTTGTTGGGTTTACTAATAATGAAAACATTTCAAAGAATTCCCATATAGCCTCAACGAACTTCCTCAACTCTACCAAACATTAACACTTTGCTTTGGGTTTCTAACACCTTTTTAATGTTTATTTTAAAATCTTTTTGATTGGACAACACACATTCTTCCAGTTTATAAAGAGAAATAGTATAAAGAGGTACAAAGGTGAAAGGTCTTGATCTTGTCTCTGTCCTTTTTTTCTCTTACTAATTTTTTCTTTTTTTGAAGACCTAATTGACTTTATTAAGTGAATCATGAATTGGGCAGCATCCCATCTAGCAAGTAGACAGAGCCCACCTCCTCTGCCCTTTCTAGCCCATTATTACTCACACCTCACAAACACTTACAGGTGACCATCTGTGTTTTTCTTTATGCAAACATAAACAAAATATTTTCATACTGCCTCCTTTTCTCCTTCCTGCCCCCCAAAACTAGCATCCTATGCATACTCTTCTGGACTTTGCAATTATCATTTAACAATGTAGCTTAGAAAGATTTCCAAATCAGAACAGATAATGCTTAAAAAAAAATGGACTTCAGCCCCCTGCCCTCCAGCCCCCTGCCCCCTGACCTCAGACATTGCTCATGTTCCCTCTCTTTCCTGTCTAACTTCAATTGTTTGAATCCCAAATTCCCCAAGCGTAATTCATTCTCTGTGCTAACAAGCTCAGGGCTTACACAGACCCCAGGCTGTGTGACTGGAGCAAAGCCACAAACCCCCTGTGCCATCAAGACCACAGGGACACATTCAGGAGCGACAGCAACAGGGTGATGATTGCCTTAGCATGAGCGACACCCCAAAGAGAGCACTCTGGGCCAAGGAGAAGAGATGATCTGGAACCAGGCCTTGTTGCCAAGCAACCCCAGAGGGGATGAAATTAACTCAGTCTGTTTTTCATGTAACTGCATCTCAAATGAAAGCTGAGGCCAGAGGTGATCCCATGCAAAATTAATAATTACCACATGATTCTTTCTTTCAAGTGGCTGCTGCTGAAAGACAGGGAACTAAAGAAACCAGTATACCCCCCTTTTTTTAAAGGGGTAAGGGAGGGGGTAAGAAGAGAACAAATTCATGCTGATCCCATATTTTTCCATTTGAGTCTTAGGTAGGAAATCAGGCCTTTCTCTCTTAGACTGCTGTTCAATCTCCCTGGTAGGAATCCTGCTTTAAAAGCAGATCCCAAGTAGACAAGATAATATGTACCAAAGAGCCGAGGGAGGATAGTTTTCCTAGAGGTGAGAGAAAGCTTGGATCATATGAAACCCTTTTAGTCTCCTTTTTTCGACAATTTAAAATGCACTTTTCCCCATTAGTATGTTCAGGGAGGATAAATTGTCATAAAAATAAAAATAGCCCTTCCACCTACTCTACCTTAACCCAGCACCAACGGCTGAAAGAGGAACACAGCTTGATATACTCAATAACCCTTGCTTTTCAAGGGCTTATCAAATTTAAAAGGCAAAAGTGACATAGAAGAGTAGATTCCCCCACCTGCCGCCTCCTGCTTTTGCTGCATTAATTTGGGTAAATTACCTGTGTGGTCAGAGAGGAGCAATGGCCTTCTCCCCAACAGAAACTTTGGTTATTATTTTGTGGTTGTGCCATAAAACATAATTCAAAAACATAATTAAAATAAAGCTTTTTTTTTTTATATAGCCAAAGAAACTAATTTTATCCGAGAAGGAAAGTTTTCCTTTGGTCTATTCATTCATTCAGCCAGCACTTACCAATCACCAGCTCTGTGCAGGCACCGAACTAGGAGACGCAGCAGTAAGCAAGGCAGCCCTCATGGAGCGGGCAGTCCCTCTGGCCATGTCAGGCCTAGACAAAGCTGCAAACTATGTCCAGACTGAATGTTCAAGCTCACAAGCCCTCCAACGTGCACCATGGTTATTGCCTGACTTCTCTTACCCCTCTTCCCTCTTGGTCAGGAATAAAGATTTTCTTGTTCTATGTGTCAACTCTACTTTAAATAAATCAAGAAGGGCGCCTGGCTGGCTCGTTGGTGGAGCATATGACTCTTGATCTCGGGGTTGTAAGTTTGAGTCCCACATGGGGTGTAGAGATTACTCAAAATCAAGCAAAAAAAAAAAAAGCTTCTCTTTTTATCATAACTACTGGTAGCGTGTCTGAGCAGGTGTGTATTGAGGCATGGGTGTGAGAAGGGCACTTATGGAGGAGCCCAGAAGAAGGAAGACAGCTGCACCTGAGGCAAGACAGGAACAGAGGTAAAGCCAGGTCACAGGAGCTTATCCACAGGGCATGGCCTTGAAGGACCCAGCTCCTACCTGTGTCTGCCCTCTGCCTCCTCCTTGTGCACCCAGATCCTAGCTCTTCTTCCTGTAGGTTTGGCTCAGGCCATCTTTCTATGCTGGCCCACTGAGGCCACTGCCGACCCTATGCAGGTAGCCCTTGGGCTAACCCCCTGTCCCCAGCCTAATAGTGGCCATTCCTGGGCATAGAATAGCTCGGTGTTATCTCTGAGCAGAGTGCTCTAGGTGGGGCAGTCTCCCCTCTATAGGAGACCCTGACTATGGCAGAGCCCCTGGCTGACATTCCCAGGGCTCCCTACTACTAGATGACAAACTCCTAGAGGTCAGGGATCTGAGTTTTACATTGGTTTTCCAGTAGCACATGGCATCATTTCTTTTAAGTCAGTCACTCAGTCAGTATTTACTGAGTAGACTGGGCAAAATACCCCTAGGTTGCAACTAGCTACCTCGACTACATCTGCTCTTGGGAATCGTAAAGCACAAAGCCATCTGACATTTGTTGAGAAGGACTTTGTTGATCCATAGGCAGTGAAGCCAACCTGTATTGGGCTGATGAATAGACACACTGGCGAAGTATGCATCCTGTTGGGGACGATGGATCCCTTTTTCCTGAAATGCCTCCCAGCTATGTGTGGCCAAGCCAGGGCTAGGCTTAGTTCCTTGTACTAAGAAATCTCTTAGTGTAGCCTGAGAGCAAGTGAGGGCACTGCCTTCCTGCTACGGTAACCCTCTTATTCCATTTCAGTGATATGAGCTTACTGACATTGTACAGAGAGACTGACGCCATCAGTTCTTTCCAGAACAAAGCTAGCCCTTCTGATGGCGAGCACGGTACTCTGTGCTGTGTATCAGAGAGGTTTCCTTCCTGATTGTTTCTGAGGGATAGGATTCCTTTGGCTGATAATTGGTGGTATAAGCTAGAGTAAAATTGCTAGTAGAAATGTTTTTGAGGGTCACCTGGATGGCTCAGTTGGTTAAGCTACTGCCTTCGGCTCCAGTCATGATCCCAGGGTCCTGTGATTGAGCCCAGCATCTGGCTCCTTGCTCAGCAGGGAGCCTGCTTCTCTCTCTCCCTGTGCCTCTCTTCTCACTCATGTTCCCTCTCTCTGTGTGTCAAATAAATGAATAAAATCTTTAAAAAAAAAAAAAAGGAAAAATAAATGTTTTTGCATTCTCCTACACTTCTGGCCTAGAAACTTTAAGACAGAAAACAACTGTTTCCCTTGCAGGGACAATTGGCACTTTCCACATGGCATAGCTTTCTAAACCAAATTCACCAGTCCTTGGGAGACTTACTCATCCAGAGGCTCAGCTGGATAACAACTTGAAACTGTAGGATTGACCCTTAGGACAGGGGAAGGTTTTAATTAACTTCCTCTGAGAACTTTCCAAGGCCTTTTCAAGTGTTTTTAGAATGATGTGTTCCAAGCTATAGAGGTTAGAACCTCTTTTTTCTGGCATCTAAAAGTGACCTTTAGAAGCAAAAAAACAGATTTTGGCCCCTGATACCACCACACATCAGCCAGGCCTGAACCTGCCACTGAAGAGGAGAAACTGTTTCTGGGGTCTTTTTAGGGCCAGAATGGCAGGTTTGACCTTAGACATGAGGACCTGGAGGTCTTGGAACAGACTGCTTGATTTGCCATCAATGCTCGAGTAGGCTCTGGTTCTTTTCCCAATGCCTAGGACTTTGAGGGACAGCCAATCAAGGTAATACTAGTCAGCTAGGCAGTATTGAATATCTAGAGAGGGGAAATGGTAACCCTTCAGTACCATGAGGCCTGGGCTTCCTGATATCTTAAGAGCAGAAATTACTTGTTGGGACTAATGGATCTAAAAAAGTCAAGGGAAAGGGCATGAGAACTTTTTTTCCACCTGAAAGGATGTGCTGTACCTTTTCTTTACTTTTCTTTTCTTTCTTTCTTTCTTTCTTTTTTTTTTAGATTTATTTATTTATTTGACTGAGAAAGAGAGAAAGAGAGCACAAGCAGGGGAAGCTGCAGGCAGAGGGAGAGGGAGAAGCAGACTCCCCGCTGAGCCAAGAGCCCGACATAGGGCTCCATCCCAGGACCCTGGGATCATGACTGGAGCCAAAAGGCAGATGCTTAATCAACTGAGCCACCCAGGCATCCTGGAAACAGTCACACATTTTAAGAGTGAGGACCATGTTGTATCTTCCTTAGTGTTGCTCATAACAGGAACTCAGGTAATATCTCATTGAAGTGGTTCTCCCCAAGTCACATGACTTCATTCATTTCCCAGTGTTCCTTTTCTCTCCAGTTCTGTCCTTTAACTGATCTCCCATCTCACCAAGTCAAGAAAATGCTTTCATTGTCTTTTCTATGCAAGCTGCTGCCTTGCACAGAAGTTCACTTATAAGCCACCAAAAAAGAACAAGAAGGGTAGGGAAAGTAGAATTGGTGTTCCTTGAGCCCTGCCTGGTTTTCACCTAGCATGACCTGATTCTAAGTCACACTGGCAAAAAGCCTGTTCCACCCTAACCCTTCCTTCCCAACTGCCCACTCTCATTTAAAAATAAATAAAGAGGGCGCCTGGATGGCTCAGTGGGTTAAAGCCTCTGCCTTCAGCTCAGGTTATGATCCCAGAGTCCTGGGATCAAGGCCCACATGGGGCTCCCTGCTCAGAGGGGAGCCTGCTTCCTCCTCTCTCTGCCTGCCTCTCTGTCTACTTGTAATCTCTCTCTCTCTCTAGCAAGTAAAAACAAAACAAAGCAAAACAAAAAACCTTAATTTAAAAAATAAATAAAAATTAAAAATAAACAAACAAGTATTTAAGAAAATTAATGTATGTTTTCTGATTATAAAAATAATAAATCCCATTTGGAAAAGAGAATAATACACTCTTCTCCACCCTAATGCATTTAGAAAATTGTTTTTCATGGTGAACTTCTATAGCCATGCTTGGTTCTTCCTTTCCAGGGGTTTCCAGAGGAGGCAAGTGAGTAAACCCCTCTATCTCTGATCCTCAATACCATAATTCCATCGTGGTGTGTGTTGCCCATTGAAAGTGCTTCAGCCCCAGGTCTGTGATTTCATGCAGATGCTCACAGCTGCCCGGATGTTTACTTTAACCAGATTTTACTGATAAAAGTATAGAAAGACTGGGACGCCTGGATGGCTCAGTTATTAAGCAGCTGCCTTCTGCTCAGGTCATGATCCCAGGGTCCTGGGATCTAGTCCCGTATCGGGCTCCTTGCTTGGCAGGGAGCCTGCTTCTCCCTCTGCCTCTGCCTGCCACTCTGCCTGCTTGTGCTCTCTCTCTCTGACAAATAAGTAAAAATCTTAAAAAAAAAAAAAAAAAAGCATAGAAAGACAGACAGGAAATGGGGAGAGGGGTCCAGGACTGAGATTTCTTTCTTTCTTTCTTTTTTTTTTTTAAAGATTTCTTATTTATTTATTTGACAGAGAGAGAGTCAGGCAGAGGGAGAGGGAGAAGTAGACTCCCCGCTGAGTAGAAGGCACATGCGGGACTGGATCCCAGAACCATGGAATCATGATCTGAGCCCAAGGCAGATGCTTAGTGGACTGAGCCACCCAGACTTCCCAATGCTGCATCTTTTCAAGAATGGACATCTATTCTTTCATTCAGGGAAGGTTGATTGAGTCCTTTCTGCCCAGGCACCATGCTGGGTATTAGATGATAGAGTAGGAAACAGTCACAAATTTTTTTTTAAGATTTTATTTATTTGTCAGAGAGAGAGAGACAAAGAGACAGAGTACAAGCAAGGGGAGCTGCAGGCAGAGGGAGAAGCACGCTCCTGTCTGAGCTGAGAGCCCGATGCAGGACTCCATCCCAGGACTCTGGGATCAGGACCTAAGCCCAAGGCAGACAGTTAAATGATTGAGCCCCCAGGCGCCCCAGGACTGAGGTTCTACGTTTATATTGAATAGCACTGGATGGGACCCTGAGCCCTCAGTTTGACTCCAGGTTTTGTCAGTAACTAGCTATTCCCTTAAAAGAGTCTCTCAGACTCTGCTCATTATATCATTTGTGAAAAAATTGTTGATTTGACTATCTCTAAGTTTCTATAAATTGCCCTGACCCATAGTTTAAGAATAATTATTTATTTGGTTAATCTATCTTCTCTCTCCACCATGGTTCCTACTCTTTCCACCTTAAAGAGCTACCAATTTTCCTGCTTCTCATTACAGAGAAGAACAGCCCTACTGTTCTTCCCTGTAGAAGGGAGCGAAACGTTCTCTTTTCCAATTGTTCCTGTCGATGAGCAAACCCACCGTCTTGCTTCTTAGTCATTTTTCATGCTCTTTCTCTCTGCTCTTTCTGTTGTCTTCCCAGGCTTTTATCTGCAATGAGTCCTCACAAAAGCATGTTTGCCTCTCTGATCTGTGGTTTTTACTGACATAATCAGTTAATTAACAAGTCTTTATTGGGCAACGACAACAAACAAAGCACAGCTCAGTGCTGTTAAAAGGAGAATATGGGTTTAAGACAGGTTCTCAGACTTGTAGAAGATCTCTGAGGCTGCAAATGCCTTAGCTGCCTTCTGGTCCACCACTGAGCTCCACAGCCAGCGCTGATAACCGCCCTGCCGGCCGAAAACTTCTCTTCTCTGGGCGGCTGCATCTCTATACCTCGTCTTCCCCCTCCCTGTCTCACTTCTTCCTGACTTTCTTCTGCTGGATCCTCCCTCGGACCCATTCACTACATCTGGTTCCCAGAGCCTTGTCCTAGGTCCTCTTCTCTTCTCAGGCTCCTCATTTCCTAGACCATCTCCACCCTCCCATGACTTCAGTTACCATCTACATGCTGATCATTTCCCCCAAATATGTATTGTCATTCATATTAATGTGTCTCCAGCAGCACCAACGATCAAACACATTAACATAAGGGTAGTGAAACATAGAATACATGAAAACCAGAACTGCCCTCTCAAAAGTTTTGGTCAGATTTTGCCAACAAGTTAGTTTTAGTGCTATCTCATTTTCCGGAGCTATATGGATTTTGGGTTTGCACAGGATTATGGACCGGCCTTTGTCACTGCAAAGAGGGAAAAAGGATAAAGAAAAGAGAACTGTTTTGTACTTCTCCTTCCACAGAACAATGAATATCCACAAGAGGTCTCTACTCCTGGAATGAGGAGTAACTACAAACTTGTTTTCTCTTGTTAAAATAATAATAATAAAATAATAAAGTTCTGTCACATCTTGGCTCTCCACTACACTAGTGGAAGTATCAGAATGAAGCACCTCACTGTACCGGGAATTCCTCACTTAGCCGAAATGCATAGGGTTTCTGTAACACCTACTCTCTGTACTTCCTGAATTTATATACGATGCTCACACTTACAGCTTTAATTCTTCGGTATTTAATTAGGTATATAACAATGAACAAAGTAAACTTCCCAGCTCCTTTCAGTGACGACTATTTTCATACCCTAGCATAACATTTCCTATGAGTTGCCCCAATAGCCAGATTAGTAATGGAGTTAGAGAATGTTCAAGAAGCTAGGAATGAGGCTGCCTGGGTGGCTCAGTGGGTTAAAGCCTCTGACTCAGGTCATGATCTCAGGGTCCTGGGATTGAGGCCCGCATCGGGCTTCCTGCTAGGCGGGGAGCCTGCCTCCTCCTCTCTGCCTGCCTCTCTGCCTACTTGTGATCTCTCTCTCTGTCAAATAAATAAATAAATAAATCTTTAAAAAAAGAAGCTAGGGATGAGGGTTGGTGGGACAGAGCAGCACTGGGAGGCCAAATAATCCGTTATTTTAGTATTTTCAGGGAAACAGAGAAAAAATTCATGCAAATATCTCTACACTCCACCTCTTTTTGTTTTGCAAAGCCTTTTTTTTGTCCAAGTCTCAATTTTGGATTAGACCCTTGTTGACTACGTCTGTTGAAGTCCTAGATAAAGGCTTATTTGTTTGACCTGTCGTATCCAGAATTGCTCTAACTGCTCGTTTTGATTTTCTTATTGTGTAGACTGTGCTAGGAAGCCTGGCAGGAAGCACACTATGGAAATGTGGAACTGAACAGCTTAATGTGTGTAATTTGGGAAGTTCAGCAGATGCCAGGGCTTAGCAGGCTCTCGGCTTGTCTAAGACTAATCCTGTGGATTTTCATTCTTGTGGGCATCATGCCCCTTAAGTCTGAGGACTTAGGTCCCACCCAAAATCAGTCCATACAGCTATCTCCCAGCAGTTCCACTCTAAAAAAACTAGGCTGGGAGCTGACAAAGGCTCTCCTATCACCCTTTCCTAAGGAAGTGGAAGGGTAGTGAGATCATTGGGTTCCAAAGATGGTCCTGGTAAAGGCTGATATAGAGCATTTTCTCTGGACATGAATGTGGACTCCTGGCTGGTTTCTAGAAGATGTGTGGGACTAAAATTCAACGTTCATCCCCCGTATAGTGGATGACATGTTGTGCCCTCCCCCCAGCTCCCCTCCAAGATTGAACCAATTGTTTCCTCATCTACTGGGAGGGTTGATAGCAGCCATTGTCAGCTGAGTCCCTTTCTGAGACTTCTCCTCTGCTGAAAAAAGCCACCTTGCCATGGTCATGTTCCCTTTCCCAAGGGCAGCTCACATCTAATATCTGGTTGATGCGGGAGTGAAAAGGCCCAGCTCTGTCACCCCAATTTGGGACAACTCTGAGACATCCCAGCACCAGAGCTCCCTGAAAGATCACATAGGCTCCTTTTCTTGTTTCTTCCCTTTTCTTTTTTCTTATCTTTCCTTTCCCTTTCCTTTCCTTTTTTCCTTTCTTTTTCTTTTTCAAAGTAGGCTCCATGCCTACTTTGGGCCTCCATGGGGCCCAAATTTATGACCCCTAGATCTATAGTCATATGTTCCACTAACTGAACCAGCTAGGCATTCCCATTCTGAAATGTTTGATTGAGATTCTTCCAGAAAGTTTCCTGGTGACTCAAACTTTTTTTTCTGACTTCTAATGCTCATTAATTTGATTTTGTCTGATCAATTAAACTTGGCTTCCTTTTTCTACAGCTTCATGGGCAAAAAGTTTTTTGAGTTAATGAAATCCAAAAATGTCTTTGTGCAACTAGGGGGTGGGTGGAGGGAGGGTGACTCCTAAAGGGTACTGCCTCAGGAAAACCAGGTCCTGGAATGGCGTTAGATGAGAAGTGAAGGAAATGTGATGAAAAAGATTTCAGTTTGTAGAGGAACAAGGGCTTAAACCTAATGTTTGGCTCAGAAGAGGTTACTAATTTTTAGAAAAATGCATTCTCCCCTATCTGTAGTTGATTTTGAAATGTTAGTTTATAGCTGTCCCAGTTTGGGGCTGAAGAAACTGCCCGGCATGGTGTGGGTGGGAGCCCGCTTGTCTGTATTTCCCTCCACCTACACAGTTTCCTTCCCCCCCCCCAGATGAGGTCTAATTTATAAACAGTAAAATGCACAAATTCAAAGAGTACAGTGTGAGGGACACCCAGGTGGCTCAGTCATTAAGCAACTGCCTTCGGCTCAGGTCATGATCCCAGGGCCTGGGATTGAGTCGCATGTCCGGCTCCCTGCTCAGCAGGAAGCCTGCTTCTCCCTTGACCTTCCCCCTGACTCGTGATCTCTCCCTCTCTCTCTCAAATAAATAAAATCTAAAAAAAAAAAAAAAAGTGATTATGTGGTAAATTTTGACAATGGTGTGCTCCCATTTAGCCATCATTCCAATCAACAGATGAAACACTTCTCTCATTTCAGAAAGCTCCCTTAACACCTCTTTTCATTTAATTCTCTTCTTATCCCTGGGGCAACTGGTGTTCTGATTTCTATCACCATAGGTTAGTTTTACCTGTTCTTGTACTTCATGTAAATTCTTTTGTGTATGGCTTCTTTCACTCAACATGTTTTGAGATTTATCCACCTTGTTACATGTATCCTGTTTCCCTTTTAAGATGAGCCATGGGCATGCTCATTTTTTGCCTTAAGCATCTTTGCCGCAAGCATTTCCTCCATATGAGTTATTGGCTGTAAGACAATTTTGACACAAAAGATAAAATGGCAAAAAATAAAAGAGGGACATTCATTAAAAAGAACATAATGAAACTTGGAAAATGAACAGATTTGAAAGACTTTATTGCAAAATACGAAATACTTGAATACATTCAAAATGTATAATGTTGATTCATGCCAATAGTGCACCAATAACTGATTTTATTTTGTAGATTGAAGTCTTTAAAGTCTTTCAATCAGAGTATTATCCTTTTTTTTTTTTTTTGCTTGTTGATTTGTTTCCCTGTTTGGCATCACACTTTTTTGCTAAGATTTCTTCCTTCATTAAGAGAGGCATCAGATTCCAAATCCTGTACATGTACAAACGCACATCTATAACTGGGCTCTGTATGATGTTGTGAAAGCCTTCTATACTGCTGTTTGTTCTTGGCATATTGTCACTTGTCCACTGATAGAGGCCTCAGAGTTCTAGGGAAATGTGGGTTCAAACTCTATGTCACCATACAGACCATTATGAGAGCTTAAATTTACATCTTATAAAAATGAGAGGACTGCCTCGAGAAATGAAACCAAACTGTCAACCAGTTGATGAAACCAAACTGTCAACCAAACCAGACTGTCAACCAATTACTTTTTAATCTTTTTTAAAGACTGTAAAAGAGATTTTATTGATTTATTTTAGAGAGAGAGAGGAGAGGGGCAGAGAGGGAGAGGGCAAGCAGATTCCACAGTGAGCACCAAGAACCATTCAGGGCTCCAACCCACGACCCAGAGATCATGAGCTGAGCTGAAACCAAGAGTTGGCCACTTAACCAACTGAGCCATGCCCCTAAGATTTTATTTTTTTAAGTAATCTATACACCCAACATGGAGCTCCAACTTAACAGCCCTGAGATCAAGAGTCAAATGCTCTACCAACTAAGCCAGCCAGACACCCCTACTTCTTAATCTTTAATGGCAAAATTGCCTTATTGCCCCTTAGTTATTTGACAGAAATGCTCACAGAAAAGATGTCTACAGCAAAGATACTGACAGTGAAAGTAACTAGAAACAATTGTGGGGTCCATTGTTCTCTGATTTCTCTGTCAAACTTAAGGAAAAGGCCCTGCCCCTCCTGGCGATGGTTTTGCTGACGCATCTTGCCAAGTGAGCTTCATCATCAGTCACTGGATCCTAAAAGACCAAGCAGGTGGCTCCTCCCAGGTATAGCCCATTGCTCTTCCTGTTCTCAATGGTGATGATAATTAATGATATCCAGACACTTAGGAATAAAGATAGAGTAGCAATTCCTCTTGTGGGCTCCCAGGACAAATGTTGGTAATCCCTAGGATTCTATGCCAAAATACCACCTGTACTTCATCCTGATGAGGACTTGGTCCCACTGTCAAGGCCAAAGGTAAAACACATTTAGTAAGCACCAGGTATCTATAGGTACTTGGTCATAAATGACCTTATTTTCTCTTCTTGGGAACTCTTTGAGGTAGATTTTGCTCTACCCGTGAGGACACAGAGTGGGATTAGAACTTGGGTTTGTAGATTTCCATACCATGATTTTTCGCCACCAGCAGCCAAGACTTAGGCTCCTGTATCCACCTGAGGTGGCACCTGACTTTCTGAAGGTGACAGACCTCAGCGTTATACCCATATCTGGACGGCTGAACAACTAGGGAGGACTTGGAGCTTCGCATACTTTCTTTCTCAGTAAGAGCCAACTGGAGTTGGCAGACGAATCTTCATTTTTCAGAAATGTTCTCTGTTCTCCTTAGCCAGGCAGCTGTGACCTTTAGTAAAGGTCAGCAGATCTTTGTTATGCCCCTTGCAAATCACTGTTTTGTAACAGTTGTATTTACAACTGAGCCGGTTTCCAGACCTGGGGTAGCCGGCAGGATGATGCCAGCAATGAGGCATTAGGCTCTATAATAGGCTTATGCCCCGATAATCATATTAATGGCACTGTCTCATGCTTGATGCTGCAATTATGGGCTTCTCCTCTTGAATGTAATTTTTCAGTTTGATAATAATTACAAGTATGATTTTGCATTTCTCTTTAATGAGAGTTCCATTTCCCAAACAATATTATGATCCTAACAGAGACCGCTGTTTGTGCCCCTTCAAGTTACTGACCTTATACACCATCACGACATCATACACAGGCTGGACTTTACTCATCTGGGAATTCTAGGTTCTTCTAGCATCAGGATTCTGTGGGAGATGGAGCAAATTCCCAGGGAATCATAACATTGGTTTCTGGTATCTGCATCTGATGATAAGGTTTTATGTCTTTCTACTGTTGCAAAGTCAAAGTAATTTTGGGATAAAGGGTCTGCTTTAGGACAGGTGATTTTTAACCTGTGACTTAATTGACCAACATTCAAGAGATTATCTCTAGTATCAGGTGTTTGACCTCCCAAAACCTACCTATCGGACCTCCTTTTCCTCATTTGTCAGTTCCGAGGGATTTGGACTGGAGATCCAAGAATTTCAGTGCCAAGATTCCACACTTTCCATCAGTAATTAATATTTTAGACATTGATAGAGGAGGCTGTTTTTTTATGGCCCCAACTGGAACTGAGTAACAGACTCGCAAAACACTGCTGTCCTTCTGGAGCAACCCAAGTCCATAGCATATACAAGATTTAGGGATTTCTGCTGCAGCTGCTCCCTGTGTCCGCTTGCCCCTGAAGCACGATGGGATCTTTTCCAGGTCTGTGCAGGAGGGAGGAGGGAAATACAGGCCTTGGGCACCAACCAGGCCATGGGGCTAGCTACTGAGGAAGAAGTCCTTCATTCTGAATCACGTTCAGAGGGCTGCAGGAGTTGGCTCCCATGGTTCCAATACAGCCATGGAGGCTGAATCCAGCTCGGGGCTTGCAGGTCTCGGGCTCCAGGGTGACAGCTCTGTGGGGTGGTATCTGAATGGTGGGTTGATGGGTGCTCCTGGCCCATGAAGCAGAGGCAGTAAAGAGCAAAGGAGGCAGGTGTGGGAGCTGGTGCCATGCTTTGTTTCTGTGGCCATGCAGGTCCCCCAGGCTGGCCAGGTATAGTGAGGCAAATGGCAGCATTTCTCTTCCAGAGCTTGCAGTGTGGCTGGGCAAAAAAGCAAGGCGTGTGCTGGCTCCAAAGATGGTCCAGGAAACTTGGTGGAGATCAACCTCTGTTTCTTCACCAGGCAAACAGTGGACAAGGGAGACCCAAACAAGAGAGGCCCAGGGCAAAGCACATACGAGTCTCTATGTAGCCCAGGCTGCCCAGCCCCCTGCGGGGAGCACAGGACTGTGATTGAGAAGGTGTGTGGCCATCAGGGTGACAAGAGGCTGGGCAGCAGGGGTGCCAAAAGAGCATCTGTGACCTAGAAGCTTTTTGCAGACCCATGTTAGACTGTCAGACTTACAATCTCTGCAGCCACAAAGGAATGGGCACTTGCCACTATCCTTCTGGGCTTCAGTGAGCAGTCTGGGTGCCTTTCACCCCACCTTCTCCAGGAAGCCTCCCGGACTTTCCCAAGTCTGGCTAATTGTTCTCTTTTCTGATCTCAGAGCTCTGTCTGCACCTTACAATTTAGCACTTAATCAGACACAGCTGTGCATTCCTCTCTAATTGTTTTGGGTGTGTTTGTCCTGTCTCTGGGCAAGATTACAGCTTCCTTTAGAGCAGAGACTCAATCTTTTTGGGAGGGCTCCTGGGAGAGATATGGATGTATGTGTGGGCGTTCTGGACAAGGGAAATCATTCACATCCCTACAATGATTTACAGTTTAGAAAGTGTTTTGTTTTGTTTTGTGTTGTTGTTGTTGTTACTAATCTCTACACCCAAAATGGGGCTCAAGTTTATGACCCTAAGATCAAGAGTCACATACTCCACCAACTGAGCCGCCAGGTGCCCCTAGAAAGTGCTTTTACTTAGGTTATCTTCTCTACTCCTTACAACTGCCCTAAGAGGTGTGTGTGTTTTAGTGTCTACAGACAATGAAACGGAGACAGAAGAGGTCAACAGCCTGCCTGAGGAAGAGACAAGGTGAGAAGCAGAGGTGAGATAAGCCTGGGATTCCTGACTCGTGGCCAAAGTCCCATAGGAGCTCATGTGTTGACAGCAAAGTCCGTAGTGGAGAAGAGGGGGAAGGAGAAGGGAGGCCTCACATGCCTTTCCCTGATGGGAACCTTGGGGCAAAACGAGTAGGGGGATGTTCCCCTGGTTCACAGAGCTACTGGGTCAGGCTTCACAGAGACCACTCATTCCTCTTTCCATTATCATTCTCTCATGGATCCTCCATCCACCATCGGGCACAGTCCTCTGTTCTTCCTGGCATCTGACCTCCCCCTCTACTCACTCCCACCCTCAAAATCTTTTTATGTAATCCTCTGAGACTGCAGACTTCAACAAGCAAACTGAATTGAAGGTTGCTCCATCCATCCTTCCATGTATCCTTAAGTTCTACTCAGAATGAAATCCCCACCTTCTTCGCTTTCCCTGAAGCTCTAGGAGATGAAGGTGCTCACTTTTTCATCTTGTGTCCCCCAGGGCCCAGAGGTAGGGTTAGTCCTCTCTCTCTGATCATTTCTCCTCCACCTTTTATAAACACTCTTTTTCCCCCACTCTTGAGGAGACTGCTACCTAGCCATATTCCCTCTTCCTTTCTGGTGGTTCCCATCTTCTGACATCCTGGTCACTCCCTCTTCCTCACTTTCTTAAGACTTCAGCTCCCAGCTCCATAACCTTCACACCATGACCTTGACTTCAATTCCTGCCCATATCTTCCTGGGTGGCTTCACTGCCCACACAGATGACCTATCCAATACCCTGCCTCTCAGTCCTTTGGTGGCCTCATATTCTCCAGTGACTTTCTCTTCTACTCTCCCCTATCATATCCTGGCTTTGCCATGATCTTAAACCTCTCCACCTCCTGAACCACTAACTTAAGCATCCAGATTGCTGACACAAGTCAGCAACCCCGCCTTCTTCCAACATGACTAAACACTGACTCCTTTGACACCTCCAGCCCATTGACTTCTGTCCTTTCTCACTTATCATTCATCATGTCAACCTCACTTTTGCCAAGGTTCTCAATTCCTTGGCAAAAGGAATTTGCTCCTCTGCCCTAGGAATTCCCTCACCTGAGCCTGCACCAGAGCAGACACCTGAGCTCTGCTGGAGGAAATCACACAGGAGGGCCAAAGGGTAACTTCATGCCACCAACCCCAAGTGGGTTGCCATGCTGCCTTATCATGTGGCCATTTCCCAACCTTCCCACTTTTTTTTTTTTTAAGATTTTATTTATTCATTTGACACACAGAGAGAGATTACAAGTAGGCAGAAAGGCAGGAGAGAGAGAGGAGAGAGGAGGAAGCAGGCTCCCCGCTGAGCAGAGAGCCCGATGCGGGCCTCCAACCTAGGACCCTGGGATCATGACCTGAGCCGAAGGCAGCGGCTTTAACCCACTGAGCCACCCAGGCGCCCACCTTCCCACTTTCTACAATGACTCTGTCACACCTTCTCCACTCTCTTCAAATCTGTAAGCTCTCCCTGGCCTACCCCCAGCCTCCTGTATGTCACAGAGCAAGAGAAAGTCATCCTGTGGAAGGATTCAATGTCCCACACCAAACCTGCCTGCTTCAGTCCTCCTCCAACTTTCTCCCTCCTGTTATAATAGAGGAGGTTAAAANGAGGTTAAAAAAAAAAAAAAAAAAAAGAGGAGGTAGCCTCCTGCATGAGATTAGCCTTTCCACCCATACACTGGTTCCATCCTCCCCCATGGTCACAGGAAACTTTATTGTCCACTGTCCTCTCACTGGTATACCTTCATCTTCCTCTTCTCTATAGGATCCTCCACATCTGCATTTAAATACACTCAAGTTATGCTATCCTAAACCCACTGCTGACATAACATTCCTCTCCAGCTTTTTCTCTCTCTGACCCTTCAAACCCTTCTGTCTGCATGAAGTACCTTTCTTCATTTCTTCACCTCTCATTCACTCCTCAGTCCACTCCAGTCTATCTTTTTGCCCTTCACTATACCAGGCACTGGTCTGTGAAACTCCCAGTGACACCAAGGTCAGTCAATCCAGTGGCTGTTATTTAGTCATTTCCCTTGGGTCTCTCAGCCATTTTGAGTGTTGTTGACTACCACCTCCTTATAACATGTTCTTTCCCTGGGAAATCCCTACCTCCCCAAGCTCCTAATTTTCTTCCTACCTCTCTGGCAACTGCTCTACTTCATCTGCCGATAGTTTGCCTCTGTCCAGCCTTTAGATAAGTCCTAGGCCCTATTCCAGTCAAGCTCTATACTCTCCTAGGAGATCACCTTATTCTCCTGGCTTTATTACCACCTCTACTTACTACTTCCATTTCAGCCTCCCCTCAGAGAATAGGACCCTACAACCAACGACCTACTCAGCATCTTCACTTGGACACTTCACAGGCACCTCAGACCCACCATGACAAATGTGAACCTTGGGAAGGTTTTCTCAATTCTCTGTCCTGGGGGTCACCCAACTGAGAAAACGGCACCACTGTCCATCTGGTTGAAGAAGCAGAGAACTGGGAATTTTCCTTGATTCCTCCCTAGTTAAGCAATCACCAAGTCTTGTTGGTATTCTTTGGTCCATTTGCTTTACCACTTAGATAAACAGCCCTTTCATTTATATTTTAGCAACAGCCTCCTAACTATCCCTCAGCCCCCTTTCTCTCTCTGCCCTGTTCCTTCTTCACATCTGGTCATCTGCCTACCTCCAACTTCTCCCTCAACCACATCCCCTTTGTAGTATAAACGAGCCAGGAACTCTGTTCCACTCTCCACTTTGCCTGAGTAAATCCCGCCCACCCTTCAGAGCTCAACTCAAACGTCACCGCCTCCTGGACTCCCCCAAATGGTTCCACCACCTCGTACTTCTACATTTGTCATTATACAATTGACAGTGCATTGAATTGTGAAGCTGTCTCTCTCCAGCTAAACTGTGAGCTCCAAGATGGAAGAGTTTGTCTGCCATGTTCAACACTACAGCATTAACACATATTTGTTAAATAAATAAATAAATAATACATCTTTACCTACTGATGATGGACCCAGGCCCCAACCCAAGAGTAAAGACTACAGCCAAGTGGGTGCAGAACTTAGCGTTGCGTAATTCCCCCAAAGGAACAGTGTTAACTGTTATAGATACACTCCCAGCTGCATTAATTAATGGCAGGATGGAGAGAATGCCCTTATTTTTAAATTTCAGGGCCTGGGCAGCTACAAAGGACATAAGCTTAATTTCCTTGTTGGATCCCAACTTACACTGTAGCAGTTCCTTTACTAAAAACTCCTTGGCAGGCAGTCCCTGAAAGTCTGTCTGTGGCTACTGGGTGCCCATTTTAAGGGAAGACACACGTGTACAGAAACAATATGTCAATCTGACGGCACAGAAAAATCTTCAGATGTCAGTCTTGTCCCACCGCAGCATTTAATCAGAATAGCAGCCTAGAGATATCTTTATTTAAACCAAGGAACATGGACTCAGGAATAATTATTTTGATACAGAATGAAAGCAGAGGCTTCATTCATTTATTAATTTATACTTTCTCTAGAGTTCCTGAAGAATTTCTAATTTCTGTATTTCTTTAAAAATGTTTTATTAGCTTCTAAATTGTGACAGTCAATATAACTGGAAAAATACAAAATGCAGAGTCAGTATAAGGGTATAAAATTCACTTCCCGCCGTTTGCAACGACATGGATGGAACTGGAGGGTATTAGGCTGAGCGAAATAAGTCAATCA
>LNAC01000119.1:3978396-4078769 GCA_002007465.1 Ailurus styani
GCCTGATGATTCACAGACCTGTACCCCTTGGGCAAAGAGTAAAAATAAAATTAAAAAAAAATTCACTTCCCTCCTTCCCACACTCCAGTCCCACATTCCAGTCCCCACACTTCGGATAACCATGGTTAGCAGTCGTGTGCATCCTTTTTGTTCTATGAATATACAAAATCCAACCTGTTTCTTGGACCTTTATGTTTCAGTCTTAGGAGAATCATGTGACCAATATAAAAGCAAAAAGGTCTGAAGGCTGAAAATCAAAACTTTCCCACGTCTGACTCGGAATTCCTGTTCCTAAAGCGTGTACCCACGTGGCTCAGTGGATCCAGCAGCAGAATGTTCTCTGGCTCAGGGCTTGGATTAAGAGTAAGGGCCCAGAGACGACAGGGCTGAGCTCCTCGGTGCCCGAAATCCCTACATGTACATTTCCTTCCCCTTGGGCTAATTCCTCCTCAGAAAGCCTTCTGAAAAATGCAAATATTTGAGTATGGAGTGTCCTTAATTGCTAGGTCTGGTCGTGTGAAGGGGATCTCCTTCTTCCTGAAGAGATAAGGACCAACAGAGGGAGTTGCTTTCTGATGGGCCTCGGGCCAGGCCTCCCTCCCCACGGAGCACGCGCGTGATGAGCTGGCTGCTCCGGGCCTTGCGGACCTGCGCAACCTCCCCATCCGGTTCCGCTCGGCTCACCTGGGGCCCCCAAAGTTGGGTCCAGAGTCCGGACTCACCTTAGAATGCAGTGCTCTGGAGAGCCAGCAGGGGCGCTGGGCTACGAGGGTGCGTCTGTGGTTCCAGGTGTTTTGGCCAGCGGGTGTCGTAGACGCCAAGTGCTCACCCGGTAGTGGGGAGCCGAAGATGTGTGTCAGAGTTCAGCTCCTAGGTGTCCGCCCTGCCCCTTTGGGCGGCGGCGCGGGTTGGGGGCACCGCGTCTGGACAGCTTGCATTTCTGGCTTCCAAGGCGCGCATGGAACCTCGAGGAAATTCTCTGCAAGACACCACAAGGAGGAGAACTAAAACTTCCCCTTACCAGTTCCTGGGCGGCTTCATAAATTCGAAGATCGGGTGGCAGTGCCAAGTAGGGCACCACTGTAGGCCTTGGGCTTTAGGGCGTTATGTGGGGATCTAAGAGGTCGTGGCAAGTATTGGGTGGGCAGAGAGCAATGGTCAAGTCCCACTTTGGCCCTGGTTCCCCCTTCCCCAGTGGAACTCCGGGTTTTGCATGGGCGCACACACCCAAACACTGGAACGCCGGCCATGGGCCGGTCTAGGCCCAGTCACAAACTGGTTCTGGCCAGAAAAGGTCATTGGAGTCGTACCCTGGCTATGTGCTTAGTCCCCCAACATTAGGCGCACCGCAAGAGGGGCCACCTGAAGTTGGAGAAATTTCGGTAAGACCGGGTTTGGAATAGGGTCGAACTGTCCCGTTCTTCCGAGGGGCGCCCTGCCCCCAGTTTAACCCTTTACTTCCCACGTGCGGCCCTGGGGGCCCCGGAGGGTCTCTGGAAGCTAGGAGGAGCACCGGCCCGGGCCGGATTTCGGGCGCCAACGGGCAGGCAGGCTGGAGCTCGGCCTTCCCCAAACTTGGGGCGCCGGGCTGCGGGCCCCGCTGGGCGGTGACGTGAGGGGTGGTGCCGGGCCTGATTGGCGCGCCGGGCGGGGGCGAAGGCGGGGAGGGACCCGGGCGCCCGGAGGCGGCGGCGGCGGCGGCGCCGGGGGCTGGAGCTGCGAGTGAGAGGCGCAGTGACGGTGGCGGCAACAAGTGCCGGAGACGAGCCGTGCCGGTGACTTCCCCGCCGCCGACGCCACCGGGCCGCCCCTCGCGGAGCGACGTATGGAGCGGGAGCGGCGGCGGTCGCCGGGCTGAGCCGCGCGGAGCGGCCGGGACGTGGATGCGGCTGGGCTCTCCCGCCCGCGCCCCGCTGAGCAGGAGCTGCTCCCGGACAAGGTAGGGCCGGGGCTGGTGTGCACTCGGGCCCGCTCCCGCCCCTCTCTCCCTACCCCTCCGTCTCCCTCAGCCCTCGCCGCCTCCTCTCCATCTCTGCTTCCCCCTCCCCTGCTCCGCACCGACTCCTCTCCCTCCCGGTCGCGTTGCTCGCCGGTTCCGGCTTCGCGCCGGCGCGCCACGGGAGGAGAGCGTTCCTGGGTGGCTCCCGCCGCTTTTAGGCGTCCCCCTTCCCTCCGGCTTCCTTACGCGAGAGGAAGAGGATAAGGAGACCAGTACCGGCTTGTCTTCTCAGTCTCTGGCCCTACTCCATCCCCCACCCCCATGGGCCCGGGACAGCCCCCCTCCTCGCTGCACCCCAGCTTCCGGGGGAGCCCGCGCGGGGGGGATGCAGGCATTGGGAAGGGGCGGCTGAGGCCGGCGTCCTCACCTGGCTTCAGCCGGCACTTTGGGTCGGGGGCGGTGCGGGATTTCTCACGGGGAGCCCCTCACCCCACCCTCGCACTGCGCTGGTCTCCGTTGCCGCAGGGGGAGATCAGGTGTTTTGTGAGCCAAAGCGCCGCCAGCCGCCGCTCCCCACCCCCATCGGCCTGCCGCTGCCACCTCCGGGTCCCCAAAGGCTGGTTTCTGTGAAACTTAGGGAGAACCTTTCGCGTTGACCTCTAAAAAAATTTTCCACGCCGCCGGCGTTGAATGATTAACCAGGCTGCTTGTCTGAGACCTGGGGAGGGGGATGGGTGGGTGCTGCCCGGGGCGCCTGAGGCAGGCCTTGGCCAAACACCTCGCTGGAAGGGTGGGCGTGGGGGCGCTCGGTGGCACCCCGCGGGCGGAGATCCCGGAGGCTGCCCCGGAACGGCAGGCGGACCCTTCTGGAGGTGGTAAAAAAAATCAAGTCACCTTAATATAAATTTTGCACTTGGGACCGGGAAGCCCCAGAACCCATTATCTCCCTACAAGTGTCAGGACGTGAAAGCTTATCTCCGAGATTAATACATTGTAAGCCTTTGTTGGCGAGGAGGCTCACTCTCCTGCTTAAAACTCAGGGATGGGGTGTTTGTCTTTGCTCCCCTATGCCCCATGGCCTCGTGAACCTTCGCAATTTCGTAGAAGGATAGTTTAGAACAATTATACCATATTCTCCTGCCCCTCCCTTGTTGGAGCCTTGCTGTAGATTGCAGATTGCTAAACCAGTTGGTGACTATGGGCGTCTACTTGTTATAACAAATTCTTCCGGTGTATTTTGTCTCGGGAGGTGGNCGGACGGCAAGGCGGAGGGGGGGTGGGTGGGGGTATCTGCGCCTAACTCAGTCTGAGGGCTCTCGAGCCCAGCTGTCCCCTGGTCGCGCCCATGCGGATCTGACAGCTTACCCCGGTGGGAGGACAGGCTTGGGCGGTCACTTCTCCCCACTGTCCTAGTTCTCACTTCTCTTTCTTTTGAATAGAGGTTATTAAGCCTGGTGGAATTTGGGAGAGTGTTACACACAGAGTCCCTGTGCTCTTAGATTAGATTTTAAGACCAGGGAAGTACAGAACCCTATAGAATTCTCTACAGGAGTAAACCTATCCCCCTGCCCAGCTTTGCGAATGTCTGTGTCTTTGGATCTAATGTTTGAAAGTAGTCGCTCCGTTTGAAATACTGCTTTTCCCCTTGGCCATCTCCCGACAGCAGGGGCTCACTGCTCTTCATTTCATGTGTGTTGATGAAAGGCCTAATTCTCCATAAAAGTTCAAGTTCCCACCCTCACTGTTCACTGGTCTTGAATCTGCCACATACTATTCAGTGGCCTCAGGCAGGTTGTTGATCATCCCAGCCTTATATTCTGTAACGGGTTTTGGGGATGGCAGCTCCTGCTCTGCAGGATTGTTTTTGAGGACAAATAGGATAATGTTTGTCAAACTCCTGGCTCTGCATCATGGGAATTAAGAAGCACTTAATGAGTGGTGGTCATTGTGTACTCAGTATGGAAGTTCCTCTAGGCATCAACTTCCCTTTATCAAAAACAGTAACCGGGAACCATTTAGATTGGTCTGACTGAGACCGAAATCTGGCAGATGCAGACAAAGTTTTTAAAATCCAAGAAATGAAGTAAATCTTTTGATGAAAATAACCATATTATGTTTGTAAAAATTAATGATTTTTTTCCTGGGTTTCTGATGGATCGCTGAATAATAGCTCTAGTTTTGAAGAGTTTCTTGTTTAAAAAAACACAATTTGGATTTTTCCAATTCTAAGATACTGAAGTTTTGCTAAAATAAGGAAAGTGGAACTGATAATTCATGGTTGATTTTTCACTATGCAGTTTGTTCAAATGTGTGCCTTTTTAATTTTTTATTATTTTTTAAAATTTTATTTATTTATTGGAGAGAAAGAGAATGAGAGAGAAAGCACAAGCAGGGGGAGGCAGAGGGAGAAGCAGACTCCCTGCTGAGCAGATGAACTGACAGACTGACTGATAGGACGGATGAACGAAGGACTCCATCCCAGGACCTTGGGATTATCACTTGAGCTGAAGGCAGACACTTAACAGACTGAGCCACCCAGGTGCCCCCAAATGTGTGCCTTTTTTAGAGATACATTGGAAAAGAAGGAGTTATATTAGGAAATGAAGAGAATAAAAAAAAAAGGATCATTCTGTTTTACGTGATTCATTGTTGGTACAGAGCTAAGATGTTCTGGATAGAAAGCATGAGGCTTTTCAGCCAATGCAGGATATGAAAAAGGATGAATCCATTGTTTCTTAAAGAAACTTTGAAACTTCAGGTTTTTATGTTTTCTGGTAATGCTGGTATTTTTGTTTTTGTTTTGTTTGTTTTTGAACCATGATTTGGGGATCCTGACCCGGTGCTATGAATGTGCTTGACACGCACATACTCTGTTCTTAACATACTGGGTCAGTGATTTTCATTCTTTCTAACTTGCTTAATAGCCACAATATTTCACTTTACTTAGTTTTTTGAACAGTTTTATTGGACAGTTTGTTAAAGACTTTAACAATTAATAAATGCCAATGGTTACTTTTGTAAACATTAAGATTCTTGCACCTGGGATAATATTTGGTTATATAATCTATTGCAACATGCCCAGTTGTAGTGTATAAGTTACAGATACTGGGAAATTCTCATAAAGGCCTTTTGGTCTTATATGCAGATGCTCAGAGGGAACTAAAATCATTTCAATCAATTGCCTGGCAATTTTAGTGTATACAGAATTTAAAACACGAATTAAACTGGGCTCTGACAATTTGAAAGTTGGGTTTCCTGACTGACCTAATCAAAAAGCACCCAGGAAGGACCACAGCACATATAGCCAACAGGTATATAAATACCTCCTCTCCCATTCTCCCCGCAAGGTGGGATAACTGTTAACTAGGTGCTTGCCAAAGACGTCTACAAACTGTGGGATGAATAAATTCCTCTCTCTGGAGAGGCAATTACCGTACGAATAAGAGGTATATATGTGTGGTATAAGACTTTAGGAGAATTGATGTAATGATTTCATCATCACCTGGTGATGAGGCTTTGCTAGTCTGAACAGAACTTCGGTGGGAAGAACTTGCACTTGACGGAGAATTTGTTATTAGGGCATATGTGGTACAATTAACATTACTCCTGGAAAAAGTTAATTGTCCCAGTTTTCAATATGTTAGAACTCTGAGCTGAGATTTTGCATGTACTGTGTGTTGCCACTACTGTGAACTTTATGTTCTTTGCCTATCAGTTTTGATTCCTTGTCTGTCTTAATTTTTGTAACAAAATTCAAATTTTCCTTTTTTTTTTCTTTTAAGTAGGCTCCATGCCCAGTGTGGGGCTTAAACTCAGAATCCTGAGATCATGAGTGTCATGCTGTACGGACCGAGCCAGCCAGATGCCCCCAAAATTCAGATTTCTTTTTTCTTCTTTTTTTTTTTTAAGATTTTATTTATTTATTTCTCAGAGAGAGAGAGAGAGAGAGAACGCGAGCGCACAAGCAGGCAGAGTGGCAGGCAGAGGGAGAAGCAGGCTCCCTGCCGAGCAAGGAGCCCAATACGGGACTCAGTCCCAGGACCCTGGGATCATGACCTGAACCGAAGGCAGCTGCTTAACCAACTGAGCCACCCAGAAGTCCCTCAGATTTATTTCTTTTGAGAGTTAGCATTGTTGATAAAGTTATAACATGTCTTGAAATATTTTGTGTGATTTTAGTTTTAGGTGTTTCCATAGATAACTTTGTTACAAATTATTTTCTGTGCATCTGTGAACATTCGCTTAGAGCAAGGTTTAAAATTGTATTCCGACGTGGCTACAAAGGGGAAATTCCCAGTAGCCAGGAAGTTGATACTTTCTACTTTTCATTCTGTGGCATTTAAAAACAGGTTTATCGTTCCAGTGTTTTCACTCTGATGTGATTAGGATGTACGTTGCTTACCAGAATACTTTTAAAAAATGATTATCCGAAGGAATCAATTCTAGAGTGTGGCCAGGTTCTGTCAGAGTGGTGGTTTAGTGGTTAAGAGTATGAACTTGGAGTCCATCAGATGAGGAAATTTTTTTTTGTTAACTTGAGCCATAGCATACAGTAAAGTGTGAAGTGCTCTAATGTTGTGTGCAGCACGTGAATGTATATCCACCACCCCATTCAAGAAGTAAACATTTTCGGTACCCCAGAAGGTGCCTGCACCCCTTCTAGTGAGTATACACCTTACAGAGGGAACTTTCATATCATCTTAGATGTGACTCCTTTCATATGGATTGGTTTTGCCTGCTCTTGAACCTCATAGAAGTGGAATTATAGAATCATACCATGTATAGTCTTTTGTGAAACAGACCTGGTTTTTAGTTGGTTTTTGCCACTCTGTGACTCTGGTTACCGTGACTAAGTTACTTAAACCCTCTGAGCCTTAATTTCTTCTTTGGTGAGATGGGGGAGATGAAACTCTATCTCAGATTTGCTAGGAAGATTATCTAGCACTGTGCTTGACATGCGGTTTCCTTGTCCCCCTCTTATTTCTTTAAAAAGGTGATAACTAAAGTGGAGCCTGGGGGGCTCAGTCAGTTTAGCGGCCAGCTCTTGGTTTCAGCCCAGGTCATGATCTCAGGGGTCGTGGGCTGGAGCCCCACTCAGTAGGGAGTCTGCTTGAGATTGTCTCCCTTTGCCCCCTCCTTCAGCTCACACGTGTGTTGTCTCTCTCTCTCAGAATAAATAACTCTAAAAAAAAAAAAAGTGGTAACTAAAGCAATTAGTTCTTCCTTGTTTTAATACGCTATTTCACTCTAAAAGGTATGTTGGCCTTTTGCTGAAAGTTAGAAGCCAAGTCTTTGTTGGTTCAATGTTGATGTAGCTTTCAGTTTGAATAAGACATATTATGTCTTATAACTGATCTGTTGTTTTTTAAAAAAATTATTTATTTATTTTGGAGAGTGAGAGAGCCAGGGGGAGCGGCAGGGGGAGAGGGAGAGAGAGAATCTAAAGCACTCCCCATGACCTCAGCTGAAATCAAGTGTCAGCCACTTAACAGACTGAACACACAGGTGCCCCTCCTGTCATTTTTAATTGAAATGTCCCATTTAGAGCCCATCAGTCACTTGCTGTCACCTGCATGGTATAAGCTAGCGTGCAGTGGTGACAGTTAGTTTACACTTGATTATGAAATCTATGGAAGAGTTTAAATAAGAGGGAATGGTAAGTGCCTGGGGGTAGCCACAGTGTTTTGTGAAATAATTATTTCAGAAGTGAAAGCACAGGGCCTGTTGTTAGGCTCAGACCATTGCATGCTCAGACAAACCTTTTAAAAATTTGCAACTTCTATAGTCTTCCTCTGTAAGCAGTACTGTATGTTCAGTGGTCTCATGTTCTCAGTGTTTTGGTGGGCTCTTTGGATACTTTCTATCTTTGGAGCCATTCTTTAACTATAACTGGGGTGGTATTGTGGCATTCTTTCTAAAAGACTTTTTCTTACGGTGTTTATTTGGGGGGGGTATCAAGGTAAGGTAAAGGAAAATAACACTGTTACTACTCTTAACTTGGTTTGGATCCTTCTAGGTTTTTTTCTCTGCATCTATACACCTCTAGAATGGGCTTAGGAAAAACACACTGCTGATGCTTTAGGCAAATTTAAAATGGATTGTATGGCGTCCCTAGAGATATATCTGGCTGAGAGGGCATGAGGCTTTGAAGGCTTGGGTTCAGATCCACCCCCACCCTGGCCCCTACTGTGGCTGTAACCACTGTCAGGAGTGCTGGGCATGCAGTCCCCAGCACTCCCATCAGGACCCCAGTCTTCCAAATTACAGTAGCTGGGAGAGAAAACCTGTCCTTGGGACCCCCTCCCCTAAGACCTCAAAACAATGTATAATCAGATGAGCATTTTGTTCACTTAGCCAGCATGCATTAATTGAACTCTTGCTATATGGCTAACACTGTGCTTGGCCCCACGTGTATTCCTAGATAGGTCAGGCAGAGTTCTGCCCTTGAGTTACCAGTCTCTGGAAACTCTAACCCAGAACTGATGAAAGAGTACTCTTGTCGATGTGCAAGCAATGTGCATTTTGGGGGGCAGCCAGGAGAGGCTTCCTGAGGAAGTGGTGTATGGGCTTAGCCTTAACGGAAGAATTAATAACTTTTTGGAGGGCAGAGGCAGGTATCCAGGCTTTTGGCAATGTGTCAGGGAAATAGTAGGTGATCCCGCTGGTTTGGAGGTCAGGATGTTTAGGAAGGGATAGTAGGACACGGTGCAACCCCAGGGACCATGCATTGAAGTGCCACTAGATAGTTATGGAGGTGGTGGGAGCCATGGAACGTTCCCGCAGAAGGGATGTGGTGACATGTCAGGGTCAGGCTTGCATTTGACAGGTAGATGCAAGGCAGGTGTGATCGCAGGCCTGGGTCACTTTACAGCCTCCTGATGGAGGACTGGTTCCCATTTGCCCCTCAACAGTCTGTTCTCCAAAAGAAGGGGGAGGAATATGTACAAACTGAAATTACTCTGTACATGTCTCTGCTCAGAAACTTCCAGTAGCTCCTACTCTCAGACTGAAGTCAGACGAAAGCCAGGGTCCTTCTGTCACCTCCCAGGCTCTCGGTTCATTTGACTCTACTGGTCTCTGTGCTCTCTTGCCGCTGGCATTTGCAATGGCTGTTCCCGCTTCCTGCCCCATTCCTGCCACCTTGTTCTTACCCTTATCATCTGTGCTGTCCTTTGTATTTTGTCTGCGTTCTTACCAATGTTATGATTGGCCACATAACTTTATTCTTGGTTGTCTGTTTTAAACAGTGCTCAGTTAGCATAGGTGCTTGATGCTTGCTGAATTTGGTCACTTCATCAGCCTTTCTGGAGGAAAACTGGATGCCCAAACTGGGCCGGGGATGGTACAGGATTAAAGTGTATGTATGTGATTTATTTGAAAGAGTGTGAGAGATGAGAAGACTGATGTTGGTGGGGTGGGATTTGGAAACCAGTACAGGAAAGTGTGAAGGGGATGATCTACAGATATAGGTACACTGGGGATCTTCTTAACATTTAGAGCATTGGAGGTTGTAGTGGTGTCTCAGAGGGTCCAGGGGATGGGAGCAAGGGAAAACCCAGCAATAAGCTTGAGCCCAGAAGTGTGGGGCATGAGACCAGGAGCAAAGCTGCGAAGATGCAGGAGCACAAGGAAGAGAATTGGGTTCAGTGGTCTTGAATTTGGGGTGGGGGCAGTGTTAGGTGCCCTGGTAAGTCAGGAGAGGTCAAGGACTAGGAAGATTCTAGAGGATAAAGGGAATTGGGAAGGTCAGGGCATGACAAGGAGCAGAACCTTTTCAGGATGTTGACAGCGAAGGGAAAGAAGGCCTTGTGCTTGGACCTACTAGGAGGGAGAGTTTTGAATGTGAAGGAGAATGGAGGTTCACCCTTGATACTGGACCCCAGGGAAGCATCCAGCGCTGTCCCAAGGCGTGGTAATCTTATGAGGGCTGGGGAGTGAGTTACTGGAAGGGGAGAGTGGTCCTTGTGGAGAACTTGAAGTTGATTTTGTTTTTTGTTTTTTTTTTTTTTTTAAGATTTTATTTATTTATTTGACACAGAGAGAGAGATCACAAGTAGGCAGAGAGGCAGGCAGAGAGACAGGGAGAGGAGGAAGCAGGCTCCCCGCCGAGCAGAGAGCCCGATGCAGGCCTCGATCCCAGGACCCTGAGATCATGACCTGAGCCGAAGGCAGAGGCTTTAACCCACTGAGCCACCCAGGCGCCCTTGATTTTGGTTCTAAGAGCTGACTTTAAACAACAGCAGCAACAACAACAACAACAAAACCCCCAGGTTTGTAACCATGGCAACCTACTTAGCTTCTCTTGCCTCCCCACCCCTACAAAATAGGGAAGAACCTGCACGGTCAACCTCACATGTTGATTGTTTAAGTCCAATGCAGTCGTGAATATGAAAGTGTTAACACTCCAGTAAGGTTATTTCCATGGACCATAAACTTGTTAAGGTCTTTAATTTGTGCTTCAGAATTATGTTGATTTTTATTTTCTTTGAAAAGCACTTAACATCCAGACGCTTCTCTGAAGTTCTTCTTTTTTGAGTCCCGATCAGAGAGTAATACAATTATGTTAAAAAAAAAAAAGACAAAACAAAGTAAAACCTTCAAGTCTAGCTTTAGATCATTCGTTGGGAAGCCTAGTGATGTTTTCAGAATCAAATATATTTGTTTAGCATTGCAAGGGTCTAATTGGGTTGGTTACAAATACCATCTTTTCTAAATATTTAACATTTGGAACTAACAAAATATAGTTTACTTTTATTATTTTTATTATTATTATTTTATGGCTGAATTTGACATTTGTTTATAAGGAACTTATGTAGCTTTTATTCTTAAAGTAAATGAGAGGCAGCCATTTTATTTTTCTTCTCTTCACCACATAAGGAATTATTTTCTTCAAATGAACTTAAAATACCTCTCATGAATACTCCTATTTTTAACCAAATGTTTGTCTCTTTTGAATTTTTTTTCCCTCAAGGTTCTGATGAATCCTTAAAAAAAATCCTCTTTATAATGGGAATTTTCAAACCAGTACAGATACAGAGAGCGATAGAATGAAACCTCAGGTGGCTGCCCCTGGTTTTGGTGTAATGGCCTGTTTTTGTCCCTACCCCACGCATGAATAGGAGGCTGTGCGGGCACCCCCCTGAGTGGGAGGGCACGTCCTGCTGGACCTCCAGGTCACCAGTTGCAGAAGTAGAAACTATGGGGGTGTTTGGACCCCCTGTGGGGAGAGAGAGGTGAGCAGAGAGTGGACACCTGGTGATACACAGATTGCTACAGTCCCTGATATTTCCAAGTAGGTGATAGCCCATGACATGTGAAAGTGACATTCACAGACATACTTAAAATTAGGTGATTTAAGCTGCTTGGTAAAAGAGGCCCTGTTTTTAAGCTGTTCTGTCCTGTGCTCATATGTTGAGCAAACATAATCTCTTTTATTTTGGCAACATAAAATTTTCTTGGCAGGTGGCCAAAGAAGTGTTACCATTTCATCTCTTTAAATATGTGGATATAAGTCTTGGTTAAACAGCCCCCTTTTTAATAGAACATCTGGGTAGAAGGCCAAAATGTCCGTTTCGAGGATGTGTATTTTCAATCTATAAGATTTATTTTGATAATTTGAAAAGGCAACTTAAAAACAATCCTTAAGCTTCTTTTAGTAACTTCTTGAAATTTGTTGTGGGAGGAAGGGAAAAGAGGCAGGAAAGGGAAGGGAGTCTAGGAGAAGGGAACTGGGGCGGGGGCATTTTGCTTGTTTGGTACCCCATTCTGAAGTTGCCACCCTAGGGTCACTTGTCACTAGAAAGGTTGTCTTCTGGGATGAGGATGGTCCCTGCCTGGAGGAGAGGTGGCATCCCAGGGGGAGCCCCATTGAATTGGATGCTCGGCGTGTGTGAGGATTGGTGGCTGGCGCTCAGGTTGGGATGCTTTCATCTTACCGTTACAGCACTTGAGGGGGGTGTCTTGGTTCCACTTCCCCCAGGGTTGAGAAGAATGGGATCTTGGCTCACCTGGAACTGTTGGGCTGGAAAGCATTGCTGGGGGTGAGGAGTGGGTTCTGGTTAACCAGCTCTTGGTGTTCCTTTTGGAACATTCCAGTTTTGGGGGAATCCCGAATGCTGGGAGGGAGGATTCAGTATGGGGCACTGACGGAATAGAGGGTGTCCTCCTGGAGGAGGCGGTGGCATTTGAACCCAGGTCTTCGAGGATGAAGCTAGGTTTGAGAAGCGGGAGAATGGACATTTCAGGCTGGGGGAAACTAGCATGAACAAAAGGTGTGGGAGGAGAGGACAGGGGTTGTTCTTATGGGGTGCAGGTGCCTGGGAGTTCTCTGGGAGGGGATTGTGAGGGTAGCATACTTGGATCTAGGATCAGGTCTTTGTGAGAGTGCCTACCTCCCCTATACCCCGACTCTGCCCACCACACAGCTCCATGCTTGTCTTCAAGTTTGGCAGCAACAGGGATGGGAACCCATCTGGCATCCCAGTTCCTGCCACTTTCCTTCCTTTCACTGTCCATCTTGGGAACCTCGGGCCAGTTTTGGAAGCATTCGACTTATCTGTAAAATGAGGATACCTCAGGAACCATTTCACAGGACTGAGTACCCAGTTGGGTCCTTGGCATGCTTCCTGGCACATGGACAAGCCTCTGTGAATGGGTAGGGGCCTGTATGCACTTGATAGTCTTGTTATAAGGAGTGTCCCTGTGGTACCTCCATCCCATTCCTTTGTTTTTTTGTCTCCCCTCTCCCTGCAAGGTATTAGCTCTATTGATTCCTTCGATTTTAATACAACATGATTTAAATCTCTGCACATGCCAATTCTGCACAACTTTATGATTTTCATGCATGTTTTTAGAACAGTGAGTCAGGCAGTTAACTCAAGGCTGCTCCTCTAAGGGACTTTGAATGGGTATGATTGGAGTCCTGGCAGCCTGGAGGCCAGGAAGTGGTGCCTCATGCTCCTTGGTGTCACCTTCATTGTAACTAAGAGCAGGTGCTCTTTACGAAAATGTGTCCCTGGGAACCTTCATCCTAATGGCCAAGAAATGGAGACTTCCCAATACAATTTATTAAATCACTTAAGATAATGAATGTCATTGGTATTGATTTAAATATTAAAGTTACAAAAGAAGTCTAATATGCTATATGCAATCTCAGTTTGCAGCATGTTCAAATAATGTTTTCTTGATTTGAGGAGGTTATATTTTTATTTTAGAAGGAAGACAAATGGGAACTTTTATTTTGCAGGAAATTGATGGACATGCTCTCAAAGTCTACATTTCATCAAGTCAAGAATTGCCAAATATAATTTAATAAAATTGGGAAGGGCAGTGGTTGATTTCAAAGTTTGTCTGTGGAGCTTATGGGAAGTGACATAGATAAATCTCTATGCCAGAGAAAATGGAAGATTGGATTTGGCTGTCCAGGTGCTTAACACTGAAGTGATTGTTTTAAAATAAAAAAGTTCTACTTCTTTTTGTGGTCATTTATCAAAACCCACGAAATTAAGTGGTGGGGGAATGATGTAATTTTGAAAGTCAATTTTAAAACTTTGATGAGAGTCAACTTTTAATTTGGTTAACAAGCTGGTCTTTAGGTGAAACTTTCATCTATTTTGACTATGTAAAAATGACAGTAATCTCTTTTTCAATACTTCTATGAAAATATTTTCTCTTATTGATTTCATCAGCTTTTCTTTTTAAGTGTCTGTAGACAAAAGGAGCCCACATAGCAGGCACCAAATTATCTCCTCCCCTCCCTATCTCTTTACACCAAAATTGCCAACCCATGCTGATGGCCTACTTATTCCAGAAGCATTTGTACAAGGTCAGTTTGATAACTTAGTTTATATAATGGGATTCTTTTCTAGTCCAGTACTGTAATTTATGCTTGTGCATTTTTATTAATTTGTAATTGCCTTCCAACCCTTGGGCCTATGTTTGTTTATAGATTTATTTAATCATATTAGATTGTTTCCTAAGATGTCTTTAGGTTATATACTGCATCCAGATGACAACCACTAATGCTTCGGTGATGGCTGAGGGGTGAGACACTGAGGGGGAAGGCACTGGAATTGGAAAAGGCTTAGGGCCCTTGGGAAGAGGAGTGGCCTGGTCTGACAAATAGCCAGGGGCCAGGTATGGGACTCTGGGGGTCTGGAGTTGGATGGTCTGTATGTGAAATTATTCAACAATGACTTGTTTAGAGTAGTGTGTACTCTTGATCAAAAAGATGAAAAAAATAAACATTTTAGTCCTTGTTTCTTTACTGCTCCTCCCCTTCTACGTCCTCCTCCTCTTCAGATGCATTATATTGTCTGAGCGGCAGACATGAGAGGTACAGAAATGCATGTGGATATGGCCCAGCCCCTGTCCTTGAGGTCCCCCACATCCTGTGGGTGTGTCAGACTTGTTTTTTTGTTTTTTATTTATCTATCTATCTATCTATCTATCTATTTATTTATTTATTTATTTATTTATTTATTTATTATTCTTTTCCCCAGGTAGACTTGTTAGCAACAAGCGTGGATAAGTCATATAAATGTGTGTGTTAGGTGTTCCAGCAGCAAAGGGGAAGTAATACAAACACACCCAGGAGAGGATGGGATCAGGGAGGGTGCCACTCTGTGCAGTCCTGGAGCAGTGGGCCTCTTTGCCTGATGTTGAAGGCCTAGAATCGAAGTTGCAGACTGTGAAGCAAAGATTTGTCACTCTCAGTGGTTCTCACTGCTGGACTCACAGTCGTGATTCTCCCTGTGGCAGGGCATCAGCTAAGACTCTGGGCCTCCTGGTACCTTGGTTTCCCCTTCTGTAAATTAGGTGATTGGACTAGATGAGCTATCAGGTCCTGGAGAGGAAATCCTTACAGCTTCTTTCTGGTAACAAGCTTGGTCTGTGAATGTGTGTGCTTGTGATGGAGAAAGCCAGTGAAAGGGTGAGATGGTACAGTTTGTGGCCAACACTTATTCTCTGGTCATCTTTTCTGACATGGGCTGGGGTCCTCTCCTCTCCTGACTTCCGGGCCAGCTCAGCACTGACCTGGAGCAGTGTGCAGGGCCGCGCTGCTGGAGGCACGGGGAATGAAAAGGCAGCATTTTCTCTGTGTAAGCAACTCTCACAAAAGAGTTCGCCTGGGTGAATTTGTGATTGGGCCAGTTTAGACCCCTGCCGGTCTCTTGTTTTTAGTGGGGATACATACCTGACTCCCACCTGCAGGTACTCTAGCCCCGGTTGGAAAGGTGCCTGCCTTACCCGACCAGGACCTCTGGCACCGGTGAACCGGGGGACACTTCCCAGCACGCAATTCTGTCTACAGGATTCCTTTCTCATGCTGACTAAGATTTTCATTCCTAAATTGTTTTTTTTTTAAATCCAGCTTTATTTGGGGATTCTGGAAATCTTGAGCAACAACATTAGGTGGTAGAAAGAGTGAGAGCTTAGTCTTGGGGTCAGGGTCCAGGGTCCAAATTCTGGCTCCACGTGGATTAGCTCCATAACCGCAGACTAATTGCTTCACATTTTTGAGCTTGCAGAGATTAAATGAGAGGAGAACCACTGACATAGAAAAATGGGAAAGGGTATGGAGAGTAGGAAAATCAGGAAGGAAGCACGTGAAAAGAGCAGTGCAAATTAAAACAGGGAGATAGCCTTTCTTTGTAAAGATTAAAAAGAAGGACAGCGTCCACAGTCAACACATGGGTAGCTCTGTGTTCTTGGGTGTGTGGTGAAGATAAGCCAGTGTGCCCTTTCTTTTTGGTGGGGGGATGGAAGGGGAGGAGAGACTAATTGGATTGTTTACTTTCTCTCTGTAGTTTTTCCAAAGGGAATAATAAGACAAAAAAGATGCATTTATGAGGTCCTTCATCAGTTTTTTGGGGTTATGTGGAAAATCACCAACAACTCATCGGTAATGATTGATAAGCCAGAACAAATGCCTGCGTCCCAGCAGAGATGCACGAGAGTTCTGCTGATAGGAGACAGACTGCTCACGTCATGCTCTTTCTTCTGTGAACTGAATCTGCTTTACAGAAATTAAATCTCAGTGGGGCACTTGGGTGGCTCAGTTTGTTAAGCATCCGACTTGGTTTTGGCTTTTGGCTCAGGTCATGATCTCAGGGTCGTGGGATCGAGCCCCACATCAGGCTCTGTTCTGGGTGTGGAGCCTGCTGAAGAGTCTTTCCCTCTGTCCCCTCCTTCTCCCACTGAAACTAAAAAGCTCAGTGAATTCAGAAGCCAGCTGTGTTGGTTGTCAACATGGACATCCATTTGGAGTTTTTCATTTCGTATTCCTGTGTGATTTAGTCCATTTTCTTCTCTTTATTTTTTTACATAGAGGGCCTGTGAAAGAAAGAGAACACATTCCAATGGCCTCTCCAGTGGCTGTACTTGTTCAGTGAGGTGCAGATATGGGTCCTCTTCTGGGGAGAGGCCCTGGGCCTGCCAGCACGCACTTCTTCTCACCATTGTGGCCTCTGAGGCCACAGACTGGCTGTGCTAACTCTGCCTGCAGACATCCTGAACCCCCTCAGGTCCTGCCTTGACCTCTGCTGTCGCTAATGGACGGTCACCTATATTCACTGTATCGGACCCATGTTTTATAATAAATCTTTCCTTCTGACTTCAGACTCAGATAAAAAGTATACTTGGAGGTGAAGTTGGGTTGGTGATGTAGAGATGGAGAACTTGTGCCAGTTTTTGACTGTTGCATCTCAGCTCCGAATTCATCCTGTGTTGCCTGATATGTGAAAATGGATCAGGGCCTTCAAATGTTTTACCTTCGCCTTCTGTAAGTTGAGGCTCTGAAGAGGAGGTTGCAGAAGCTTGGAATTTTCCTTCCTGGTCTGGAACCAGGCTCCAGTAGAACCTGCTGTTTTGCCTGCACTCCTAGGGGCCTATAGGGAGGGCATAGCCTTTTCCAGCTCTGGCAACAGTGGTAGGTTGGGGGAGCCTGGGCTCACCCCAGGCCACTGCTTCTCTGCCCCTGCTCGTTAGCCCCACATGTATTCATACTGGAGAACCCAGATCCTGGCCATCTAGTGAGCTGGCCACCTGATCTTTTTCTCAGGCTGTGGCCGCGAGCTGCCCCCGTTTAAGCCATACATTGACATGCTAACCTGCCGTAGAAGGGGGTCTCCCCACTGTGTGGTTGCGGCAGCACCCTTGGCTCTCTGTACATGGTGACTCCCTCTGCATGCCCACCCAGCAGGCTCCAAGGCTTGTTTTCTCTCATTCTCCTGAGGGGGGACTTGTGTGTTCCAGGCTTTGCGCCTGCACCCCAGAGGGTTGTTCCTGCTTTCCTGGGTACTGGACCATCTCTGGGTGGGAACCCGGAAACTTTTCTGCCATCCATACCTTCTCAAATAAGCTCTGAACCTCTCTCTGCATTTTTCCTTTTTCGGTACTTTTCATCTGCAAAGCCTGCTTGTTAGAATTCTATTCCATCTTTATAGTTACTCGTCTAGCAGATTCTAAAACTGGTGCTTAAATTACTGAGTGATTTCTGCCTCCTGGTTGGACCCAGACTGAAATGCATCCCATGTAACCCAACTATGCAAACAGAAGGATGGATCAGAGAGAAATCTTGGGATTTCTCTGAGGAGCTGTTGAGAGCCTGCCAGACTGCACTGTTTGTATGTAGGTCCTGGAGCTTGGAGTAGAAACACTTACTAAGGCATAGCCATGTACAGCTCTTTTTTTTTTTTTAAGATTTTATTTATTTATTTGACACACAGAGAGAGAGAGAGATCACAAGTAGGCAGAGAGGCAGACAGAGAAAGAGGAGGAAGCAGGCTCCCTGTCGAGCAGAGAGCCCGATGCGGGCCTCGATCCCAGGACCCTGAGATCATGACCTGAGCCGAAAGCAGAGGCTTTAACCACCCACTGAGCCACCCAGGTGCCCGCCATGTACAGCTCTTAACAAGGGCTTCCAACACACGTTAAGATCCTTAGGAATGGGGCACCTGGGTGGCTCAGTTAGCTAAGCGTCCAACTCTTGATTTTGGCTCAGGTCATGATCTCTCAGGGTCATGAAATTAAGCCCCGCATAGGGCTCTGCACTGGGCAAAGAGTCTGCTTAAGATTCTCTCTCTCTCTCTCTCATTAAAAAAAAAAAAAGAAAAAGAAAAAGAAAAAAAGCTCCATAGGAAACCACTGCCTGCCTTTCAGCATTTCTTTTCTAAGATGATTTCCTACCTTAGGGAAGTGGGTGCCCCTCAGATTTTAAGTCTGTGCAAAGGGCCTTTCTTCCTTGAGGCATGTTCCCCCCAGGCCTCTACTGTCATGGCCTTGATAGGGTTAACAATTGCTCCAGGCCCTCCCCTCACCAGGAAGGAGGTGTGGAGGCTCCCCTACCTGGGGATAGGAGGGAGGTGCTGTCTGCTGTAGGAGGAGGGATGGAGCCCTCACCTGGAAGCTCGTGCATTCTCCGCACACAGGGCACGCCCGGTCAAAGCACATCCGAATGAGTTGCCTTCAGTGGGTCTAGGGCTGACTGTGGGAAATGAGGGCCTGCACCCTAGTGTCCATCCCTATTTCCCTCTTTAGATCTTATCCCCAAACTCCTAGAATTTAATACAGACTCACTACTCCTGAAATTCATCTCTCTCTTAACACTAGAAAAAAAATCCTTTAATTTTTTTTTCTGTTGTACTTCAGTACTTTGAAAAGGGAGATTTATATAAATTTGTGTGTATGTGTCATTTACCAGCACTAAGTAAGTAATTTTCCAGTGTCATCTCTTTGGAGAAAAGGTATATATGTTTTATCCAGTTTCTACTGACTATCTCACTGTATTCAATGAACTTGACCAGATGACCAAAATATCTGTCCAGTTAGCAAATGCAGAATGACTCTAAGGTGGCACGTGCTGGGGTAATGGTGGTATTGTGTGAAGACCTTGATTATGGACTATGCCCAGGTCTAGGCCAACACGATCAGGAGAGGATGCCCTAACTCCTGGGTGCTGGGTGTGCCAGCCAGGAAGTGACACTGGAAGGAATTTATTTGGAAGGAGTAGTAGACGCTTGAAGGCCTAGCAAAAGGAAGGCACTCTGCAGATGGCAGAGTGAAGCTGAGATTTTCTGGAAGAGAAATGTGTTTGCTGTGTTTAAATGTTCAAGTGTGGATGGTGTGAAGATGGGGGGATGTTGGCTGGAGATGGTGGAGGGAAGCACGAATCACTATGACATTCCCTGGCTGGGACCAGAAGGGCATGTGAGTTAGAGGCCTGAGGCTGTGTTTAGGCTGGGGCATATTGCTGGGCAGGAGATCTCGTAGAAGAGGGGAAGAGGCCATGTGGCCCTGAACTCAATGGAGAGGAGAGGAGCTTTAGAAGACAACATGGGTAGTTAACGCTTTGAGGGAGCAGTAGCCTGCCGCTGGTTGACTGACCAAACCCGGGGAACAGCACGAGCAGGGAGAGCATGCATGCACAGGGGACTAAAGACCGAGTAGTTGGGGAAGACCGCATATCTGGGAACAGGGTGGGAAGTGAGGCAGTAGGCTGTCCCGGTAGCCAGCGGCAGAGCCTGAATATAATGGAGGAGAGGTGACGACGAGGTGCACGTCATGTGGAAACCCAAGATTGAGCTACTGGTTGGACAGGGAGAGCATGAGGAAGCAGCGATTCAAAGTAATTCTGGGGTGTACATCCAGGTGCCTGTGAAATCAACCCATTACAAATAGGGGACCTAGGAAGAGGGACCCTGCAAAACATTTAGTAGCTAATATCTGGAGTTAACTGGGTCAACCCGTGGTCTTCCTTTGGAGATGATGTTTAAGGTAGTGGGTAGATGGATTTCTAGAGACGGAGAATTTATAAAAGGGGCAGTGAGCAACAAAACTGAGAAATGTGTTTAGTGTTGGAGGAATCAGAACCCTTGAAGGAGAACTATTGAATGCCCATTGAGTGGTAGACAACTGACTAGAATGGTAGGTTATATCTTCCCCATTTTACAAATGAGGAAGCAGACTCAGAGAACTCAAGTAACTTGCCAAGGTCACACAGCTAGTAGGTAATGTAACCAGAATTTAATTCTGGGCAGACTTCAGATGCCAGGCTGACCTTCAAAGTGAAAATGGATCTGGAACATTTCTGTCCTCAAAATCTACCAGCCATGTTTTACAACTCCATAATCTTTTACACTGAACATCTAAAACTCTCGTCAGTTTGACTAAAGGCAGGGTCAAGATGGCGTCTGGGAGGATTAATTCCCTGTCATCATTTGCTAAATTTTCCTCTTTCCTCTTTTCTGAAAGTTCTGTACATGTTTATTTGAAGAAGGAACTTAGTGATAATTTAATCTTAAGTGATAAATACCATTTGAGAACATCAGCCATGCTGGGCTTTGGGGAACTGTCATCAGTTGGGGATGAGAACATGTCCTGTCAGACAACTTTCATGTATAATGTTGCCTGTGGGGATGTGTGGGTGAGAAGATTCATTATATGTTCTTTTCCCTTCTAATTTCAAACATGAAGTACTAATAATCATGACTATGAACCAAATGCCTTGCATGTAGCTGGTAGTTGTTGCATGACTTAGAGACTAGAAAGCAACATCAGAGACACATGCATGCTCTCTCTCTGTGCCAGCTTCTAGGAGAGGTTATGGGGGAAGTCCTGGGCTTCCATGCCCCAGCCCTGGCAAGGACCCAGGCCGGGCTTCTTGTTCCTATGAAGGAATAGGTTCTAGTATGGCCCAACTCTTCTGGTCCCACTGAACTGGTTCCCTCATACCCTGGTTACCCCACTGTCTGCATGAGTGCTCGAAGCTGTTCGCTCCCCCAGAACCACTTAGCTACAAACTGTCCCTGTTTATCGGAGCAGAGCCTGGAAAGGTCTGGCAGGGACCAGGCAACAGATGGGAGCAGCCTGGGAGATAAAGATTTAGGAAAGCCACTCTCGCCAGGCTCCTGGAGGATGGGGGAGAGCAGTGGTTGGCAGAAGGATGTGCCCATTCTCCAAAGTGAGCGCACACGTGTTTCCCCCATCCTTGCAGGATGGCAGTGGGCTTGGGCTCTCTCCCCCTTGAGGAATTGTGTGTCTGGTTTGTGCGAGAGGGTGAGCAGGAAGCAGGAGCTCCTGGACACGAAGGCTGCTAGCCCGTACCGTGGCTGAACCAAGAACTTGGATTTCCAGCCTCCCTGCCTCAGCCTGACTGGACAGGGGTGGCTGTTCATTTTATGTAATGGTCACAAGAAGGTCCTGTCTTTCTTTTTAACCTTGGGAATACTGTAGGGCTGTGCCAAGCACAGGTTTTGGGTCAGGCCTGTGTATGATTGCTGGCTCTGTCCCTGACTAGCCAGTGGTATCCACTTCCCTGAGCTCCTTGTGTGTGTGTGTGTGTGTGTGTGTGTGTGTGTGTGTGAGAGAGAGAGAGAGAGAGAGAGAGAGAGAGAGAGAGAGAGAGAATGTCCCTGAGTCAGAGTTTTGAGAATGAGTTCTGGCCACATTAAAATGTTTTCTGGCCAGCATTTTGTGTCAGTGTTTCTAGGGCTTTCAGAACTAGAGGAAACCTTTTAGGATCATCCCCTTCCATGGTTCCCACTCTAGTGTCCCTGAATAAAATACTGGAATTACGTGGACTACATACTGGGAAACGAAATGAGGTATGTGAGTTGTTTTGCCTAGAATTTGGCTTATACATAGTCATTAATCAAGTTTACATATTTACCACCCTACCTCCCATATCTGACTTTGACTCAGGGTAGTTTTGTAGATTCAAATGTATAAATGCAAAGCTTTAAAATATTTAATAATTTTTAAGGAGGTTAGCCATGGAAAATACGACTACTGCCCCATTAATCATAACCCTGTATGGCAGAGTTCATTTGTATCATGGTTTAAAACTCAGACTCTGGAGCTGAGCTGCTTGGGTTTGAATCCTCGCTCTGCTCTTTACCAGCTATTTGACCTTGGAAGTTAAATCACCTCTCTGAGAGGACCTGCCTCATGGTAGTGGTGGTGCCTGGCAGGTACCTAAGTATTTATTAAAATAGGGCATATGTGTTCATAGTCCTTTCTAATAGATGGCTTCAGATAAATAGCACAGGCCCAGGAAAAGCTGTCAGGTGGACTGGGGTTGGATGTTGTCACAGAGCCTCTTCTGAATCCTGTGGGGTCCAGTACAGTGACAGAGTGACTGGGACTGAGGCCATGACACAGGCTAGCTTCATAAAAATGGGGACCCAACATCAGGAATTGTGTGTGTGATGTGCTCCCCACCCCCACCCCAGACGGTAGAAGTGTGTGGTCGAGGCTGGTCAAGGATGGACATGGTGTAGTAGCATTAAAGAATGTTCAAATAACCTGCAATCCTACCACCCTGACTAAACCAGCTTTGGTTTTGTGTGGTTATTTTATCTGGATTTTCACATAGTTTAAGCATAGCATCTCTGCTGTTTTGTAATCCATTTTCAGCTAGCAAGTGTATTTTTCTGTTTCTACCCTGCTTTTCTAAATATTTTAATTGCAAAATAAAGAAGGAAGTTCTTTGCCATTAAGCAGAACCAACTGAAGTGTTTTAGAAATTTCAGAACTGTTCAGTCCTTCTGGGGGGTGGGGAGGCTTTACTGCCAGGCACAAGGTGAAAAGCTAAGGTTATTCTTTGTTTGCATATGGGATTTTTTCCTCTTTCTCTTGCTCACCATAAAAATTCTGTGTTTCACAGTAAGGGTTGTATAACATCTTCCCCAGCTTTGGGGTAAGTTTTCTTACTCAAATTCTTTTTAAGCAATGTAACTTCCTGCTCAGAAAAGGACACGTATTGGTTTAATGTCTGCAATGGGAATATTTAGTCAGATATTCAGAGAGCTTTTTCCCACAGATATTTTTATGGGGGTCACTGTTTTATCCTCCTTTCCGTGAACTTTGGTTTGTTGTAAGTCTGCCAAAAGCTGAGTTCTCATGTGAGGAACCGTGCCTAGGTCACAAATGAAAGAGGACATTTAAACTAGATGGAAATGTATAATTGAGAATCTTGGTTTTGCCATCCTTCCTTCTCAGGTTGGAAGAAATGCACTTTAGCAAGTAGTGGTAAGAGTTAGCCTGAGCTGCATGTTTGGGAATTTGGACCCAGGAAGGCTGGCCCCTTCTCCGAAGCTGGGCTGGGAGCTTCTAGGCGCTCCCATTTCCCTTTCTTTGGAGAGTCTTGGTAATGATCACATGTATCTTGGGTACATTTGAGTTAACAAAGAGTGTTTTTCTGTGCTTTGGGTTTTTTTTTAATCTTGAACCAGCCCTTGAGACTTTGCTATTGACCTACCTGGGTCAGGTTACAAGAATGTGGCCATGCCTTGTAGAAGAAGGAGATCCAAAGAGCTCTGGGTTGGGAACCAGAAAACTACATCATGTCACCCTCATCACTTAACTCTTGTGTAATATTTAGATAGCTCAGTTAACCGTCTCCGGGCCTCTGTTTTTCTCACTGTTAAGGGGCTGTCCTTTCAGCTTCCTTTAGGGGGTGCAAATGAGACTTATGCGAGAAAATGATCTGCAGTCTGGAATCCTTGAGCAGACCGAAGGTGGGGATGGTGTCATTTGAGAGCCACAGAACCCTGTGTTGGCTGAGGTGATGGGAAGTCCTGGCTGGGTCTTTTTTTTTTTTTTTAAAGATTTTATTTATTTATTTATCGGAGAGACAGAGGCAGAGGCAGACAGAGGGAGAAATAGGCTCCCTGCTGAGCAAGGAGCTTGATGCAGGACTCCATCTCAGGACCCTGGGATCATGACCTGAGCTGAAGGCAGCCACCCAACTGACTGAGCCACCCAGGCATCCCTGGCTGGGTCTTGATCATGGGAATAAAAGCCTGAATTGCAGTGGATGAAGTTGAAAATCTTGCCAGAAAACATGGCAAGCCTCATGTTTGGCTCAAAGTATTCCCAAAAGAAGGAACGGTGCTTTCCATGATAGAAACTTCAGACCATCACTTCAGACAGTTATGGCTGGATTCCAAATAGCTGTAGCCCTGCCCCATAACCTGGATGTACAACCAGCTCATTTAACTGGAATCATCTCACATATTATTCACCTGGAATCTTTCCCTAGGAAAATTAACTCACAGGTTCACAACCTGCTACGTAGAGTTCTGTGCTTCCCTTTTTTCTTCCTTAAGCTGACCTCTCTTACTCTGGAAATTTCAGAAATAGTCTGCTGATAGCCAAATTCCTTTTCTGAGTTGAAGATTTCAGTAGTTAGCTGTTCATAGTGTGTGCTATTTTTTCCTGAGTACCTTCAAAATCTTCCTCATTGTGGGCTTTCTCCATTCATCCTCATACTTTTCCTTATTGCCCTTCCTTCGAGCTGTTTACACGAAGCACCCAAGACATACAAATCAGAGATACGGGGTCAAGTGCTACTGTATGTAGCTTTAGGAGAGTTAGCCCGATTTAGAGAGAATCGCTTGTTTTTGAAAACCATTTTGTCTCATCTAGAAGCCAAAAAACCCCCCCAAAACCAAAAAAAAAACCCTTAAAATTATTATTTATTTTCTTAAAAGATGGCTATTTCTTTACCTGTATGAGGTACCTGTACAAGTACATTCTGAGTGTCCATTTGAGTTCTCTTCTCTTTGCAAGTAAGGCCCAGAACAAAGAGGTTTAAGTTGCCAAAGGTGTATTGGACTGAGATCTTCAGTTTGTTCCTTAGGTTTGCCCAAAAGCTCATATAAAAGGAGCCTGACCTAAGGAGGGGGTGTGAACCCTAGACTTGGGTATGGGTATTTGAATTATTCAGGTTGTGTGTGCCTTGGGGCCCTTTCAAACTGGAGTTAAGGAGTAAGAAATATCTTGTGGGTTTTTTAACTGCCTTCTCTGGAGGAAGTTTAAGAAGGCCCTTTCTTGGGACACCTGGGTGGCTCAGTCAGTTAAGTGTCCAGCTCTTGATTTCAGCTCTGGTCATGATCTCAGGGTCGTGAGATCGAACCCCACCTTGGGAGTCAGCTTGGGATTCTCTCTCTCCATCTCCCTCTCTCCTCCCACCCCCCGGCCCCTGCTCTCTCACTTCCTAACCAACTAAATATATTTTTTTAAATGATCTTTTCTTGGTGGCTCAGTGGTGGGATTCTTCAGGGGTGGAGGTGGGTAGTGGTTGAGAAGTGAGGGGAGAAATAGGCTGGTGATGGGAAGCTGCTTACTGGGTGGGCTGAGGGCACCCACATAACTTTGTCATCTGTCATGTTTTCTAGATATGCACAAGCTTTAGAAGTGTGGGGGTATGGGATGGGGCTGTTGTTTTTTTTTTTTTAAATACCTTTTACTGCTGTAAATAACTGTTGTAAATAACCAAAGCTGTTTAGCAGCGGTAAACATAAGCAAGTAGATAGGGATCTACTAGACAGATTTTAAGAGACATAAAAGAACTTGTAAATTCCAACCCATCTAATCTGGGCTGTCTAGCATGTGATAACTTCATAGCATTCTTAGCATGACAAATATTTCTACCTTGGGACTATCTGTTAGCACCAAGTAAACTTAAAAATCCTCTTATATTAAAAAACAAAAAAACACAACACTATCCTTAATTAAAGTGGGCACCCAGCTTTGTTTCTAGAGGTCAGAGGAGAGTGGCTACCATTTGACTAGGTGACTTTGGAACCTCATTGACTTGGTGGCCTTGGAACCCAGCTCAGCCCTTAAGAGTGACTTCCTTAAATCTGTTTTCTCAGGTATAAAATGGGAATAAAAGTAACAACACCTACTTCATAGATTCACCATATCAAGGAGGATACTACACCATGCCTGGAATGCAATAGTTCTTAGGAATTCTAGGTATAGATTCTCAATTGTGGAATTAACCTGATAAGAAAATTCCTTACAGTGTATTGCCATTCCACTTTTTTGGGTTGTCTTTTAATGTCAAGCTTATCTAAATGGTTGTTCTTGTGTGGGTCATCGATCTCTATAGTGCTAGAACTCTGGAGTTATTTCCCTGGCTAACTATTTTCTTGCTCTTTCTTCTTTTCTTCTCTTGCCCACAGCCTGGAATCTATTCTTGGCCTTTGATATTTCACGAAAATGCCATTTTCATTTCCCTTTTTCATTTTGCTATAAACAGTAGAGCTCTTAAGTATGCAGTTTGAGTTTTGACAAATGTATACATCCATGAAACCCTCATCCAGGCCAAGATATATACAGTACATTTCTGTGCCCTGGAAAGTTCTCTCCTGCCCCTTGGTAGTCAAAACGTCGATCCCTATCACTTTCACATTTCTAGATCCTAGATTAATCTTGTCTTTCTGAAACTGATATAAATGGAATTTCAGGTCTTCTTCATCTTCATCTTCATCTTCTTCTTCTTCTTCTTCTTTTTTTTAATTTATTTGAGAGAGAAAGAGAACGTGAGCATGAGGGGAGGGTGGAGGTGAGAGAGTGGCAGAGGGAGCCTGGTTTGGGGCTGGATCCCAGAACCCTGGGGGAGACAAAGGCAGACGCTTAACAGACTGAGCCACTCAGGTGCCCCAGGGTGGTGGTGGTGGTGGTTGTCGTCTTCATAGTCGTCGTCTTCGTCTTCTTCTTTTTTTAATAAGCACTTCTTTGTTCCTTTGTTTGAAGTAATCCCTACACCCAACTTGGGGCTCAAACTCAGGACTCTTCTGACTGAGGAGCCAGGACCCGCTGAGGTCTGTCTTTCATGCACAGTGTTATAGTATTGCTGCTAGTAGAAGTCATTTCCTTTTCATTGCTTAGGGTTATTCCATCGTATGAATATACCACAGTTTGATAATCCATTCTTCTGTTGATGGTATTTGGGCCGTTCTCAGTTTTGGGCTAGTCGGTTAAAGCTGGTATGAGTTTTACCATTTTCTGAATATTCAGTAATGTTAGTGTCTCCTCCACCTCATTACTCTGCAACCCTGGGCAAGCATCTCAATCTCTCTCCCTTTACTTGGTTTCTTCATCTGTCAAATGGTAGGTTGAGAAATAATTCAGGACCACCATTTTCTAAAAAATGAAATAAAAGGAAATGGAAAATTTTGTGAATTACATGGCGATTCATACATTGCAACACACCTATAAATGCATGCGTGTACTGGGTCACAATATAAAATGTATTTGCTATGAATTGTGAGCAAATCAGTTTGCAGCACACTGATTTGTATGTGTGTCCTTGTAAGCAAGGAGGTTGGACACTGGTAAGGTTTTTAGTAGGTGCGTATCTTTGCCCTCAGGTGTCTGAGACAGCCACGTTATTTACAGTCACTTACATACTCCTTGCTATGGACCAGCCACTGTTTCCAAACCTTTACATATGAAATCGTAGAGCCCGCACAACCATCCTATGAAGTTGGTTATTGTTTCCATTTTATAGATGGAGAAACTGAGACATCAGTTCTACAACTTGCCACAGTCACCGAGCTAGAATGGTAGGGCCATGCTTTGAACCTCGGCAGTACAAGTCTAGAATCTGTGTTCTAAACCACTGTTCCAGAGAAGATAAAGACATAGAAGCAAGTGACATGTCCACAAATGCAAACTAATAATTACCTAATTAATACAGTGCTCCTCCTTTTTATTACAGATATGAGAAATGAGTGTTGGACGTCGAAGAATAAAATTGTTGGGTATCCTGATGATGGTTAATGTCTTCATTTATTTGATCGTGGAAGTCTCCAAAAGTAGCAACCAAGAAAAAAATGGAAAGGGGGAAGTAATAATACCCAAAGAAAAGTTCTGGAAGATCTCGGAGCCCCCTGCAGCCTACTGGAACAGAGAGCAAGAAAAGTTGAACAGGCGGTACAATCCCATCTTGAACACGTTGGTCAACCAGACGGGGGACGTGTACGGGTTTTCCAACATAAGCCATCTTAATTTTTGTGAACCTGACCTCAGGGTCATGTCAGTAGTTTCAGGTTTCAGCAATTTGCCAGACAGATTTAAAGACTTTCTGCTGTATTTGAGATGTCGAAATTATTCACTACTTATAGATCAACCGGATAAATGTGCAAAGAAACCCTTCTTATTACTGGCAATAAAGTCCCTCATCCCACATTTTGCTAGAAGGCAAGCAATTCGGGAATCTTGGGGCAGAGAAACCAATGTGGGGAACCAAACAGTAGTGAGAGTCTTCTTACTGGGTCAGACCCCGCCCGAGGACAACCACCCGGACCTGTCCGACATGCTGAAATTTGAGAGTGAGAAGCACCAAGACATTCTTATGTGGAACTATAGAGACACTTTCTTCAACTTGTCCCTGAAAGAAGTGCTCTTTCTCAGGTGGGTGAGCACTTCTTGCCCAAATGCCGAGTTCGTTTTCAAGGGCGATGATGATGTTTTTGTGAACACCCATCACATCCTGAATTACTTGAATAGCTTACCCAAGAACAAAGCCAAAGATTTGTTTATAGGTGATGTGATCCACAATGCTGGACCTCATCGGGATAAGAAACTGAAGTACTACATCCCAGAAGTTGTTTACACTGGCGTCTATCCGCCTTATGCGGGGGGAGGTGGCTTCCTCTACTCTGGCCACCTGGCCCTGAGGCTATACAATATAACTGACCAGGTCCTCCTCTACCCCATTGATGATGTTTATACTGGAATGTGCCTTCAGAAGCTCGGCCTCGTTCCAGAGAAACATAAAGGCTTCAAGACATTTGATATAGAAGAGAAAAACAAGAATAACATTTGTTCCTATGTAGATTTGATGTTAGTCCATAGTAGAAAACCTCAAGAGATGATTGATATTTGGTCTCGGTTGCAAAATGCTCATTTAAATTGCTGAAATATATACAAACTAAGTTTTGCATAGGAAGACCTATCTTGAATAGTTCCCATGTTGTGTTCTTTCACATTAGGGGTAACTTCTATGTTAAACCATCAAAATTGCCTTTTTTAATAGTATCCATTTGAGGGCCTCTCAACCCTCCAATGTGGTACTTTCTGAAGAGGGAAAGCAGAAGATTATAATTCTTTTATGGAGGATGTGGTGGGACGATTGGTTCTGATCCTTCCCATGGCTAATGGCCATTATTTTCTAATTTGCCTCCCTTCTCATCTGAAATCATAAGCTTCTGGAATTTGACCGTTTTAGGTTATTTATGTTTTACCCTCATATGATCATATTCCAACTTTCTATTATAATTAGTGAATTATCTGCAGTTTAGGTGTTTATAAAAGTATTGGCTACAAAGACTTTGTTGTATGTGATCCAGTGGTTTTTGTTGAATGGAACTTCATTTATTTTCATGAAATTTGGATGAATTTTTAAAATTGTCTAGAAAAATTAATTTCTGTCAAAATTTCCTGCCACCCTAACAGTGTTTTCTTGTGTTAATCAGGTCAGTTAATTTTGCAGAACGAGAATCACTGTGTGACATTTATCCAGTTGACCTTGTTATGGTCTTAGGGCCGTAATAAGGAGAAAGTTTAACTATTCTTGTATTTGTTTTGCTGGGTAGTATCATGATAATTCTCAGATTTTAGTGTTTGACAGTAATGAGTATGCTTCTGTAATGGTCTACTGAAAATTGAATGGACCCTGGAGACCATATTGTGCTTATGATTTTTCATTGTGGACCAGGAAAGCATATGTCATTTCTGAACTTCAAGTGAAAAGATGGAAACTGCAGACCTCCTCATGAGTGGATTGTCAGTTTAAAACTCCAGGATTCTATTCTTGCCATATTTTCACATGCCGCTTACACAAAATTATTCTGAGTAGTAACTGCTTCCCTGTCTCAGTGTAGAAGTGCCTGTGTTTTTATTTATTGTTCAGATCAAAGACCAAAACATTTTCTTAAATATATTTTGTGTAATATTTTATTTGTATACAGTGTTGTTGATGAAATATTTAACTAGAGCATGGTATTTTAAGTGTTAAGGTGTAACATATGTTAAATAAAGCTAACTGTTATTTTTGAATTTTAAAGCTTGGCTTTTTTGTGGGGGAGGGGGAGTATGAACAACTAGAGTTGACAAAATTCTGCCAAACTGTTACTTACATATACTATCTTGTAACATGCTTTCTTGAAATATTTTTGTGTTTATAGAGATGATGCTTCTTACCACATGTGATACTGGGGACTGTAAGAAATGGAATAAAGTTACTGTATTTTTAATTGCCACGTGTAATGTGTAATATCTACGATCTCTTTTTGTTTCCTGTATTTGATTACAGTTTCCCCAAAGAGACTGTTTTCCCCCCAGAAACTATATAGTAGTATTAACTTACAACTTTTTCTCTCAGTGGGTTCTCTGTCTTTGCATTTAAAATTCTTAGAAGTGCTTTCCCATCTAGAGTCTTAAAAGTTGAATATAAATATTTATGCTTTCATTTGTGGTGAGTAGAAAATGTAATTGGAGAAAAGCAGCATCTTTTAAAAATATTTTGGGTATAGTTGACATACAACATCACATAGGTTTCAGGTGTACAACGTAGTGATTAAATTTCCCCATACAGTATGCTGGGCTCATCACAAGTGTAGCTTCCGTCTGTCAACCGTACAACACTATTATTACATCATTGACTATATTCCCTGTGCTATACCTTTTATCTCTGTGAATTTTATTCATTCCATATTTGGAAACCTGTATCTCCCTCTCCCCTTCCTCCATCTTGCCCATCCTCCCACCTCTTCCTTCCAACAACCATCAGTTTGTTCTCTGTGTTAATGGGTCTGTTTCTGTGTTTTGTTTATTTGGGTTTTTTTAGATTGTACCTATAAGTGAAATCATATGGTATTCGTCTTTCTCTGACTTACTTTGCTTGCCATAATACTCTCTAGGTCCATCCATGTTGTCACAAATGGCAAGATCTCATTCTGTTTCATGGTTGGGTAATATTCCTTTGTGTGTATATACCACATCTTTACCCATTCATTCTAAGCACTGACACTTGAGTTACTTCCATGTCATGGCTATTGTAAATAGTACTGCAGTAAACATAGAGGTACATAGATCTTTTCGAATTAGTGTTTTTGTTTTTTTGTGGGTAGATACTAGTAGTGGAATTACTGGATCGTATGGTATTTGTATTTGGAATTTTTTGAGGAACCTCCATACTGATTTCCACAGTGGCTGCACCAGTTTACATGCCCATTAGTGGTGTGTGAAGGTTCCTTTTCCTCTACATCCTCACCACACTTGTTATTTTTTGTCATTTTGATTCTAGCCATTCTGGTAGATGTGTGGTGATCTCTTATTATAGTTTTGATTTGCATTTCCCTGATGATAAGTGATGTTGAGCATCTTTTCATATTTCGGTTGGCCGTCTGTAGGTCTTCTTTGGAAAAATGTCTATTCATGTCTTCTGTGCATTTTTTAATTGGATTGGGTTTTTTTGTTTTGTCAGGTTTTTTGGTGTTATAGAAGTTCTTTATATATTTTGGATACCAACCCCTTATTGGATATATCGTGAAAATATTTTCTCCTAGTCAGTGGATTGTCTTTTTGTTTTGCTGATGATTTTCTTTCTTTTTTTTTTTTTTTAAGATTTTATTTATTTATTTGTCAGAGAAAGAGCACAAGCACGCAGAGTGGCAGGAGAGGCAGAGGGAGAAGCAGGCTCCCTGCCGAGCAAGGAGCCCCACACGGGACTCGATCCCAGGACCCTGGGATCATGACCTGAGCCGAAGGCAGCTGCTTAACCAAATGAGCCACCCAGGCGTCCCTGTTGATGATTTTCTTTGCTATTTTATTTTATTTTATTTTATTTCAAAAGCTTCTTAGTTTGGTGCAGTCCCTCTAGTTTGTTTTTGCTTTTCTTTCCCTTGCCTCAGGAGACCTATTAGAAAAATGTTGCTATGGTGGATGTCAAAGAAATTATTGCCAATGTTTTCTTCTAGGATTTTTATGGTTTCGGGTCTCACATTTAGGTCTTTAATCCATTTTGAGTTCATTTTTATGTCTGGAGTAAGAAAGTGGTCCAGTTTCATTCTGTTGCATGTAGCTGTCCAGTTTTCCCAGCACCATTTATTGAAGAGACCGTCTTTTCCCCATTGTATATTCTTGCCTCTAAAGGAGTATCTTAAAGACTGTATTATCCTAATCTATGTCCATTTTGGGGTTCGTGTCCTTTTTAGCATTGGGATACACTGAATTTAGAGTTTTCCATGTGCACTGGGCTCCATTATGGTTATCAACTGATCTTTAAGGCCGTGAAGCCCTCTCTTGATGCCTACAAGATGGATTCTCCCCTGAGCCTTACACCTCATGGGTGTAAACATCACAGTCTAATTAATTCATTGAGAAGTGCTCAATTGAGCTTCAGCGGAAACACTTTTGGACCTTTTTCTTGGCTACTCCCAAATCATACTAATTTTAAGTTTGAAGGTCAAGGCTGAATGAGCATTGCCTGGTTTTAAATTTTCATAAACCCAGGCAGGTGTTAAGAAGAAAAGGATGAAGGAGACATCCTTGACCTTGGTTTCCTTTCTTGACTTGGTCAAGGGAGAATGGAAAAGAAAGGGCAAGAGGTTAAGGGAATATTTTGCATCCCTTGGAAGTTGAATCCAAATTTAAAAGCTTCCCCAAGTGTGGCCATTGACAATGGTCTAGAATATTTGGTGTTCTGGGTTGTTTTGGTCCCCTCAGATGTAAATAGGGGAAAATGCATTTATTTATTTATTTAACAGAAAGCGAGAAAGGGAACATAAGCAGAGGGAGAGGTGAGAGGGAGAAGCAGGCTTCTTGCTGAGCAGGGAACCCAACGCAGGGCTTGATCCCAGGACCCTGGGATCATGACCTGAGCCGAGGGCAGATGATTAATGGCTGAGCCACCCAGGTGCCCCAGAAAATGCATTTATTAAGGCAAAGGATGACATATTCTCGCTTCCGGGAAAATGAATGAATGAAGCCTTTACTTGGCCCAAATGTTAATTCGGTGTGATTTGCCTTCTTATGAAAAATGTCAGATGATGTAAAAATTCTTGTTTAGAACAGTTGAAACATGCTTCATGCTCTGGGCTGTGATTATTGGGTAAATTCAGTTTTTCCTTAATGTTAATCGTATATTGGTTATATTTTTTTAAATGCTAGGAACATCTACCAAGTAATTTTGAAGCTGAACTTCATTCACCTTGTTAGAGTTAACAGTAAATCTGAAAAATTGAAGTATTTGTCCTGATTCATTCAGGTCTTAAAGTAATGCTTTGGAAAGGTAGAGGTAAAGAATTGAGGCATTTTTAATATTTAAGGAGCCAAAAAATCTTGTCACATTGTATATGAATTGTTAATTTTAAGATGTAATATTTACCATTAAAAGTCAGTTCAATATGATTTATATTGTATGATATGTCTCAATTGCAGAGATATTAAAATGTGAAATATTACATCGTAGAATAATTGAAATACAGCATTAGTGTGTATGTGACATGCGTATATATATATGCGTGTGTGTATATATATGTATATATACATACATATATATATATATATATATATATATGTAAAATTTTAAAGCCCTTAAATTGAAAAAATAGAGTCCTGTTGAGGAATATTTCCTGCTTCTCTCACTTCTCTGTGTGACTTTTCCTGCTTAGCAGTTTCCACACAAGAAACCATGGTGGCTTTTGAGCTTTGGCAGCTGCTTTCTTCCTGCCTAGTGTGCATTGTGAAAGGGGAGGTTTGATTGCACCGAAGCAGCAAAAATGAGAGTTTTTCATTTGATTGTAATCCAAGGGCTTATTTCTAAGTCAGAGGCCTGGCAGTTGAACCAAGGTGCTCGCAGCTTCTGGACAGCTGCCCTGCAGCAGGGCAATGTCGTCGTGCTCGTCCTACTCAAGCAGTAAGCCCCATGAAGAAATTGCACCCTGAGTGTTAGCAAGGGCTTCTCGTTACCCTAGTAACCTACCATCAGTGACATGCCTTTTCCTGGCCCGTCTTCAACTAACATTCCCTTCCTGTTCACCACCAAGCTCTTCCCCAGATTGGCTTCCCTGATCATTCATTCTAGTGAAATGTTGTCAGTAACCCTGATCCTGGCACCAACTTGACCACCTGCTCTTTCACTTGCAGCAAAATGAAAAAATAGTCTGCCCTTCGTTTGGGTTCTTCCAGAAAGAGACCTTAAGAGAAGGATTCTACTACAGGCATTTTTTTGGGTACATGGTTCAGTGAGGAGGTGATGTTGGGAAGGAAGGCAACCAACAAGGAGTGTGTGTTAAGCCAACTGCCACCATGGAGCTAGAGCTCAGCCATGGGACCTCTCTCCAGAACAGTGAGGAAAACATGCCCTAGAATGATCCCTCTTAAGGCCAAGGGGTTTGGGCTATTGTTTATAACCACTTTATTGAGGAATAATTTTCCCACCAAGATAGTAACCCATTCTGAGTATACAATGATTTTTAGTCAATTAGAATGTGCTGTAACTTGCACCACAATCCAGGACAAAAATAATATGGTTTCCAGCAGTGCACCCCGACGTCCTGCAAATCTGTCTTTTGTGTCAACAGTGTTTGGAGGGAACAGACCCAGGGACTTCCCTCTACCAGCCTCCGACCCCCTTACAAACTTTTTCCCAGTGATAACTTTAGGAGCCATCTTCTCGGCCATCTTCTCCCTCCGATATCAACCAACACGCTATTTTGAGTTTAGCTCCTTATTAGCCATCTGCATGAACTCCCAGATTCCTCAGAATATTCCACTGAGGCAGAGGCCACCTCCCCTGCATGGTTAGCAGGACTTGGCAGGCCTCCTATACCTGCTTCTCTCTGGGTTTCTATGTTGATCTCGACATGGAGGGCGCAGCCACTTCTTCCACATGTTGGCCAAGGAGAAGCATGCAGGTGCTGAGTCTCTCGAACATGCAAAATCAGCAAAGAGGCTGTGCCCTCTCCCGGGACGTGCGGAAGCAGTCCCAAGAAGAAGAGTGTCATGAGAGCCCCGGTTCTGGAGAGGAACCTGAGCCCCGCTGGTCTGGATCTGCATGCCCTGGGGTTCTGCGCACACAGGCCCCATCTCTGGGACTTGCTGGAGAACCACGATGAGAAGGTGACCAAAAAGGTGCACTGCCCTCTAGCTCATGTCCACAGGCCCGCTGGCCCCCCAGGCTGGGCTGGGCAAGGATCTCTGGGAGAGGCTCATACTTGAACATGAACATGATGAGGAGCCCAGTAGCCTTTGAGGGGCCCCTCCGGCGTTCCTCCCACCCGGATGCCAAGACTAGTGCCCAAGCCTCTCCCTGTAGCCACGAGGCAGCTTTTTAACCACCCTGGAGTCCTCTCCCAAGCCTGGGCCAAATGGAAACAATAAAGCTTTCTGCACCAGAAAGAAAGAAAAATTCGTTTCCAGTCTTAACCATTCTTTTGCTTAGCCCTCTATAGAAATTATTTTGGTCATCTTTTCTCTTTTTTAACTTCCCAAACAATATCTTGTTCTTTTATTACTCTTCTTTCCATGGCAGCCTGTTCTTTGTGGATGCAGGACTTAGATGAGTTAGCTCTGTTTTATTTTGATAATTCTTAGTGAGGTATCTCAGGCCTTAGTTATGCTGTTTTTCACCTTAATTTTTTTTTAGAGATTTTATTTATTTGAGACAGAGCACGCAAGAGAGTGAGCACAAGTGGGGGAAGGGGCAGAAGGAGCAGGCTCCCCATTGAGCAGGGAGCCTGACCTTGGACTCAATCCCAGGACCCCGGCATCATGATCTGAGTGGACCCTTAACCAACTGAGCCATCCAGGCACCTGTTTTTCACTTTAATTTTTGTGGAAGAAAAACCGAAGTGATCCTTGGCCATTCCTGTGAATGAATGTGCTGAACTGACTTGTATAAGCTCCTGGAGTGGGTTTCTTCAAGGCTGTTGGCCCCAAAGACTATGTCCCTGAACTGGAAGGCTGAATGCAGGTCTGTACGAGTGGTGTCCTGTACAGGCCCGTGTCTTTTCAAGGATGGAGCAGGTAGACTGGACCCCAGATGCTGGAGCTGCCTTTTCTCCTTTTTGCTTTGGGTCTGTTTCAGGGTGTTCTACTACTCCTCCCAACCTGAACACTGTCTCTGCTCAGTTTAGGAAACATTTCTTGGCATGTAAACATCTGAGCTCATGATCACCCAGGCGTGTGTATGTGTGTGTTTGGAGGGGTTGGTCCAGCTGCTGTGCAGCCAGGCCCCCAGTAAGCCATCCCCACTGCCAAGCTAGGGGCCTTCCTGGATCTCCCCTGGGAAGACCAACCCCATGTCCCTCCAGTGTTCTCTCATTCATGTTCTGGGCTCTCCTCCTCTTATCCCATTTGTCCAATAATACAATTGCATATATTTCCCATCTTTCTGTTGATGGCAGGTAGCATCCTTTTTGCCAGTTTCTTGGGTTTCTTCATTTTTATATTCCTTTATTGTCATTTCAAGGTGATTTTAGTAGGGGGCGGAGGCCAGCACTTCCGACTGCCTGCTCTCCTAAACAGGGCCAGGAGGCTGCAGCCCTGTTTCTCGTCTTTCCTGACCTCTGTAACATTGACCTCCTCCCCTTGACACTCTCCCCTTTGTGCTGTGAGATGTGGTGCCCCTTGTTCTCCCTGTTTATTAATCTGCTGGTGGTGACAACCGGAACTGGCCTGGAAGGGCCTGGGGCAGAGCTGTTTGCCTCTGTCTTAGGCTTCATGCAGCTCTCTGTGCAAAGCTCAGTAGCCAAGGAGGTGACCTTGGAAGGGGGCTCTGGGTTTCATTCACAGACAGCTGACCCTGCCCAGGCTGCACCCCTTTAGCTGCCAGAAATTCCTGGGCAGGTGGGAAGTGATCAAGCCCTCCCAGCCTTACTTGGCCCCACCCAAAACATCCTTGGATGCAAGAAGAAGGCCCAGCCCTCGCCTCCTTTGAATCAATAGCCCCGTGGGCTCTGCCTCCTCTTGTTCTAGGATTCAAGGCACTGGGGTCAGAATTCCTTTTTCCACTTGTCCCACCTCCTTGCAAAGGAGGCATAAGGATGAGGTGTTAACTCATTGGATAATTTGTTTCCAGCCTGTGGGGTAGACAGAAGGGAATGAAAAGAGAACTTGGCTGGCTCCGCACAAAGACAGCCAAGGGGCAGGCATGCAAGGCCCTAGCAGGAAACCTAACTGGGCAGAGACCCAGCAGCCAGATGACAGGCGCCAAGGTCCCACACAGTGACAAGGTGCAGGTCCCACCTGTTTTGCTCATTGGAAACTTGAGGACCAATGTGCCTGCTCCTGGAGCTGCAGTCAGCCCGGAGGCCAGGGCTAAGGATTCTAGTAGAGACTCTCATCTGCTGTTGCCCTCCTGGTTGGTGAGATGGAAGAAACCCAGAGAAGCACAAAGAAAGGTAAAGAAGATAATTGAACACAGGCAGATGCCAACCACTTAGATAGCAGTAATGTCACACTGAGTTTTCCTCTGTGGGATATGAGAAAGGAGTGGGGGACATTGGGGGATGACGTTGTCCAGCTTAAGGTTGGTGGGAAATGTCTTTATTTATTTGATTGTGAAAGCCTCCAAAAGTGAGTCACCATGGATGGAATGAAGGAGGGCTGTGATGCACTGTCAAGAAAGCTGAGAACTTTCTCACTCCCCGAGTCCTGCTGGGTTGAAGAACAAGACAGAAGATGCAGAACAACCTCATTGTGAGCCCACTGGCACACGAGGCTGGGGAGGAGCGTCTCATGGTCAGAGCAGCCCGTCTTGCGGTCACACCTCCAGACACTGCAGAAATGCTTCTCAAAACTGGTGCTGGTACAGTCCTTGCACTAATAGGAACTATTAGAGCAGTAAAATCCCGGCTGTGGTGAATTTCTAACAATACAGCTGACAAAAATACTCTCTGCCTTATTCAATTTCTGGGCATTTTTCACTGCTGGTAGACCAGTCCACTGAAGTTATTTTTGTGGGTTGATGTGTTTGGAGAAATCTCGCACTTAGAGAACTTTAAATTCAAAATAATTAAAAATTTAAAATTTTGAATTCATTTTTGACTTACAGAGAAGTTGTAGTAGAGAGATACCCATCTACTCCCACCCAACTTTCCCTGAGCATATAGCAATGGTCACAGTCAGCCCTGGACGAACCAACAACAGGAAATCAACATTCTATTGCCGACAGGATTCTCTGTTCCAGAATCCTTTTCAAGGTCCCACATGGCAAGAAGTTATTTTTCTTTGGACTCCTCCAACCTGTTGCAGTTTCTTCACATTTCCTTGCCTTTTATGACTTTAATACTTTTGAAAAGTACTTTTGAAGAGTTGAATGTCCTTTAATTTGGGTTTGTTTGATATTTTATCACAGTTAGAATGAGGTTGTGTATCTTGGGCAAGAAGACCACAGAAGTGATGTTTTATTCTCAGTACATCATGTTGGGGGTTTATAATGCCTGTGATGTCCTATTCCTTGTAATTTTTCACATGTTCACTGGGTTTCTCCTTTGTAAGTTACTGTCTTTCTCTTCGTGGTTAAAAAATATCTTGGGGAACATTTGTACATTTAAAAGTTTGTATATTTAAAATGTACAAATAATTAAATGAGTTTGCACATGTGAAATGCTTAGAACCTGTCATGTAGTAAGGGCTCAGTGAATGGTGGTTGTTGCTTTTTCCCATCATCAATGTTGCTCCCTCTGTGTCTGTTCTTTCTCTGGCTTTCCTCCTCTGTTGTTGGCTACTTTTACTATTTCTTCATTATCCTTTTCATCCCATGCTGATCCACTTCTCATTGGTCACTTCCTACTGTGCCGTTGGCACTCTTATTCAGAATATTGAAGCTTTGGGGTGCCTAGGGGGCTCAGTTGGTTAAGTGTCTGACTCGGTTTGGGCTCAGGGGCCATGAGATTGAACCTGGCTCTGGGCTCTGTGTTCAGTGTGAAGTCTGAATTTCATTCTCTCTCTCTCCCTCTCATGCTTGCTCTCTCTAAAACAAAAAAATAAATCTTAAAAAAAAAAAAAATATATATATATCTGAAGCTTTAAGAAGGGTACAGAGGGCTGAAAGCTTCTCAGCACATGGGAATCAGGGTGGGGCAAGAGCCTAGCATTACTCCAGGGTAGGGGCAAGGCCCTGGGTTGACAGGAGGAACGGTTCATCTGACTTTGAAGAATTTGTTTTCTTTTTTTTTTTTTTTTAGATTTATTTATTTGAGACAGAGAGAGCATGAGCAGGAGGGGTGGAAGGAGAGGGAGAGAGAATTTCAAGCAGACTCTGCGCTGAGCACAGAGCCGACTACAGGGCTCAATCTCACGACCCTGAGGTCACGAACTGAGCCAAAACCCAGAGTCAGATGCTTTATGGACTGTGCCATCCAGGCACCCCAAAAAGGTGTTTACTTCTGAGGTAAACATAGTTGCAGGGGAGGCCGTCCAATATCCCTTGTGGTGGGAGTCTGAACCAGAACCTGAGGACCACGGTCACTCTCCTTGTGGAGAGTGGGAACGGGCCAGAGGTGGACCTCCTCCTGAAGGGGGTGGTGGAGTTTTCTCCAGTGAGGGGGTGGGTTGCAGCACTGGGCAACGTTTAGGGGTCACACCAGAGGAGAGGAGTCAGGTCAGGGGTGGCGAGAGCACCAAAGTCTGATGTGGGAGAGCCCTGCCTTTTCTTCCCACACTGGGTAAGACTGCCCAAGTTGAAGTAACCTTGTTCCTTCTACATGAGCATGGTCAGGACATGCCAGGGTGCTGAAGGACAGCCTGTTACCAATTGCTTTACAGGAGGTCCCTTGTCCTACTCTAGCACACGGTGCTTTATTTACAGAAGGGCTGTTCTTGGCAGCTTTCTTGGCCTTCCAGACTCTTCCTCTACTTTAGAGCATTTAGGCTCTATTTTTACTCAGAGAGGAGAAGTTTCTCATGTTTGAAAACAGCTGCCATGTAGAGGACTGTTGTAGCTACTATTTTTGCCTGCCCAGAATACTTTCCTCTGTCATCCTTCTCCTGGAGACAGACTGAGCCCCAGGACTAGAGGGCTGGGCACATGACCAAGCAGGGCCTGTTGGAGTCCCCTGGGGCAGGAGAGGGGAGCTGCTCTTTCTCAGGGTGGTAAATGGGGCTGACAGAATTACCCTGCCAGCTCCCTGACTATCTGCACCAAGTTTCCCATTGGCCAAAGAATAAGGGAACATGTGTAGATGTAGAAAGGGGCGAGTAAAGAGAGCAAAGGTGACCCATGGGGGTGTGGAGCCCTGGAACCAGTGCCACCCCTGTCTCCCTGGTCATGTGAACCAAGACATCCCCTCTTTTGCTCAGGTTTGCTGGAGTTGTCTCTTGGTCTTGGCTGATACCATAAAAACCTCGCTTCTTCCCTCTTCTCTGAGTTTTAGGTTGAGGCCAGCTATGAGCGCCTCCAGATTCCTCCCTGAGACACTGGTAGGCAGCTGGGGATGGGAGTTGATAGACTTGTCTTAGGACAAAGAATTTCGGCAGGAAAATTCAGGAAGCAGGGTAGTCCTTCCTTTTTCCTAGGGTGTCTCAGTGTAGGTCTGGAGATCTCTGAACAAGTGTACAGCTTGTCTTTCAGGTTCAAGTTAATAGGTTCTATTTGTGTTCGCTCTGGTAACACATGAAGAGCCAACAACAACAAAAGGGAGACGGGTGTGCCTGTGTGTGTTTGCATGTGTAAAATCCCGTTCCTTGGGAGGAGATGCTGGTGGTGGGGGAAAAGATTGGGCAGGGGGAGGTGCTTAGCTGCCCGTGCAACCTGAGTGTGGGGTGTGGGTCCCCTGTGTGTGGGGTCCTAAGGTCAAGGGAAGGAGAGCCTGTGTCCAGTCTCTGGCTCCTTCATAGTGAATAGCCTGGCCCAGCTGTGAGGGGGAAGGCAGATGGATGCTCATTAGAAAGTTCTGTGCTCCAAGCTGCCCAGGGTTCTCCTGGGCCTGAGTGAGCTGGGGCCCAGCAGCACAGCTGCAAAGGTTGGAACAGCCAAAGGACAATTCCCTGCTTTCATAATCATGGGATCATTCTTTTAAAAATGCGCTTGGTGTTGGCAGATGTGGGGAGGTGGGACCTCCGTGCCTCACTGGGGGAAGCGTTGGAGGTCCGGCTCTGTGTCGGGCACTCAGATGTAGAGGGGGCTGTTCTGTGAGCCTGAACACTGCAGTCCACCTATCCCTGTCCCAGTTTCTTTCTCCAGTTTACCAGTGAGGAAAGTGAGGCTTGAGAATTTATGTCAGCCCAAGTGCACACAACCAGAAAGTAGGGAGCTAGCATTTATGCTTGGGGTCTCTGACTCCAAAGTCCAAGATCTTTATTCTACTGTGGGACTGTCTCCCTGGGCCTTCCAGAAGATGATTTGGGAGGCTATCATGATCAACCAAAGTGCTACTGGTGCTGTGGCATTTCTGCCAGTCCTCAGCCATGAACTTGTACTTGCTCTTTGGGCTTTGACCCTGTTGTCCAGGGATTTTTGCCTCCATCTGCTGCTTCACTCAGACTTTGTCATCCCAGAGTCTGATCCATGCCCAGCCTTGGTGACTCACTAGGCAAAGCCTGGAGTTCTACTCACAGACTTACCTGTTTGTCCAAGGTTTGTGGCCACTTGAGAAGAAGTGTTATTAGGTGAGACAACTGAGACCCATAGAGCTTGTTGGCCTTTTAATTTTGGATAGGCAGTGAAAGGTAAAGCAGGCTAGTGATTGCCTAGGGCTTGGAGGTACTGGTGGAGGGAAATGAGGCATGACTACTAACGAGTGTGGGATTTCTTTTGGGGATGATGAAAATGATCTAAAATTCATTGTGATAATTATTGCACAACTCTGTGGGTATACTAAAAAACATTGACGTTGTACACTTTATATAGGGGAATTGTATAGTTTGTGAGTTATATCTCAAGAAACTTGTTAAAAAATAAAATTTCACTGAATCTAAGGGGGAAAAAAGATAAGGCAGGTACTCAGTTCCAATTCTTGCAAAACAAACAAACAAACAAACAAAAAACCCCAGACCAAATCAATCAATTCTGAGCTTCCCCAATACCAGTAAAAGACAAGACCTTCACATTAGGCTACACTGGATTTACTGCCCACTAGGAGTGTCCTTTTAATGCTTTCCACCTGCAGCAGGGGGGCCTTCCCCGAATTGTCCATATACTCCTTCCCAATGTTGGTGATAAAATAAAGGTCTAAGGCCTCTCCTGATGCTGAAATTCCATAATTCTGATCTCATGACGCCATAAGACCCCTGCCTGTCTGTGAGCTAGTTGTATGGAATCAGGGGTGCATAGCAAAGGGTTGTAGTTCACTGGGCATAGTCACTTTGCTGCCCTGCCATCTGTCACCCGTTAGACTAGGTGGTCACACAAGGTAGAGGCCAAGTCTGTCTAGTCTGTCTGGAACTCCTAGTGCCTGCTCTCCCATTACTTACTTTGTCTTCAAAGCACTGATTTCTTTGCTTCCATATTGTCTCCCACCAACTGAAGTAATAGTTCTAGTAGAGCAGAGGAGTGTCTTTCCTGTTCACCTCTGTATCTTGCCCATGATAGGCGCTCAAGAAGTAGTTGCTGAGTGAATGAATAAATGTGTAGAATATTTAAGGGAGAAGTATGTGAGTGAATAGATGATAGTTTCAGATTTCCAAAGTGTTTTCCCTAAGGTTTTGTTCTAACCAGATTGGCTGATTTAATTTGAATGTAATCTTTGTTTTTTCCACTCAGTTGTCATGGGAAAGTAGATGAAAAGTTCCTTAAGGACAGGTGTCTGTTGTGTTCACCTCTATACCTTTCCATAAGAGGAGCTCAATAGAGAGTTGTTGGCTGAATGAATAGATGAACATGGTAATATTCATTGGAAGAGGAAAAGTTAAAGTGGCACTCAAGGGGCACCTGGGTGGCTCAGTCTGGTGGTGGCGTCTGCCTTCAGCTTGGGTGATCCTGGAGTCCCAGGATTGGGCCCCATGTCAGGCTCCCTGTTCAGTGTAGATCTGGTTCTCCCTCTCAATCTGAACCCCTGCCCCCCTGCTCAAATAAAAAAAATAAAAAAAAGAAGAAAAGAAAAAAGAGTGGCCCTCCAAAGTTCTCCAGAGAGGAGAGGAAGAAAAAGTAGGGAAGTGTTTGTTTCCCATAGTTGCTAACTCTTTATTATGTTCTTTCTGTCTGTTGTATCCCAGCCTCTTAATGGACCAACTCCCTTTGCAGAGATAACCTGAAGATAGGTAAACACCCTACCACAGGTACTGGCCTCTTATCTAAAGGACTGCCTGAATTACTTCTCCTCCAACTCCCATGTGCCTCTGTTCTTGGCTTTGATATCTGTCCCAGTCCTGCATTTAATGACTCATTTTATGATCTGAATCTCAGCATGAGCCATTTGGACTGGAGTCTGACATTCCATCTCCACCACTTCCTGTGTCCACAGCATGTAAGAGACACTCTTACTTCCTGTCAGCGCAGGCCAACTAGCCAGCTTGTGTCCTGCCTAGTATCCCTGCCAATGGAGGGAGACTGAAAATTATTCTAGAGACCAGCTTGCTTCTTAGAACCTCCAAGTGTCTAAACTTAGTGACTTGCTTGTAACCAAAAGATGACAGCAAAGATAATGAGATGTCACTTCCATGTCACTAAGTGATTGTGACTCTGGTCATGTTAGCAAACTGTCTTTTCTAGTTTTAATGAAGCAAGCTGCCGTGTTGCAAAGGACTATGTGGCCGTCTGCCAATTAGGAAATGAGGCCATTAGCCTAAGAGTCCTTAGGGAAGCGAATCCTGCCAACAACCACAGAAGTTAGCTAGGCAGCCACTCTTACCCCAGTTGAGTCTTCAGATGACACTGCAGAGCCTAGGCCAACAACTTGACAGCAGCCTTGGGAGAGACCATGAAGCTGAAGACCCAACTGAGCTGTGGGTCTGGATTTCTGACCCTTAGAAACTGAGATGATAAATGTATGTAGCTTGAAAGCACTTAGTTTTGGTATAATTTGTTACTCAACAGGAGATAATTAATATAGTGTGTATGTGGTTTTTGTTTTATGCTCTCCCCCAAGAGATGAATGTCCTATGAAGCTAGAGAAACTGAAGTTTCTGGGCTTCTCACTTGCATGTGCCCCTTGCATGGCCTTGGGAGAGTCCCTAGCAATGTGTTCATGTGGTCATATGTTTTTGTAAGATTTGCAGAAAACATTTCAACTGTAGTCAGTTAGGGCTGATGCCCCTTACTACTTTAGCTTCCCCTCCCTCATACTTCCTCCTGAGTGTGGTGGTGGGGGAATGGCTGGCGTATTTTGAGGAGTTGGCTAAGGGAAAGTTGACTTGAAGGTACCATTAGTGGGATTTAGAGGCCTACATTCACCCAACTTACAGTTGTTTCTGTGTAAAGTCATGTTGTTGCCGGCAAAGTTTCATAGGCTGGTACTTGGCAGAGTTAGGGTTCATTCCAAGTTTCATCTTATAGATTTAATACTAGACCTGGTTGGCTTTCTTATTCTCAGTGATTCATCAGAGGCTTTGATTCTTATACCTAAAGGCATGAGAGTCTATCCTCAGATATTTGCTTTGTTTGATACTATTTTCCACTTTCTGGCCTGGTCTAACACCCTAGTCTTACTACCCATCACCACTATCCATGTACCCTTTGCTTCATCTGTGGAACTCTTGTCTTTTCTAGGCCTGCTTGTGCTCAGACTGCACTCCAGCCTGAAATGGCATCTCCCAAACACATCTATGTATATTCTTACTAAGTTTTTGCTGTCCTGATATAAAACATTTATATAACATAAAAAGATCTATATCTCATAATAAGCCATGATGAAAAAATATTGGTGGCAAATGGGATGGGGAGTGTAGCCATGTCGAAGAATAAGATGAGTAACCAAACAAGAAAACTTGAAAGTCCCTGAAATTATATATAGCTCCCATATGAAATGAACTTGACAATTTTCCCCAAGTTTGGGAAAAATTCAACAATATACATGATATTACAAATAATGAATTGTGAAGCTGAACTGGAGAAGTTGAAAGAGCCTTTTCTCAACTGTCAGTGAAAAGCAAGTTTTGTTCAAACGTGGTAAAGGAAAGACCAAATTATCCTCCTGTTTTGTCTATAAAAAATTATTTCACAAATTTATGTTATATGAAGAAGCAACCAGAGAGTGTGTGGATCAAAAAATGTAGGGAAAAGGTGTTAAAAGAGATAAATCAAACAGTTGATGAAAATATGTAATTTTTCTGGGTTTCATGATCCTTGTATTTCTAAAGTTTATATAGCATTTAATTTGTTGTGATTTTCTTCCTTAAGAAAAAAAATGGTGTGTTTTTGGAGTTTTGTTTACTTTCTCTTAGAGGGCCACAAAATTGCATGAGCTTCAGAATCCACTGAGCCTGGATCTACTCTACTTCCCATCATGTAGGAAAAAAAACTCATTGATACAGAGATCAGAATTTCTTCTTCCTACTTTCCACCTATGAGTCCAGCTCTATCTTTCCTATCCTCATAGGGCTCAATAATTTTTTTCTAAGCTTCATTCAACTAAAAACATTTTTGTTTTGAGAAGAGAAGGCAAAAGGGACACACGATCAAAGATGTCTGAAGGGTGGTTGGATAGAGGGGTAAATAGGGGGAAATGTGTAAATTGAGACGATCTCAGAATTCAAAGCTTAGGTAGAAGTTATATTCAGAGAAACTTCAATTAATTGAGAGAAACACTAATAGTTGACCATATATGAAGGACCCTGCCTGGGCAGGTAGGGGGAATTCATCCACAGTTTCCTCTTTCAACACCTGGGTGGCGATGCCAACAGTTCAGGCCCAACTGGAGGATCTGGTACCTGGAGAATGGACTTGCCAGTGGGGTGGGGTGGAGACTCAGGGGCAGTCCCTAGGGTAAGTCTGGTCCAGCATGCAGACCACTTGAATAGTGTTGGGGAGACCTTGTAAGGAGTAGCAGAGGGGAATCTGGTGTGGGAAATGTGGAGAAGGCTAGTGGTCTGACTTGGTCACCATGACAGGTATGAGGCTCCAGGTAAAACAGAAGGCTGACCTGGAGGAGGGGATTGTGCAGAAAGGAGTAAAGTTGAATGTCAGACTCTGGGGCAACCAGATGGGGAATCCTGTGGTTCAGGAGCAGCTTTCAGGCCTGACATGTGGTCTTGTGGACAGTACAAGTTCCTGCTGATGCTTGGGAGGCTTTCCAGCTATTGCTCCCTGCCAAATATATGCACGGCCAAATAGTGCATAAAATCTCATTTACAGAGCTCAGCATTCTGAAATTTCACTTACTTACTGGTTGTTCTATGTGGCAATTCTTTCTTTCTTAACATAAGGACAGCTACTTGAGGCCATCAGGAACAATAGGTTTAAGGGATACCTGGGTGGCTCAGTCGGTTAAGCATCTGCCTTCAGCTCAGGCCAGGATCCCAGGGTCCTGGGATCGAGTCCTGCGTGTGACCTCCATGTTCAGTGGGGAGTCTGCTTCTCCCCCTCCCACTCCCCCTGCTTGTGTTCCCTCTCTGTCAAATAAATAAATAAAATCTTTAAAAAAAAAAAAAAGAAGCATTAGGTTTATGAGGAAGGCAGTGTCCTTAATCTGATCTTTGTCATGCTGGCTCTCATGCTTCTTATTCTGGCTGAGAAATGCTAACAGGAAGCTCTTGAGTCAGTCCCAATGCAGATTGTGAAAGCCTCTCTTATGGCAGAGCTGTATTCTCAACATCTCAAAAGATAATTGATGGTTTAAACAAAATTAATAACAATGTATTATGGGGTTTATAACATATGTCAAAGTAAAATGCATAAAAACAATAGCATAAAGGCTGGGCGGGGAGAAATGGAAGCACACTACTGTAGGGTTCTTATATGATATGTGAAATGGTACAGTATCACTTGAAGGTAGATTGTGATGACTTCAAGACATACGCAATAAACCCCAAAGCAACCATTAAAATAAAGAAACAGAATTATAGCTAAGAAGCCAGTAAAGGAGATAAAAGAGAATCATAAATATGCTCAATTAATCTACAAGTAGGCAGAAAAAGGAAACAAAGGACATATAGGACCAATAAAAAACAAATAGCAAGATGATAGACTTTAAACCTAATTATGTTGGGGTGCCTGGGTAGCTCAGTCTGACTCTTGATTTCGGCTCAGGTCTGGCAGGATCTCAGGGTGGTGAGATCCAGTCCTGGGTCAAGCTCCCCGCTGTACTTGGAGCCTGCTTAGGATTATCCCTCTTCTTCTGCACCCCCACCCCACCACATGTATGCTCTCTCTCTCTCTCTAAAAAAAAGAAAAAGGTAAAGAATGTCAGATTATCAAAACAAGACCAAACGATATGCTGCCTGCTTGAAACACACTTAACTGTAAGATTACTTAGGGTAGTGCCTGGGTGGCTCAGTCAGATAAGCATCTGTCTTTGGCTCAGGTCATGATCTCAGGGTCCTGGGATCGAGCCTTCTGTGGGGCTTTTTGCTTAGCAGGGAGCCTGCTTCTCCCTCTCCCTCTGCCATCCCCCCTCCTTGTGCTCTCTCTCTTTCTCTCAAATAAATAAAATCTTTAAAACGCGCACGCGCACACACACACACACACACACACACACACAGGCTTTTAATGAATAAATAAAGTTACTGAGGGTAAAAGTAAAGGAATGGAAAAAGATATACATGTGAATTCTAGTCAGAAGAAAGCTGGGGTGGCTATATAAATATCAGAGTTGATTTCATAGACATAAAGTTATAATGATAATGGGGTCAATTCATCAAGAAGATATAAAAATCATAAATGTTTTATGTGCCTAACAGATCTTCAAAATACATAAACACTAAAGCAAGAAGGAATAAACAAATTCACAAGTGTGGTTGTGTCCACCTTCTGTACCCTTCTGTCCACAATTAATTGGACAGGAAGATAGATCATCCTTAAGGATTTAGAAGATTTGAACAACATTATTAATGAACTTGACTTAAAACATTCCATACAACAAGAGCAAAACACACATTTTCTTTTTTTTTTTTTTAATTCAAGTATAGTTAACATACAGTGTTGTTACTTTTAGGTGTACAATATAATGATTCAACACTTCTGTACGTTATTCAGTGCTCATCACAAGTGTATTTTTAATTTTTTCACCTATTTGACCAATCCCCCCACCTATCTCTCCTCTGGCAACCACTAGTTTGTTCTCTATATTCAAGAGTCTGGTTTTTTCTTTGTTTGTCTCTTTTTATCATTGTTTGTTTTATTTCTTAAATTTCACATATGAGTGAAATCATATGGTGTTTGTCTTGCTCTGATTGACTTATTTCACAGCATTATTCTCTCTAGATCCATCCCTATTGTTGCAAATGGCAAGATTTCATTCTTTTTTTCATTCATTCTTTTTTACAGCTGAGTATTATTCCATTGTATGTATATACCACTTCTTCATTCATCTAGAGATGGACACTAGGGCTGCTTCCATATCTTGACTATTATAAATAATGCTTCAATAAATATAAGAGTGCATCTATCTTTTTGAATTAATGGAATTACTGGATCATACGGTAATTCTATTTTTAATTTTTTGAGGAGCCACAATGCTGTTTTCCACAGTGGCTACACGAGCTTGCATTCCCACCAATAGTTCATTAGGTTTCCTTTTTCTCCACATCCTGCCCAGCACTTATTTCTTGTCTTTTTGATTCTAGCCATTCTGACAGGTGTGAGGTGATATTTCATTTGATTTGCTTTTCTCTGATGATTAGTGATGTTGAGCATCTTTTCTTGTGTCTATTGGCCATTTGTATGTCTTCTTTGGAGAAATGTCTGTTCTTCTGCTCATTTTTTAATTGGATTATTTGTTTTGTGTTCAGTTGTGTAAGTTATTTATATATTTTGGATATTAACCTCTTATCAGATATAGCATTTGCAGATAATTTCTCCCATTCAGTAGGTTGCCTTTTTGTTTTGTTGATGATTTCCTTCACTTTGTGAAAGCTTTTTATTTTGGTGCAGTCACAATTGTTTAATATTGCTTTTGTTTCCCTTACACCAAAGGAGACATATAAAAAAAAATGTTTCTGTGGCAGATACCAGAGAGATTACTGCCTATGTTTTCTTCCAGGAATTTTATGGTTTCAGATCTCACATTTAGGTCTTTAATCCATTTTGAGTTTATCTTTTGTATATGGTGTAAGAAAGCAAAACATACATTTTCAAGTGCACATGGAAAATTTACCAAAGTAGGCCATATTTTGGGCCATAAAACAAGTCTCAATAAATTTTATAAGACTAAATTCATACTAAATATCTTCTCTGGTTATAATGGAATTAGACTGGAAATCAATTACAGACCTCTGAAAAAATTCTCAAATACTTATAAACTAAATAACATACTTCTAAATAAGCCATAGGTAATAGAAGAAATAAAAAGGACATTAGAAAGTCTTCTTTGAACTGAGTAAAAATGAAAACATGACGGAATTTGTGGGTCGTTGCAAAAGGAGCAGCAGGGGGAAATTTGTAGCATTAAATGCCCATATTAGAATAAAAGAGAGTTCTCAAATTGATGACCTCAGTATCCACCTTAAGAAACTAGAAAAATGAGACAAATTAAACTAAAGTAAGCAAAAGAAAGGAAATAATGAAGATCAAAGCAGAAATAAATGAAACAGAAAACAGTAGAGAAAATCATTGAAATCAAAAGCTGGTTGTGAGAGATCAATAATACTGATAAACCTCCTGCCAGGCCATAAGGAAAATAAGAGAAGATACCAATTACCAATCAAGCATTAAAGAGGTGACATCACTACCGAGTCTGTAGATGTTAGCAAGAACATAAGGAAGAATGAACAACTTTAAGCCAACAAGAAGCTTTTGGATAACGTGTTCATCCCACTGAAGAGATCCACTCTAATGTGGCCAAATTCTGACCCACTGATAACATATCAAGGCCAGCAGATGACAGAATTGCTCTTTACCTATAGCACCGGTTCATTTTTAGTGACATTGTATAGATTGCTTTCCTCCACTCCTGGCCAAAGAAGACAGTCTTTGCCTGATTAAAATGCGAAAGGATTTGGTGCCAACATGTGCCCTTTTGTTCTCTCTCAAAGCCACCAGTGATGGCAGTGGGGGCCTCTTTATGTGTCTCTTATGTCTGTGTCCACTACTTCCTATGCCCACACTGCTTTTTTTTTCTTTTCTTTTCTTTAAGATTTTATTTATTTATTTGAGAGGGAGGGAGGGAGAGAGAGAGCACAAGAGCAGGGTGAGGGCCAGAGGGAGAAGCAGACTCCCCAGTAAGTAGGGAGCCCACCGTGGGGCTCAATCTTGGGACCCCAGGATTATGACCCAAGCCAAAGGCAGATGCTTAATCGACTGAGCCACACAGAAGCCCTACCCATAGTGGTTTTTCAGAGAAGTTTTATGTGTGCATATTAGCGTAAGAGCATTTTGTGCACTGTATTAAACTATATCACAGTGAGGTCACGTTTACTTTCACACCCAGATAAGATGATTTTAAGCTACCCTGCAAATGGGTATTTCTGGGAATGCCCAGGGTTTGGGCCCAGATTGCAGCCAGTCTGTTCATATTTTTCCACTCAGTTTGAAGGAGCTTCTGTGGGTGGCGCCCTCATGATTACATGATAATTACATACATACTATTTCTTGGGCCCCTTCCACCCCTCTCCACCAGAATGAGGAACAGTTTTCAGGTGCGGAGAATTTTTAAACCATGGTTAAGCAACACATACACATATCCCAAAACAAGCAAACAAAAAACAACGTTTCTCATGAGGGAACAAACTCTGAAGAAATATGACTATGCAAAAGCATAGACACTCTCTTACATTATAATAAGTAATTTAGCTCAAACATTCCCTGCTTAAAATTTACATAACATTAATGAACTAGGCAGGTGGTTTTCCAAGAACTGAGGGAGATTCCAAGTCTTCACTTATTGCAAAACAGAAAACTGTTCTCAGCTTTGAAATGACAGTTAAAAAAAAATTTTTTTTTCTGCCTTTTCCAAAGCTCTGGGCAGCCTCCTCCAACAGTCTCTGAAAGAAGCCAGTTCCTCCCAAGCACTTAGTATGGGTCTGGAAACTCAGCCTGAGGCAGCAGCAGAAACTTTGTTACCCCTCAGCATCTGCTCTGGGGATCCCTACTACCATCTCCTAGGGATGCAGTGTCTTCATTATTCCAGAATAATCCATTAAAGGAAGTACCTTTGTGAGATCTGGGTGCTTGTGCTCAACTCTAGTTTGTAGGGCCAAGGTAGAACTCATCCGCCTGCTGGATGTGGCCTGTGCTAGGAACGGAAAGCTACAAAAATGAACAAGGTAGAACAGGGTGTCTCTCAACAAGTTATTTATTCATTGCAAAGGGAGATACCTGCTGATCAGAACTTTCACCATGCAGTTCAGCCTCATCACTAAGAGTGGGACACCTGATGTGTGCATTCTGATGAGATGCTCTGTGACATAAAGCATCAACTGTGAAACAATTTTACCAAAAAGTTTTAACCTGAATCACCCAATCTCAGTATTTAATAGGAAACACAGGTTGTAGAAGGACACGTTACAGTGCCTCTCTCTCTCTCTCTCTCTCACACACACACACACACACACACAAAGTCAGATAGTGGAACATTCTGGAAGACATATATATGGACTGTACTTTTAAAAAGTAAATATTATAAATAATTAAAATATTGAGGGATTGTTCTATATTGAAAGAAACTAAAGAGAAATAATGAAATGCAAACTTCATTTGAAATAATGAAATATAAACTTTGATTAGACCCTAGTTGAATAAAACAAAACAAAATATATTTGTAAAAGACATTTGGGGGGATAGTTGGGGAAACTTGCATTTGAATTGGATAATGTTAGGAAATTATTTTTATTATTGATATTATTATGGTTATGTAGGTGTATATCCTTATTTTTAGGAGATGCATGCTGAAATAATCAGTGGTGGTGTCTAGATGTATAATTTATTCTCAAATTGTTCCAAAAAAGGCAAAATCTTAACAACTAATGAATATAGATAAAATTCATTCTACCATCTATTTCAACTTTTTGATTCAACTTTTTGACAATTTCCATAACATTTGAAGAAAAGGGGAATAGAACATTACCCCTCAAAGTTTGCTTCCATTCCTTATGTACTAAGGTTTTTGGTTTTTAATCTATTTTTTTGTTGTTGTTGTTGTTACTGCCATCAAGAATAGCTACTGGAGTGCCCAAAGGGGAAGCAGCAGAAGCCAGTGTTCCAAGGAAAAATGCAGTTACATTCTCAGGTCCATCTGGTTCAACGATTAGGTGGTGTAGGGCAGGGAAGAAAACCTTTCCTTCTCCTCTTCTAAGTTCTTGGCTGGGGCCTCTGTTATGAAAGACTGATAAACAGAAGAAAAGCAAACTAAAGTTTATTAACATGTGTATCTCATATATATGGGAGAAACTCAGGGAAGAATAGTTCAAAGAGGTGGCTAGAACTTGACCTTAAATATCATCTTTAGGGGCGCCTGGGTGGCTCAGTGGGTTAAAGCCTCTGCTTTCGGCTCAGGTCATGATCTCAGCATCCGGGGATCGAGGCCGGCATTGGGCTCTCTGCTCAGCAGGGAGCCTGCTTCCTCCTCTCCCTGTCTCTCTGCCTACCTCTCTGCCTACTTGTAATCTCTCTCTCTGTGTCAAATAAATAAATAAAATCTTTAAATAAAAAAAATATATCATCTTTAGCTAAAACAAAGGAAGTGTGGGGAGGCAATTTATGGGAAAGTAACCAGGTAAGGTTTATTAATATAGATTTAAGGCATTGCCTTCTCTATTGGTAAGTCTCTTGTGATCTGAAGTCTTCCTTTTCTTTCTGGTACACCCTTACAAATGGAGATTTCCTTTATAAATGTAAATTTCCCTTATAAAATGGTAACTTCTACCCTGCTTTCAGAGTTTCTTCTGTATCTGCTCTTTCTTAAAAAACACAAGCTCAAAATAAACCTTAAGACCAGGGAGACATATTTGGGGTGGTATATTCTGGTCTCTTACAGTGGTCCTTGCTCTGAGCCTCAGTCAGCTCCCCTTTACATAGCAGTCACTGCACTCAAGCTTTGTAAAAGCATGAATTACTTAAAAATATGCCAACAAACGAGCAAATGATGCCTGTCTTCAGAGAGCTGATAATCTACTTAAGAGGTCTTTTATCAACAACCTGTAAACCAAGGAGGAAGAAAATCAGAATCATGATAGGAAAATCCAGAAAGAGCCATTAATCCTGTTGGAGGACTTGGGAGGGATGTACAGAAAAGGAAGCTTTTGATTCCCCCTTGAAGGATTTTCATTAGTGGGGGTGGGGGAGCAATCTTAGATGAAGAGCCAGCATGAAAAAAGGTCCAGATTGTTAAAAGTGCCAGTTAGTGTGGGAAAACCCTGTTGTCAGATACCTGTTGTGGAATCAGAGAATCTGAGATTTTTGTAATTAGTGAGATTGAACACTTTTTCCCATGTTCATGGTCTGCTTATCCATTTATATTTTATATATTTGGTCTAGGTCCTAGAACTTGTCCTTAGAGCTTGGTCCTGGAGCTTGTTGTTTCTCTATTTCTGTGAATCACAGAAAGGCTTCCCTTTTGTAGTCTCCAAAAGAAAATGTTTGCTTAGTAGAAGTGCAGACTTTGCTTTGATTTTAGACCCTCCTGGTGAATATTCAGCTATCTGACCATCCTACTTTTACTCGATTAAAGATAATTTGAAAATAGAAAGGAATTCATGAGCCACAAAGCCCAAGTCATGGTTTCTCTCAATTTGTTCCAGATGGGATAGGGAGTTCTGAATCACAATAATGTGTAGATGAGTTTATATAAAGCTGTTATTTTTTTAAAGATTTTATTTATTTACTTATTAGAGAGAGAGAGCAGGGGGAGGAGCAGAGGAAAGGGACAAGCAGACTGTGCTGAGCGTGAGCCCCACAGAAGGCTTAAATCCCATGACCCTGACATCATGACTTGAGCTGAAACCAAGAGTCAGATGCTTAAATGACTGAGCCACCCATGCACCCCTAAAACTGTTATTTTTTTAATTCTAAAGTTATTTTTGCTACTAAATACAGGGTTTTTTTTTAAGATTTTATGTTTATTTGACAGAGAGATAGAGAGAGAGAGCACAAGTAGGCAGAGCAGCAGGCAGAGGGAGAGGGAGAAGCAGGCTCTTGACTGAGCAGAGAGCCCAATGCAGGGATCGATCCCAGGACTCTGGGATCATGACCTGAGCTGAAGGCAGCCACTAACCACCTGAGCCACCCAGGCGCCCCTAAATACAGGTTTAATAGAATACTGGCCGACTACTGACAGTGTGTCTTAATTAAAAAGTAAAGAACACAGGTTTGGGAATCAAGCTGACTTGGGTTGGAATCTTGGCTCTCCACTTATTAGCTGTAAGCCTGGGGGTAAATGACTTAGCTTCTCTGAGGTTCAATTTTATCTGTAAAATGCATGTAACTAAAATTTAGTCAAGCTTTCCTGGGCAGCTCAGATCTGACCTCACCAAATAATGTTGCATTAAAAAAAGAAGAAAACCCGTAAATCTGACTGAGAGAGGATTACAAATAATCTATCGTGTTTATTTGAAATCAGAACATGTTTTCAAATGATGTGGACTTTAATTTCTCCCTCCCTCCCTTCTTCCCTCCTTCCCATCCTTCCTTCCTGCCTTCCTTCCTTTCTTAATTTCTGTCTTTCTCCCCTCCCTCCTTCCCAATGTTTTTGTTAGCACATAAAATAATGAGGTACACTGCCATTGATTATATCTTAAAGGCAGTGGTGTCTTAGATTAGATGAAATATGGCAGAGTCTATACTGAGACTTTCTTGGAGCTATGAAGAAGTAAGTTATATGTCGTGTACCTGAACTTTGAAAAATCCTCTTCAAATCTCCCACTCTTTCCCCAAATTCTTGTCCTCTCTGTAGTGACCATGGCATGTGTCTCCTTTTCTTTCTAGCCTCCTCTTGCAGCCTGCTGGCCCTTGCCAACCTCCTCTAGCCCTCCTACCCACCCTCGCTTTCTCTTCACTCTCCCCTTTCACTCTTCCCCTGCCCTTAGTCTGCGCAGCTCCCTCCAGCCCCACAGTCTCCATGTCTTTATTTCAAATTAGTCCCCTCTCTCCTGGCTCCTCTATTACCTGTCCCCGACAGTACCAACCAAGGAAAATAAAGAATCCTCTGAGGAAACTACCTTCCTAGGAGTTGAGGAGCAGGGAGGCAATTAGAAATACTTAACATTTAACTTTTTGTGTGTGGTTTCATAGATAATTAACATTATCAACCTCATGGGGCTTTTGTGAGGCTTAAAAGAGACAGGGAATGTAAATACTTGGCATGTTGTTGATACATGCTAAGAATCCAACCAATGTTAGCTATCATTATTTACTATTGTTCTAGAAATAAATGTACAATTAACATTGTAAGGACACGGGAAAGAAAAAAAAAGACCAAAGGAGAAAGAATCACCCACTGTCTTAACACTGCATATTTTCCTAGTAGCAATTATAAATATGCCATGGTGAAATTTGATTTTTATGCTTTTCCAGTGACAGAGCATTCTTATGTATGAATCAGAGTCCATAAATGGAGATAAAAGAAAGTCATTGTGCATTTTTAATGCATTTTAACATGTGGCATTCTATGCTATTTTTAGATCACCACAAAGAGGAACTTACTGTCATCTTCTTCCTGTATCTAGCATGAATTTCTTTTTCTCTAGAAGGACATTTGGCAGAAACTTGTTGACATTCAGAGGAATGCTACTACCTACCATTTTAATGAAGTATTTGAAGAGGATTGTAAAACACACACACACACACACACACACAAAACCTTTAAAAATGAGGGTAATAATTTTAAATACACTTTCCTATTTATAGTCATGGAAGCTAAGAGGAAAACTTTGCAGAGTTTAAGATGGAACCTGTGGCCTTGGTTGTCATTTCACATCACAGGATTGGGAACTGGGGAGAGTGCCCCAAAGTCTGAGACCCTACTGTAGACTAAATGTTGTCTCCACCCCCCACCCCACCCAAATTCATAGGTTAAAGCCCTAACTGGCAATGTGATGGTATTTGGAAGTGGGGGTCTTCAGGAGGTGTTTAGGATTAGATGAAGTCATGAGGGTAGGGCCCTTGTGAGGGGATGAGTGCCCTCAAAGAAGAGACACTGGAGAGCTCTCTCCATCCCTGTGTGCACAAAAGGAAGAGAGCTCCTTGCCAGAAGGCAGCCTCCTACAAGGCAAGAGACAGAGCCTCAGAATGAAACCTACCTCGCTGGCACCTTGATCTTGGACTTCCCAGCCTCCAGAGCTGGGAATTAAGTTTCTGTGGTTTAGACCACCTAGTCACTGGTAATCTGTTATGGCGGCCCAAGGAGACTAATAAGGTCTGGTATCCTCCCATATTGAAGGTCAACAGGAAGCTTTCTGAGGCCAATCTCTCCACACAAAAGGAAGTTTTCTAAAAGCAATAAGAAAGTTGAGACAATGTAAGAAGTAGGGACCACATATGTAATATTGCAAAACCAGACGTAAGGCTTGGTGAAACTCAAAATGAGGAAGTTTTATTTTTAGAAATTGCAACATGCAACCTAACTTCGGGGACTTCTTGGTTGGCTAACGTATGGAGATCATGAATCGATACCTGGCTCGGGAGTGTTTCGCTGTCTTGACAGGTTTCATGGTTCTGTTTCAGGAGTGAACAATCTAATAGCTGCTGAGAGCATCTCCTGAGGCCCCTATCATTTTGCCATACAGTGAAGAGCCCTTGGACTATGTGCCTGGGGGAGAACACAGACCATCTGTGCCCAGAAGATTTGCTCTGCCTTTAGGAAAACTGTGTTCTTCCTTAAAGGGCAATTCTGAATCCAGCTCTTTTTTCGGGCCTCTGAGAGAGAGAAAGAGAGAGAGAGAGCATATAATAATGGCAAATTTAGGAACAATTTCCCCGAGAGCCACATGACAAAAAAATTCCCTCTTCCCTCCCTCCATTTCACTATGTATTTTTGTATTATTCTCTCCCATATGTGATGGGAGATGAAAATTTTACTTTTGAAAGCAAGAACCACCTGTTGCCACCTTCCCAGTAAATGTAAATTTACTTCCTAGTAAATGTGAGCATGGTGGCTCGCAGTATTGTAATGTAACTGCCTCCAAAGCTTTATGAGGATCTGCTGCACATAGCTGCTTAGGCAGGTGATAGGAAAGCAAGAGGGCACTGGGTTCCCGGGCTGGGACCAAGAGAAGGAAACAGCCACAAACGCATGACACAGGCATTCAGTTGGGAATAGGAAATTGGAATGAAGGGGCCATGAGAAGGAAAACCCTGGGAAGGCATAGCTTGAGCCACTTGGATGGAAAAGTTAAAGGACAGGGCGACTTCCTGAGGCTGAGAACTTTCCAGTCTGCCCCTGAGACATGCGTAGTAAGGGTGCAGTAGACTGTTGTGGGCTGGAAGAGTCGGAGTCCTGTCCGAGCAGGGTGGGAGAAGGGGTCCAGAGGAGGGAGGACACGGCCATGACCCGCCTCTTCAGTCTGGCTCAATATCTGGGGGAAAGAAGCCCCAAATCACAAAACAGGGTCCAGACATCAGTGGTAGATTTTGATGTTCTCACAGCCTGGATTTGGAGGTGCCAGAGGGCCTGGAGTTGGCAGCTGGTCAGATGTCCCTGTCTTTGCGGGTGGTGTAGGGCTAGGAAGGAAACACAGGAGGGTCACCAAGGCCTCCTGTAGCAGCCACTTGTCATTTCTGGGGACAAGGTGTGAAGTAGGTAACACCTTAACTGTGATAGGATCAGAAGCCAGACTGTTTTTCTGCTTCGTAAATTCCTCCTGTTATTCCCTTCCTTTCATATTTTGAAATGAAAGCCTGCGACAGCAGGGCTGAGAATGACAAAGTATAATTTTCCAAAAGGTAAAGACATAGTTCTTGTACAAACATATAGTGAGCCCTTGTCAGAGACTTATTTAGCTCGCTAATGGGGAAACCAGCATGATAACAAAGCTAGTTCCAACGAGAATCGACAAAAGCCTATCTGGTCAGTGAAGGGCATGTTGGGATAAGATGGCTGAGTTAGATACAGAACAAGCTGATGACCTCACAGGGCAATCAAACCGCGTATCTTTTCTACTAGACAGAAATTATTTGCATCTCTACCAGGGAAAAGGTCATTTGTAAAACATGCCACTCTTTTACACATTCGATATAACTTTACAGAGTTCAGCCTAATCAGGTCAAACAGTTACCTCCCTCAGACACTCAGATGACTTGTAAGCCGGTTGTTACACAGACTCACAGTCATGTGGCTTTGAAAGAGTACCCGGTCATCCTTTGCTGAATTTCTAATTTTTGGATAATTTTTCTTAACAGAGGGAAGTGAGGGACTAGACTATTGTTCTCACTTCTGTCAGAAAGCTAAATTGTCAGAGTCCCGGAGCAAGCACAGTGTGGTTGGTCAGACCTGGGGAGAGAAGCCCAGAGCTGGTGGCCTCGCCAGGAAAATGAGGGAATGCCCACTCAGCCCTCCTCTCCTGGGATTCTTTTAGTCCTATGACTGCACCTTTCTTTTGCTGATCTTACAAAGATATTGCTGGTCTCTTAAATCTACCAAGACCCTCACTGTCACTACTTGGGGACCCTTGATCTAGCGCTAGGCTCAAAACGTGGAGAACCCAAGCACTGCCCTATCCACTAAGGGGTGGGAGAGTTAAATGCTAAAGCCTCTTTGAGGACAATTTAGCAATACCTACCAACATTTTTTTTATTGTGATAAAACATACATAACCTAAAATTTACCATTTTAACCATTTTCATGTGTACAATTTAGTGGTATTAAGTTCGTTCACATTGTTGTGTAACCATCACCGCCACCCATCTCCAGAACTCTTCATTTTCCCTATCTGAAACTTTATACTCTCCATTCCTCATCCCTGTAGACCCTGGCAACCCTCATTCTTCTTTCTGTCTCTACAAATTTGACTACTCTAGGTATCTCAAATAGGTGGAATTATACAATATTTGTCCTTTTGGGTCTGGCTTATTTCTCTTATTTGTCCTTTTGGGTCTGGCTTATTTCTCTTAGCATAGCATCCTCAAGATCTGTCCCCGTTGTAGCATGTGCTGGAATTTCATCCTTTTTAATGCTGAATGATATTCTATTTTATGTATGTGCCATATTTCATTTACCTATTCATCCACTGATATCTATTAGTATTTTGAAAGAACAAACTCTTTTGACCCAGCAAGTCTATTGCAGAGATTTTGTCCTATGAATGTATTTGCATATATACATGCAGCTGGATATGAGTGTTAGCAGAGGACCCTCTCAGTTGCTACCCAATAAACATTTCACCTTTTTCTTCTTGCCGATAGGACCTTGAGTTGGTTCATGTATCAGAAAGCACCATGCTCAGGAAAAGCATGTCCTTCCCCAGCCCTGGGGGATCAGTCTTGACTGGAATAAGCCAATAATGATAGTTCTATTCCACTTTGCAGGGACTGGTTTTATGACTGGCACATTCTAGTCAATGATATGTGAGGGGAAGTCTACAACATGGCTTCTGGGAAGAGTTTTCCTTCTGGAGAAAAGGAGATGTGTAAGGAGATATTTACTTCTTCTCTTTGAACAGAGTTGGATGATGGTAGAATGTCTGGAGCTATGGCAGTCATCTTACTTCCAAACCCAGGGCAAAAAATAAACAAATAAGCAAATACAAACAGACCCCCTCACTCTGAGGATGGCAAGAGAAAAGAGAAAGCCTCTGGTCCCTTAATAACATTTTGTGCCTCTGAATTAATCTACTCTGAGACCACCTAGCTCTAGATCTTTTGTTAAATAAGATAATAAATCCTGTGGTTTAAACAACCTTTAGTTGGGTATTCTGTTACTTTCACCCTAAAACATTCCAAATGAAACAGTGTTTATTGCATTTGTAATAGCACACAGCCTGTTACTCAATAGAGGATTCATTAAATAAATTATGGTACACCCATACAATGGAATGCTACACAGTTGTAAAAAAGAAGGAAGTAAATTCATATGCAGATACGGAACAAGTTGTGGGAATAATGAAGTGCATACATATATGCAAGTAGTCTCCTAGTTATGTTTAAAAAATACAGAGAGATCTACACATGCATACATACCCACATGTGTGTTTGTGTAAGGAGAGAAAATTTATGCAAAATTATGTGACAAATTTTCTTTTTTAAGATTTGTTTATTTATTTAAGAGAGAGAGAGTGTGAGTGGGAGGGAGACAGAGAGAGAATCTGAAGCAGACTCCACGCTGAGCACAGAGCCAGACACAGGGCTCGATCCCATCACCATGAGATCATGACCTGAGCAAAAACCAAGAGTTGAACTCTTAGCCGACTGAATCACCCAGGCACCCTGCAGATTGTTAATAATGCACCTCTGGGGGTATTATGATGGAAGGGAGACTCACTTATTATTATTATTTTTATCTTTGTAAAGTTTGCATTTTTATACCAATAGCTTATATTACTTTTTAAATAAAATTTTTAAAAAACAAGATTTAAAACCACCACCACCACCACCACCACATTAATAGCAGTTCAGTGTATAAACTGACAACTTCTAGGCACTGTCTTTGAGTTGAACCAGCCACTAACCCACTTTCAGCTGATAGAAGGCTTGGCTTCAGGAAGGTAGAGCCAGAACTTTCAAAGAGGCACATTGTGGGGAATCTGGTCCAAGAAAATTCATCCCCAAACATAGGTTTAATTATGTCTCCCAATTTGCCTTTTGTAACTATTCCGGGGCTGATACTCAGCTGGGCCACACTGGCTTGGGCACATCAATTATTTATGGCTCATGTCCATTCTCATGGGGCCAGTGTCCTTTCAGATTTCTTTGTGTCCATGATGGACCAGTTGTTAAATATTTAAAACATCATTTCTGACTCATCCTATTGAACACGGCTTTTCCTAGCTTTTCTACTGGCTTTAACCATCTGGATATATCCTCAACTCCTAGTTTCTAACCTTATCTCTTGATAGTGAATATTATCTAGGATGTATTTGGTAGCAGATAATAGAATATCAACTAAAATAGCATCAACAATATAGACTCAATTATTTCATATAACAAATCTGGTAGTGGGAGGTTTCAGGGTGAATTTTCTGGCTCAGTAATGTCACTGAAGATCTGAAGTCTTCTCATTTTTTCTTTCTGCCATCTCAGCATGTTCGCCATGTCTCCTGTCATGGTCACAAGATGGCTGCTGTAGCACCAAGTATTATCTTCATAGGACAGCATCCTAACATGAAAACTAAGGAAGAGCCCAGAGAGGGGCTTTTCCTTTTTGATTCTCTCTCTTTCGTATTTGTTTTTTTAAGTAGGCTTCATGCCCAGTGTGGAGCCCAGCACAGGGCTTGCACTCACAACCCTGAGATTGAGACCTGAACTGAGATCAATAGTCATATGCTTAATGGAGTGAGCCACTCAGGCACCCCTCCTTTTTATTTTTAACCAAAGAGTAAAATCTTCCTTAACAGCCACCAGCAGGCTTCCACTTATGTTTTATTGGCCAGAATGTGGTCATGTGCCTACCCTAACACCAACTGCTGACAAAGAAGATGAGCTTTGGACCAATTATACTTAATCTTCTTCAGCTGGACATACTGACCTTGAATCAAATCAGCTTTCTATTAACAAGAAAGAAGAGGAAATGGTAGCTGAGTAGCAACCAGCAATGACTGCCACTCATAGCTCTTTAGTTGGTGTTCTTTTTAATTTGGAATTCTGCCAACAGTCTGTTCCTCCGTTTTCTTGTTTCAAAGTAATGTCTATGTGTTTCTTCGTATAAAAGTAATGTATGCCGATTGCTCACTGGGGGGAGAATATAGAACACATGGAAGAAAAAATCACTATGTGTGTTTATGTATGGATATATATAGATTACACAAAATTGGGACTGTATTATATATAATTTAGTTTTGTTTCCTATCTATTTTCACTTAACATTTTATGATGAACTTGTTTCTGTTTCCTTCTTGGTCCCAGCCCTCTCCACACATGTCCAACGGAAGGGAAAAGAAGTATATTCTGAGTCTCCATGCAATGATTAACGAGCTAAAATTCACTTTTGATTTGGGAAGGTCCTGACTTCCTAGCTCCTAACTGGTCTACACAGGGGGCATACCATCTTATCACTCTCCACCTAAGAGTTCCCTCTCAGACTTCCAGGACATTAGGACACCTAGGTTGAGAAAGAGACAGAGAGACAGAGAGAGAGAAAATATACTCTGTTTTTCTCCATCTGACTAAGGCTTGACACTGGGAGTGACCTCACCCTCTTTGAGGATCCTGGCCTCACCTTTGGAGGTTTCAGCAGGACCCCTCTATCTTCATATGACCAGTGGGTGATAGCACCAACTGTTGTGCAAGGAATAAATATACCTAGCGTTGGTGACAAGGATAATCTCTATCTCCACAGAGCATTGCTTATACCTTTGTCCTGAGGGTCATTATGTTGACAATAGGGAGGCATATATGGGAAAACCTCTTCTCTTGAGCTGGATTTTTGGGACCTCCAGGTGAGGAGCCATTTGTCCTTGACAAAAGTTCCCCGATTGCTCACTATATCCACAGCACATTATTAATCTCAGGTGGCCTTACTTTAGAAAAAACATTGTCTACAGTGGTGCTATGGAGTATCTGTTATCATTATTTGTAGCTTACTTTGGTCATAGTATCAGCAGAGATGAATGCCTATTGTTAATAGGGCTTAGAGCTACTATTTGAGGACAGTTGGCCTCAAAGCCCAACATGAATGAGAAAAAAAATATAAAGATGGCAAAAGAGATAATTTTTCTCAATTCTATCTACCCAGGTGATAAAACTTGAATGCTATCTTTTAGTGGTAGAGAGTCATGGAAGTCTCTGTTGAACTTTGTGAGGAACCACATGGCCACAGGTGGCAGACTGTATTTTCCAAAGATGGCCCCAATAATATCTTCCATCCCACATGCTCTTCTGCAATGTGACCTTGCTACTCCCTCATTAAGAGATGGGTCTAATGGGGTCACCTCTCCTTGAATCTGGCTGGCCTTAGTGACTCCCATGTAGGGTTGCCAAGTTTAGCAAATAAAAACATAAGATGCCCAATTAAATTTTCATTTCAGATAAACAATGAATGATTTTTTTAAATGTAAGTATGCCCCATGCAGAGTTTGTATTTTATCTAGTACCCCTCTTTGCAGGTAACCAATAGAATGTGACAGAAGTGTTGCACATGACTTCTAAGGCTAGGTTAGGGGAAATCTTGAAGCATGTGTCTTGGTCTCTTAGAACACTTGCTCAATTGATGCTGTCTTTTGGGATACACCCTCTTGGAAACTATGCTGTGAGAAGCCTGAACCTCATGTAGATTCTCCACTCAAAGATCCCAGCCTAGGCGCCAGGCATGTGGGTAAAGACACCACCTCCAGAGCAGGCTTACCAACAGAACTTTCAATGATGGTGGAAATGTTCTATGTCTGTATTGTCCAATACAGCAGCTACTAGCCACATGTGTGTTCAGTATAGCAGTCACATGTGGGCTTAAAATGTGGGCAGTGCCACTGAGTAACTAAATTTAAATTTTTAAAAAGATTTTATTTATTTATTTATCAGAGAGAGAGAGAGAGAGCACAGCAGGGGGAGTGGCAGGCAGAGGGAGAAGCAGGCTCCCTGCTGAACAAGAAGCCTGACACGGGACTCGATCCCAGGGTCCTGGGATCATGACCTGAGCTGAAGGCAAGACACTTAACTGACTGAGCCACCCAGGCACCCCAAAAATTTAAATTTTATTTAATTTTAATTAATTTAAATGTACATTTAAATAGCCGCTACATGTGGCTACTATTTGGACACTGTAGTTGTAAATGATTTTGGTACCCAGCCCTTGGGTATCCAGTCTTTCTAGCTGAGGCCTCAGGTCTTTAGGTGCAGAACAAAGACACCTCAACAGTGCTCTGTCTAAATCCCAACCCACAGAATCCAGAACATTAGTAAAAAGGTTGCTTTTTGTTGCCAACTTTGGGGTGGTTTATTATGCAGTGGTAGATTATCAGAACAAAGTGAAATGTACTAAGAAAGCCTATTTAGAGAAGGGTTCCAAATCCAAAGACCCCAGGGCCAGGAAGGAAGCAAATGAAGAGAACAGCCCCAGGTTATTATAGCTAAGACCCATGAAAAGGGCAAGGATCAGTAATCTAGATAAACAGTGTTCTCCAGTTCCTGGTGTCCCAGAAAGGCCTCAGGCCTGGAGGGTGAAGATTTCCACAGCCCAGACTCGATTTACCAGGGGTGATGTCTCAAGTCACTTTTAACTTTGGGCTCCAATTTCTTACCCTATAAAGTAGGATTAAAATGACCTACCTACACAGGTTAGCTTAGCATGTTGTTGGAGGATCCAAGGAGCCTGTGGAACGAGGGCCCAATGTTGGCTCCTCACACTGGAATCCATCCCTCCTATACTTGCTCTGTCCTCTGCTCCATAACAGCTTTGCAAACCAACTAACAGCAGCATGTGTTTTCCTTACGGGAGCTCTGTGGTCTTAGGAACCAAATCTTGTTAAACATACATTGGTATGACTTACTCTGGAAAATGGCCACCTGCCCCAGAAAAGCCAACATTTGAGGGCACAGTTTAGATGAAACCTCACTGTTAAAAGAAACCTCGTGGTTTTTCTAGGTATCTTGTGGGGCTCAGTTTCTGTAGGGGCTTTTTGCTCCGAGCTGCACACTTTGCTAAATCTAGTTTTCAATGTTGACCATCCAAATGGACCAAATGCAAGGCCACACAAGCCCAGAGGGACTCACCTCGGGCCCAGACATCTGAGCGCGAATCTCAGTGTTCTCCCAGATGTAGGGGATGTCAAGGGAATTGTTGTTTAGAACTAAATTCTGGCCAACAAGGAGCAGTGAGCCTGGGTATGAGATCCAGGGAAGAACATGTGGCATGTGTCTGGTCAATGTGCCCTAGACTTCAGGAAGGGAGATTTCAAGAAAGTTCGGGGGAACGATGGGCATGGTCCCGTGTCCTAAGTGGAAAGAGGGGAGACTTTAGCATGAGACAGCATGGGTTTGAATCCAGGCTCTGCCACTTACAGGGTCTATGATCTCTGAGACTCAGTTATCTTTTCTGTGAAAGGGCTGTGACACCTGCCTCCCAGGGTATTGTGAAGAGTGAACTGGGAGACAACAAAACAGACATTTAGTCAATACGAAAAAGAATGTCAAAATAGTCAATAGATAATAAAATATATCAAATACATACTCCATGAATAAATATCCATAAGTTAATAGATATTGGATAAGTATAGATACTGCCCAAAGGAGAAGCTGGCTTAGGAGGGCTGGGGGGCTTCAGAAAACAGCACATGACAACTTTGCAGCAAGTTCTCTGGGCGCCAAATGAGAGGGCAGTTTAGACATCAAACAGGGATGTGCTCCCACTTTTCTACCTGCAAATAAGCAAAGAGGAAAAAGTAGAAGAGCCCATTTGGGAGCTTAGACTCCCTCACCTTTCCCAGTGGCAGAGAAGTTGCCTAAGCTTGTGGGGGGCACTTTAACAGTTTCTCCATAACTTAAAAATCCAGCAGCCCTTCCCCTTGAAATTTACCTTAGGACAAATGAGATAAGTATATCAAGAGGTAGATTTGAGCTTGCTGTTAATAAAGAGTAACAACTGGCAACAACCTAAATACTGAGTAATAAGAGATGGCTAAATAATTATTGTAACCATACTATAGTCTCCCCCTTTACAAAAATTTAATTTTATTTAAATTCAATTAATTAACATATGGTATACTACTAGTTTTGGAGGTAGAGTTCAGTGATTCATCAGTTGCATATAATACTCAGAGCCCATTACATCATGTGCCTCCTTAATGCCCATCACCCAGTTACCCCATCCCCCACCCACTTCCAGCAACCCTCAGTTTGTTTCCTAGAGTTCAGCGTTTCTTACAGTTTGTCTCCCTGTCTGATTTTGTCTTACTTTATTTTTCCCTCCCTTCTCCTACGATCCTGTTTTGTTTCTTAAATTCCACACTTGAGTGAGATCATATGATAATTGTCTTTATCTGATTGACTTATTTTGCTTAGCATAATACCCTCTAGTTCCATCCACCTCATTGCAAATGGTAAGATTTCATTCTTTTTGTTGGCTCAGTAGTATTCCAGTGTGTGTGTGTGTGTGTGTGTGTATCACATCTTCTTTATCCATTTACCTGTTGATGGAGACCTGGGCTCTTTCCATAGTTTGGCATAGTCCCCCTTTTTAAAGAACATAGTATTTATGTAACACAGACCTGGAAAGATATCTATCTAAATATTCAGTGCCATACTCTGGTTTCTCTTCAGATCGTATAAATCTTCCGCCTTTTACTAAATATTCAGTGCCTATGATTGATTGGTTGATAGGATATGACTGAAATAGAATTCACATAACATAAACTTCACCATTTAAAGAGTACAGTTCAGTAGTTTTTAGTATATTCAGAGTCATGCACAATCTTCACCATCTAATTCTACAACGTTTTCCTAACCCGAATGTTTTATCACCCATATCCATTAGTGGTCACTCTTCTCCCCAGTCCTTGGCAACCACTAATCTTTTCTGTCTCTATGGATTTGTATAGCCTAGAAATTTCATATAAATGGAATCCTACAGTATGTGGCCTTTCGTGTCTGGCTTCACTTAGCATAATGTCTAGAAGATTCACCCTTGTAGCACCTGTCAGTGCTTTTTTCCTTTTCACTGCTGAATATTACATGGTAATATTACATATGCCACATCTTATTTATCCATGCATCAGTTCTTGGACATGGGGTTGAGTCCCTTTTTTTGGCTGTCATGAAGAATGCTGCTATGAACATTCGAATACAATTTTTGTATGAATACAATTTTTCAGTACTTTGGGGGATATGCTTAGGAGTGGTATTGCTGCATCATATGGTAATTCTATCTTTAACTTTTTAAGTAATGCCCAAATTGTTTTCCATGGCAGTTGCACCAATTCACATTCCCATCAGGAATACATGAGGTTTCCGATTTCTCCACATCCTCGCCAACACTTGTTTTTTGTTTTGTTTTCTGTTTGTTTTTTTTTTAAACCATTCTAACGGGTGTGAAGTGGTATCTCACTGTGGCTTCGAACTGCATTTCTCTAATGACCAGTGATGTTGAGTGTCTTTTCATGTGCATATTGGTCATTTGTGTATCTTCTTCAGAGAAATGTCTATTCAAATCCTTTGCCAGTTGGTGGGATTTGGATTATTTCTGTTTTTCCATATTTCTGATTTATAGGCAATGATGACTTTCTTGCGTAATAATGAATGAAAGTCTCAGGATAAAGTCTGGCCACACAGTGGCCTTTTCTGGAGCCCCTTGAAGGCAGAGCCACTAGTTTAGGCCTCAGCGCCTGGGCAGGAGTTATCTTAGTTAGTCGGAGGTGACTGTCCTGGAGGAGCAGAGGCCCCTCTGGCCCTGGCTAAGGGGCATGTTATCAGGAGGAAAAGACAATAATCAGAGGTGGGTCCTGATTATAGAGAGAAGACTTGGGGTCTGACGGAGGGTCCTGGGGGCAGGTGGAGCAGGGTCAGGTCTGGGGGTGTCTCCGTAGCTGGGCTGGGTATAGCCATGGAGGAGAGATTCCTCGAGGCACCTGTGCGAGCTCCAGCCTAACATGGGCCAGATGTGGGCCAGATGTGAGCCGCACTCTCCAAAATCAGAGAAGGTGGCATCCTTTCTTCCATCAGAATTCTAATTTCGAAGGCACTCCCGTAATAACTATTCATTTTGCCTAGAACAGTTTCCCTCCTCTTCCTTACGATGTAAACTGACCTAAGCTGATTTGGTCATTTAGCAATCCTCAGGTTCTTTTGGTTGGCCTGGAATCCTTTAAAGGACACACCAGCCTCCTACTGGAATGTTTGCTCCACTGAAAGCAAGCCTGACACAGAAGTCTACCAAATAGATACGTGCATCCCAGCAAATAGCCACCCAGACAGTTGATACAACCTGTTCAGGGAGTCCTGCTTTCTGCCCTGAGAACCCATCTGAGCCCTTTATTGCAAGGTCCTCTCTGAGATGATGTCACACTCTCTAGGCTCCAGGGTCAGCTAGCCTTGTGGTTGAGGAAGATAACAGGCTCCTTGGTGAACTGGGAGGACTCAGGACCACCAGGGCCTAGGCCTCAAATGCTCAGTGAAGGTAGACAATAGAGGCTGGCCTGATAGACCCTTATGACTCTTTCTTGCAGCCTGTGCCACTTCTTAGCCAACTGTAGTACCTTGACTGACTACACAGTATGATTTGATGGGACCATGATATGGTGAGTCTCCCGAAAATGCATTTCTAACGTCCTCGGTCCAATTGACAGACCCTCTGGTATAGATTTTTATGGCATTTTTAAGCAGCTAAATAATCACGTCTGGACTATTATTCATAATTAGGGTGTTTCAAATATTAACAAATCATCCTTGAGGTATGTTCAAGTCAAAAGTAAGTAACAAAAATGTGTGGAAGCCAACAGGATAAATCCATAAACTTATCATAGGCAAAACCTCACTTGTCAGGACACACAAAAAAGCACTGCCATAAAAGAAAATTGACAAATTGAAATTCACCAAAATAAAAGATGTCCAAAAAGATCATCTGCTCTTTGGAAAAATGCATTTAGAAAGTTGAAATATACACAGGATACTGGAAGAAAATATTTGCAATGCATATATCTGACCAAGAACTTGTATTCAGAATATGTACCCAATTCTTACAGTCCCATAATAATAAGGAAAAAAAACCTCGATTTTTAAAATGGCCAAAAGGGTGAAAGATATATTAGAGCTTTTGAATGTTAGCTTTACAACTTTTCCAGAAATCTACAGTTATTCCAAAATAAAGTTTATTTTTAAAATATGAGCAAAAGATTTGGCCAGACACTTTACAAAAGAAGGTATATGAGTGCCCAGTAAGTATGAAAAGATGCTCAACGTCATTAGTCATTGGAAAGATGCACGTTAAAATCACACTACTAAACACCCACTGGAGTGCCTTATATTAAGGAGATTGACAAGACCAAGTGTTGGCCAGGACTGGAACAATTACACCTCTCACACATTGATGGTAGAAATAGAAAATGCTAAAACTGCTTTGGAAAATAGTTTAGCAGTTTCTTAAAAAGTTAAGTATATATTTATCATAGGACCTTTTAATTCTACTGCTAGATATCTACCCAAGAAAAATCAAACCATAACCCCAAAAAGACTTTACATGAATATTTATAGGAACTTTATATATTATGGCCCCAAGCTGAAAACAAGCCAAGTTTCTAACAACAGGTGAAAGAAGAAACAAATTGCGATGTAGTCATAAAAGGGGTTACTACTCAACAATAAGAATGAACCATACGTGCCGAACATTGATACATCCCAGAACATCATGCTAAGCCCATGAAGCCAGAGACAAAAAGAGAGCATGCTGTGTAATTCCACTGATATGAAATTCCCTGGGGCTGAGGGCCGAGTAAAGGCATTGACTGCAAAGGGGCACAAAGGAACTTTTGGGGATGATGTGAATATTCTGTAACTTGATTGTGATGGGGGTCACGTGACTCGATAAGTAACAGAACTGTATACTAAAAAAGGTGCATTTCATTTGGTGTAAATTACACCTGAAAAAGTTACTTTTTAGAAGAAATGGCAGAAGAGGAATAGGAAAAAGGAGAAGGAGGGAAGAAGGAGGAGAAAGAGGAGGAGGGGCAGGGGGAGGAGAAGGAGTGGGAGGAAGACAATTAACACTCAGAAAAGGCGATATTCCCAGTCAAGCCATTGTCTACTCTGTGCCTGGCACTGTTAAGTGCTGGGACAGGAATATAAAAGTGCAAGACCTGTCCCCTGTCTGTAGAAGCTTACAGTCCATTGGAGAAGTGAAATTTTCTTCAAGAATGCCCAAGTGTGAGGAATGACAAAGCGAATCTCATCTAGTCCCGCCCATTGAGATTGGAAAGAAAGAGTCTCTGTGGTTTGTTAGGGTTCCGTCCTTCCTCTCCCACATCACCCCCAACCCTTCTCACCCCCCACCCCCCAGAGGACCCCAGGCTACGCAGGCTTGGGAAGAGCCATTTCGAATGCCGTGCGGGCTGGTTTCCCAGTGTCCTTCGTCCCCAGCCCGGTGATCTCTCCCAGGCTGTGACTCCTCCTCTTTCAAACTGAGCTAGGACTCAGCTTTGTGGGGCTACTCAGGCCACCAGCCTGGTGCCTCTGTCTCAGCCTCAAGGCACCTCTACTCCTAGGATGCAGATCCCTGCGAGTCATGGGACTTGTGAAGCCCCCCTGGGCAGCTCCCCTCTCTGGCTGCTTCTAAGTCCTCCCACCAGTCCTTTTATCTATTTGGTAAAAATAATACAGGCGGGTGCCTGGGTGGCTCAGTGGGTTAAAGCCTCTGCCTTCGGCTCAGATCATGATCTCAGCGTCCTGGGATTGAGGCCCGCATTGGGCTCTCTGCTCAGCAGGGAGCCTGCTTCCTCCTCTCTCTCTGCCTGCCTCTCAGCCTACTTGTGATCTGATCTCTCTGTGTCAAATAAATAAATAAAATCTTTAAGAAAAAAAAAGTGTTAAAAAAAATAATACAGGCTTGCCTCTCTGAGTCAGGGTGACCTAAACCCACAGGAGTAAGCCCTGGTGATCCATTAGGAGGAAGGGGGATACTTTATTTCTTGTGACAAACCTATAGCCCAGAAAACAAGGGATAGGTGAGTTTCTTAGCCTGGTTTTTCTATCATACTGCTGCAGAGGCCCTCTGCTAAAACAAAAAAGAGAGAGAGAAGGTGCTGGATGTCTGGAGGGGTGAAAGGCCCCAGAGTGCCGTCAGTGCATGTCAATGAAGGGGGTGACTTTGTGAGGGTGGGGCCGGTGGCAGGCAGCCTGAGCTCCCAAAACCAACGCCACCTGTGTCCTGGCATTGCGCCTGGCCCAAGGCCAGCATCTTGCTGCCTGACATGTGTGTAGTGACAGGAGAAAGGCAACAGGGCTGGGGGACAGAGTAGACGGTTTGGGGAGGGTGAGCCCACAAGAATCCCAGCTTGGGGGCATTTGAAGGAAGTGGCAGTAGCAATGAATCAAGAAGGTGGCACATGATTCAGAATCAGGTGAGGGAAGGCACCAACTGGGTGGGAAAGGGAAGCAGGTGTATTCCTTATTGTGTGTAACGTGCCTGCCCCCAGGATTTCTAACAAATGCTTGGCCTGTATTTCTTGGTTCTCCTGGGAGCCAGATGTATAATAATTTGGGTACATTTTAACTTGAAATTGCAAAAACATCCTTCCAGCTGCATCCTCTTTTTCCTTCCGGGGCCAGAATAGTGTAGAGGGAGAGCTTGGTTCAGAAATCAAATAGAAAGTGCTTTTGTTTCTGGAGAATAGAAAAGAATCATCAGAGCCAAGTCCTCATCTCTAAAAAGAAAACGTAAATGTGCTCTAAGTCCTGCTTAATAATTCAGACACCAAACTGAGCCAATTAGAAGCTGAAGTGAATGATCAGATATACCCACATTCTTCCCTTTTTATCAGTGTGCAAATGTCCTTGTTGGCCCCTGGTTGGAGAGAAGCAGTCAATGGCCAATGGAGCTAGACCATTCATTCATTCATTCATTCATTCAATACAATTATCATGATTTCTTACCATATACCAGGCAGACACAGCTAAAAGCTGAGGATACACTTTGGAACAAGGCAAATGTCCCTATACCTCAGGGACCTTAGAATCTATGCCATGGCTCTCAAACTTTAATGCACTCTACTGTAGTTTTCTGGAAAAGTCAATCTTTTAGGAATTGTTTTTCAGATCTTCAATAAATTTTTTCTTAAAAAAATAAATTTTTTCTTTAAAAAAAAAACTTTAATGCACTCTAGACTCCCCTAGTTGGGTGAAAACACAGACTGCTGGGCCCCATCCCTGGAGTTTCCAATTCAGTAGATCTGGGGTGGCCCAAGAATTTGCATTTCTAACAAGTTCCCATGTGATTCTGATGCTGCTGGTCCTGGGACCACCCTTTAAGAACCACTGATTTAGTCAATCATTTCACCCAACTTTTTTTTTTTTAATTAATTTATTTCTTGGGTGAGGGTGCAGAGGGAGAGAGAATCTTTATGCAGACTCCCCGTTGAGTGGGGAACCCAACTCAGGGCTCCATCTCTTGACCCATGAGATTATGGCCTGAGCCAAAACCTAGAGTCAGATGCCACCCAGGTGTCCCTCACCCAACTGTTTTTACCTCTTGGCACAACATGGCTTATTTGGGGGAAACTAGAGGAAATTTGGAACTCCAAGCAAACAGCCTGAGGTTACCAACCCAAGCGCTGTGGTCATTCTAGGCCCCACAGAGCAAAGGGAATCAATGTCTTAGGGCACACTGATGTCCAGGGAAACCAGCCAAAGACCTTGGCACCCACGCTGAGGTAGGAAGACATGCAGTTTTGAGAGATCTTCTATTGACTTCTCTTAGGAAATGAAGGCCTCATTTTACCACTAGCCCAGTGCAAGCCCAAAACTCTGGGTGGCCAAGTCTGGGATAGGATGCAAGGTAGTCTTCCTTAGTTTCTTCCCTCCCTCCCCCTGGAACCTCTGCTGATTTCCTGTCACATTCTTGGCAACCCAAGAGAGCTCATTCTTCTTCCACCCTCACAGGCAGAGCAGGCAGGAGAGATGCCATTTGGGCCCTTGTGATCTTTTCCAAGTGAATGGACATAGGAGCATCAGATGGAGCTCTGTGGGGCTCTGCTGCCCCTGAGGCTAGTGTGCCTGCCAGGAGTAAGGGCAAGGAACCAGGGTAAGGGTAGATGACAGCAAACCTTCACACCAGGAGCTTTTAAAATGCATCCAAGGAGGGGCACCTGCATGGCTCAGTCCGTTAAGCATCCAACTGGTGCTTTTGGCTTAGGTCATGATCTCATGGGTCCTGAGGTTAAGCTCCGAGTCTGACTCCCCACTCAGGTGGGGAGTCTGGAGAGTGTCTCCCTCTGCCCCTCCCTGCCTTGCATGCGTACGCTCTCTCTCCCTCTCAAATAAATAAAAAAATCTTTAATAAAATCAAATAAAATGCATCATAGGAGGAGGATATGCTGGTCAGAGCGACATCTGGCCTGAGAGTGGATGCAGAGCCCATACCCCAAATGGCAAATCATCTTACAAGTCAAAATCTGTCCAAATTATTTATTTTCTGACAGCCTTATTGAAATATAATTCACATCTATCTAAATTCGCCCATCTAAAGTATACAAGAGCGGGGTGCCTGACTGGCTCAGTTGGAAGAGTATGTGACTCTTGATCTTGAGGTCATGAGTTCGAGCACCATGTTGGTTGTAGAGATTACTTAAATATGTAAATTCAAACTTAAAAAAATATATATAGTTCAATGGTTTTTAGTATAGTCACAGTTGTACAACCACCTTCCCAATCAATTTTTGAATATTTTCATCCAAAAATGAAACTCTGTACCCTTTAGACCCTCAACTCCCCCAACCCTCTTCCAGCCCTAGACAACTACCAGTCTACTTTCTGTCTTTATAGATCTGCCTATTGTGGACATTTTGTAGCAATGGAATCACATTAGAAGTGGTCTTGTGTTATAGGCTTCAAAATTACCTCTACCAGGGGGCTAGGACAATCTTCATTTGGGTCCAAAACGTGATTAGCAGAAACCCAAGGTGGAGAGAGGTAACTTAGAAGTCATTGCTTAACCTTGGAGTCTGCATTGCCTCAGGCTGCTGATTCCTGCCTCCCGAGGCTGTGGTGAAGATGTGAAGTCCCAGCCCAGGCCTGGCCCCCAGCTGCTCAGCAGAGGGGAGACCTCTCTAGTGAGAAGAAGGCCTGGTGATAAGAAGATCAACTGTGGAGCAGCCTCAGAGAAAGTAATCTTATGAATCAGTGGCATGCTGTGGCTTTCAAAAAGTTAAACCATAAACTAAGTTATGTAAGAGGTATTTTCCCTGCCTCCCACCCAGGAGGTTCTGTCTGGGTGCCAAAGTCAGCAAAGTTGGGCTCTAGGCTCTTTCTCGTAGGAGAGGCCCAGAAATGTTCAGTCCCCTTGAGATGGCTCCTGCTGCGCAAGAGAAAGGAGATCCCCTGGGAACCCCTGTCTCCTCTTCATTCCCACGTTTCTCCTGACTGTTGCCCAGGCCTCTCCTAATTCCTCTGCGGGCCTGAGTTGCCGCCTACCAGGCCTCTGCTGGCAACCATGCGTGCCAAGGCAGAAGGCTGCTTACCTGTTCCACGTGAGCTGCTTGTTTTTGTTGTTGCTACAGCAACAGCTTTGTTTCCGCTCCCTGTGAAGAATTCCACCACCCAGAATCCTCTCCTTCTGTTCTGTTCAGACCCCTGCTTGTCCCCAGCATGGTGCATGGTGGGAGGCCCAGGAGCCAGGTCAGCCACTGACCCTCCACCCCAGCCTGTGTCTGGGGTGGAGATGATTTCAATGGTTTCTTTTCCTGGCCCAGCCCTTAACAGGAATGCCGGGAACACCCGCCCCCCCCCCACTTTGCCCTCCCTAGAGGGAATGTGGTGCCACGGGATCCTTCTCAGCTTGGCCCACACTCTCAGGCCACAGGACCATTGCCCCCCACCCCCACCATCACATCAGGAGTCTGGGCCTCTCTTGGCGGTTGCAGAACAGAGTCTGGGGTCTCAAGTGAGAGGAGGGACTGGAGGCCTGCCCTCTGCCTCGTGGGTCCCCTCCCCCTGCCCTGCCGTGTAACCGTGAGCTCAGGTCTGGGAATGGAGGAGGCTGAGGCAGGGTGGGTGAGGAGAAGGGGAGCCTGAGGAGAGGGAGGGGGTGAGTCATGAGAGCTTCCCTTCCTTGAACTGCATCCAGTGAGGTGTGACTCCGGCATTCCTGGGGATTGGGGACAGGGGTGGGCGGCCCCCAGAGAACAGTAACCAGAGCTGGGGGACAGCACCCCGGGAGCGGGCTAGGAAAGCAGGCTGAGATCAAGGCGGAAGGTCAGTCGGGGCTACCCGGGCTGGTGGACAGGCCCGAGAAAGGTCTTCTCAGGGACGGCCTTAGCCTGAGACCTCCCTCCCCAGCTCCCATTAGTTCAGTGTGGGGAGGCAGACCTGGGGAGCTCCTGCAGAAGGCAGCAGGGGAAACAGAAACCACAGGCCTTAGCTCATAGCCCCACTACAGGCCTGGGGCCCACTAGTCTGACAGACCTGAATTATTAAGGCCAGGGAAGGAGGCTGGCTGGCACTTATGCCCAGGGGGAACCGATCCCCTCTCTCGTGTTCTCTTCACCGTTGCCTGGGAGGTGAAAAATTCAGCTTCCAGTTCCGGCTGCCCCAGTGGACCAGTGTGTAAACAGGGCATCTGGCTGCCCTTGGAGGAACCCTGGCCTAGGCTGTCCCTGTCCCTACACCCTGAAATTATCAGGGTGTTTTGTTCAGGTTCTCTAGCCACTCCCCTCTGCCTGCACGGAGCTCCCCTGCCTCACACATTTTCTGCATTCCCCTTCCTGCAAAGCAGCTTTGCTCCTTCCCTTCCCCACAGAGGAAGACCCCGCAGCTGCCCAGGAGCCCTAGTTTCCAGAGCCTTGAATTTTGTGGGGCCAGTCACATGGATCTACCTGCACTTAGATGTCAGCCTATAAAACTCCCTTGTGCCATCCCTGCAGAATCACATTTACATGGTTGTAAAACAGAACTTCTTCATCTTACAGAACAGAAAGCCATACTCCATGCTTCTATGAACTTGACTATTTTAGGTAAATCACATAAGTGGAATGATAAAGGGTTTGTCCTTTTGTGACTGGCTTAGTTCCCTTGGCATCATATCCTCAGTGTTCATCCATGTTGTGCCATGTTTTTGACTTTTAGAAAATTCTTCTTTGACAATTGGCAGAAGGATGTCAGTGACTAGGGGGTTGCTGGCCTGCCTGTCTTCCTTCCTGTGGGGAGTCTCTCTATCTGCCCCATCCCAGGGGTCTCAGAATTTGGCTCTGGTCTGCCACCCCCACTGCCTGCTCTCCTGTGCGAGGCTTCCAGGACCTGCTAGAATTAGACACAAGAACACACAGGAAAGCCCCTTAATCAGCAGGGTGCTTGGGGGACATGTCAAGATCTGAGTGGGGCTAACCACACAAGGGGTAAATAACTGAACTGAATAGGGGCACCCAAGCCGGATGTCCCATTAGCTTGATTTCAGACAAAGGCAGACGCTGGGGATAACAGAGCCTTTACCTGTTGCCTTTGCACTGTAAGAACCTGGAACGTGGCACGTGGTGGGCGGGGGGTGGGGTGGGGAGGGAAGTGAGCGAGTGCATAGCAATGACAGGGCAGGCACTGGGGGCAGGTGTGCCCGGACAAAACTAAATAATTTACTTGGGCCTGTAAGATGCAGTCAGATCGACTGTACATCCTCTCTCTTTTTCTCCCTCTCAATCTCCCTCTCACATACACAAAGACCCTAAGCACCTTTTCACTCAGCGCCCACATCTGTGGTTTGCATAAATGCCAAGCAGTCTTCATAGCTTTAAAATCCATCACTCTCTCTGGGGCCCCTTAAAAATATTTAAGAACCTTTTATTTGTCTTTATAAGCAACAGAAGCAGATTTTCTTGGGGTTCACTGTGTCTGCCCCCATGTGTCTCCCCCCACCCCCATTCTCCAGAAGCCCCATTTTCTCTTCTGGAAAGGGTATGTAGAGGGGCTGGTAAGGAAGTAGCCCTAGATACTGGTTCCAGCAATCCCCAACAGGCCTCGTGGTCCAGGAAGTAACTCAAACACTTGGAGCCTCTGTCTCCTCTCGAAGCAGCCTTGTGATAGCCCTTTCCAGCCCTTGATAGCATGTTCCACCTTGGATTTCTAAACTCTTCTTTCATGTGAATATGTCTTATCTTTAGGGTGGCTGTCTAACTCTTAGCCTCCAAACCGTGACATTTTTAAGAGTGAAAAGCAATATAAATACTAATTATACTGGGACACGGTGGCAAACAAACAGCAAAGTATGGTGACTCTTCTTTTCTTTTCTTTTTTTTTTTTTTAAGATTTATTTATTTATTTGAGGGAGAGTGAGAGCAGCGCGCATAAGAGGCAGAGGGAGAGAGAATCATCAAAAGACTCCGTGCTGAGTGCAGAGCCCATCACGGGGCTCAATGTCACAACCCTGAGATCGAGACCTGAGCCGAAATCAAGAGTTGGATGCTCAACCAACTGAGCCACCCAGGTGCCCTCCCTCCCCCGCCCCCCAGTATGGTGACTCTGCTCATCTTCCAGATTAAACTGGAAAGCTTCTTCCATGAATAGCCCTCGACTATCCACCTTAGGTCCCCCTCTGTTTCTGTCCTAGAGCACATAAAGATGCTCGGTGAACACTGATGTCTTCTTTAAGATGCTCTTTTCCCAACAAATCTACATAGTGCAAGTACAGAGGGAAAGCCTTCTTGGTTTAGTGTAAACACCTTGTTGTAGGGTTGAGTTGGCTTTGGTTGTTGAATAGCATCCATTGTGAATAGGAGACAATGTGGTCCATGATTGGAAGTGGACCATTTCAGAGTGGGTCAGGATTGGGCTACTGAGGGTAGGGTATGTCTGACAAGTCCCATCATGTGGCAGAAGCTCCTGGGACCACAGCTGTATGCAAGGGAAGGGACGTGTGTTGGCAGACCCAAACAGGATTTCAGCTATCTGCTTTGCACAAGAATGTGCTAGGACTGCCAGAAGAAATGAAAAGAATTTTAAGGATTCACTGCTGGACCCTAGGAGAGCAGGTTTACATCTCTGGGGGGGAAAAAAAGACAAAGGTGACTTTGGCTCCTTAACAGTATGCCTGGTGGGCAAAAAGTTCCCTTCAATTTAGGAGGCTGTGGTTTGAAATTGTGGACAGGAATCTTCTGAATGTTCCCCTAGATGGTTGATGGTGGTTGATGGCTGATAAGCTGTGACCCAGCCCTGGGTGGAAGAAGCAAGGAAGCCTTAAGAAAATGGAAGGAGCAAGGCTGTTCCTTTTGAAGCCATATTAACAAGCTGTGGATACTGTTTAAGAGAGACAGCTCCCCCGAGGGTGGTCAGAGAACTGTGTTGGCTGTGCTCCACTACATCCAAGGAAGCACATTCACATAACAGACACTGGAGATGAATCTTTACAGCAAATGGCAGCCAAGTGTTGCATCCTAATAAAATCAGAATATCATGATGGTTTCTGATAAAGTCCAGTGTTTTGAAGAAGGGCACCCTTTGGTCTTAATTGGCACAGGGCACAATATGGGGTAATGGAGGCCATGGTCAGAATATGCGGTGATGTCCTCACAGGGCGGTGACGACAACTACCAAAACCTGGGAGTTGTGCAGCTTGTGGCCAATGTCCCAGTGACGAATGGGGGACAGCCAGGTTAGCACTCCTAGCAAAGCCCTCTGCTGGTCCCACTGAAGCACAGAGGAGAATGGCATCAAAGAGAAGTACAGAAAGGCTTTGTCAGCTGAGGTGGTATTGATGAGATACCAGAGTCCTGGTAGGAGAAAGAGGGAACCATGGGCAGGGGCCTGGAGTAGAAGATTTTTCTGTCACACCGCGGTTGTGACTCATTCCCTTAGGATATTGTGTCCAGGGAAAACACAGTATACTCGGGCTGGAAAACATTTGTTTAGGTTGTGTTCTTTAAATCATTTTGATTTACTACTAGTGGCCTTATCTGATGTTGCTCATTAGTCATCATTAACCTTTGTTTCTCTTCACTCACAAGATACCCATGTGAAAGGTAGGTTGCGCCCCACTGAGCGCTTGGAGTTTTGGTCACCTGCCTCTGTGACTTTTGATGTGTGACTCATAATCAGAATTACTACAGTTGATCCTTGAACTGCACAGGTTTGAACTGTACTTAGAGATTTTCTCGATTAATACAGTACAGTGCTGTGTATGTATTTTCTCTTCCTTATGACTTCTTAATGGCATTTTTTTTCTCCAGCTTACTTTATTATAACAATACAGTACATAATACATTTATATAATACATTTAACATACAAAATATGTGTTAATCAACTGTTCATGTTATTCGTAAGGCTTTGTGTCAACAGTAGGCTCTTGGTAAAGTTTTTGGTGAAAAATCCAAATCCTATCTCCCATATCACTAGGGATCCACCCTGGGGGAGTCGAAAGGTATACACAGATTTTCAACTGTGTGGATGTTGGTGCCCCGAACCCCCACATTGCTCAACTGTACATATTTCTTATTATAAATCACAATATTGTACTATCTTCGAAGTGAATTATCTTGAGTATGACATTTAGTCTGTATAAAGGCAGACTATCCCAAATATATTCTAAACATTTGCCCATGTTTATTTAACTATTTTCATGTGATAACATTTTATTAATTTCTTATGGTTTAATTCTTGATTATTTTATACTTAGTGACATAGGCTGAACCAGACGCCCTGCCAACACCCCATCATTTTAAAATTAAAATGTGTCAGGGCATCTGCGTGCCTTTGTCATTTGAGTGGCTGCCTCTTGATTTCAGCTCAGGGTCATGGGATTGAGCCCCACATCAGGCTCCATGCTCAGTGGGATCCTCTTGGGATCCTCTCCCTCTTCCTCAGCTCCTTGCTCTGCTCACACACTCTCTCACTAAATCTTTTTTAAAAATTAAAAAATTAAATTAAAATGTGTCTTGTTGATTTTTCTTTTGGTAGAAACAGTACATATTCACTGTAAAAAAAAAAGGGGGGGGACACAGATAGACACAGATAAGCAAAAAGAAGAAAATACATACCCCAGCCCATTCACAGAGTTAACTGCTATTCACAACTTGATGTATATTCTTCCAAATCCTTTTCTGTGTTTGTACACGTGAATGCTTGAGTATAAAACAACACTCATACACCTGGAAAACACAAATAATTCTTTGTCCAGTTAATAACTCCATTACTCGTTTCTGATATTTCTACTTTGTAGACTATTTGCCTGTTTTTATTTCATAATTGCCTGTTCTTATTTATGGTGGCTGTGCTTTCATTTAGTTCTCTGAAGTTTTATATACATTTTATTTAAAATATCTTCAAGATTGTCTATTATCTCTAGTTCCTAAAATGTACATTTTTCTTGCTTTGGAGGGTCTAAAAACTACCTTTAGTGATGTTAGTCTTTCTTACAGATTTCATAATTCTTGTTCATGGCTCATCTTCCATGAGCGTCATCTTTCTTAGGACTTCTTCTTCAAGTGCTCTGGGTTATGGAGGAAGGACTTCCTTAAGGGAGGTTTTGGTGTTGTCCTATGGGGTGTGACCCTGCCTCCAGACCACGGCTTAGGCTAGTGGACTAAAACTATTGACTGTATTTCCGCATGGTGTTGGGCAGATGGCTTGTGTTCGACCACACAATCTTTGATTCTTTGGTTCTTTGGCCATTTGACCCAAAGGCAAGTCCAGCTGCTCTTCCAGATCCTGCTGGTTTCCTTGATGAAGACATCCCCAAATGTGTCACTTTGGGCATATTGATTATTTTGAATTAAAGTTACTTAAGAAACAGCCAGTGTAAGAAGAACACTCAGACTTCCCCCACCTTTGTCTCCAGAAAGCAGGAAATAAATCTCCCATGTGAAAGGTACCCTCCGTGAACCAGGAGGTAAAAGGACATTCTATCACAGGGACCCCAACAGGTCCAGGGACTCCGTCTCTTCTGGATTTCTCTATGACTTTTCCCAAATTGCCTGTGTAGCCTCTTGGCCCTACTTGTGCTGAGACTGAGGTACTGGTGACACTTCTTGTGATCTTATTTTATAACCTGCTCCTCTCATTTAGCTCCAGATGTGTATGGGGGGAGAGGCAACGAACATTTCATTCTGGGATCCTCTGTTTCTTTCCTCTTGACACTTTTTAAGTCTTATGTAGTTGTACTATTTTCCATATTTGGTTGCCTCTGATTAACTTTTGGCTTTTTTTTTTTTATCATTGATTACTTTAGGAATGTGAGCTAGAAGGAGATTGTGTGCTCAGCCTCACTTGTACTACCTTTGCCCAAAGTCTAAGCAGGTGCAGTTCTCAGGAACTCACAAGCTCCCAGGGTCTCCCTGGTCGCTGTTACTGTCAGAGGGTAGTACATGCCCCTCAGGCAGCAGACCTCACAGTCAGTCTGTCTGTCTGTCTCTCTTCCTTTTTCTCTCAGGTCTTCCATCTCTCAATTTCTTCGTCTGTGAAATGAGTCTGTTGTAATAGGCCAGTAACCTATGTTGAAACTTGCTCTCTCTAAACTGAAATTAAACTTCCTTCCCACACACAAACATCTTTCCCCAGGATTTCTGAGAGTTTCTGGTGCACAGCCTGGTACAAACTCCAGAAGTCTTTTCTCCAGCCTTCTCATCTTACTGCCATAATTCTCCCTCTGTAGCTCATGAGACTAGTGACTTGGTGACTGCCAGTCCTCAGGAAGAGGACATGGCCCTCCTTCCCCCCTCAGCTCATCTAAAGCCAGGCTCCACTCACTGGGGAGGAGAGAAAGCAGGCTGAGGAGAGTAATTTCCGTCTGCCTCAGAGGAGAAGTGACTGATACCCACAGGCCTCATCTGGCAAGGGCCACGTCAGCCCCCATCAAGGGCAATCCCCAGGCCTGCTTATTCCCCAGAGAGAGGAGGAAATCCTTCTCTCCCTCTCTTCTTTGCTGGCCACAGAATGATAGATGGTGAGACTACCCCTTTCTGTTAGGGGCAGCCTCCTACCAGAGAAGAGCAAAGAATGCCCTTTTTCTCACCTATCTGGGGTCTCTCAGAACATTTAACCACTCAAGAAAGGCAGGAACAATGGGTGATTCAAGGCCAATTAAAGTTTCAACCCAGCTCCCCACCACCTGACCCATTACCACCTCCACAAATATCACCTGCTGGGCAGGAAGGGGTGGCTTAGGTTTCCTACCACTGCCTCTGCCTCGGAGAGGCTGCTGTGGCTGTCACCGACTTCTTTGTTCTGGCCAGAGAAGGAAGCCAAATACCTGAGCCAGATCTTAGTACACTGACCAGGCAACAGGCTTCAGGGCCCTTGGGGCCTTGAATGTGGACCCAAGAGCCACAGAGCATGAGGAACAGTTGTGGGTCCTCTTTGGAGTTAGGACCGGAAACTTCTCTTTATAGCCAGAAAAAATTGCCATTCCAGAGGAAACTGGAAATTATCCTTGGGCCCAAACCTCTCTGTTCCTGCCTTTCTTTAGTGGTTGGCATGTTCTGTAGCACCAACTTCAGGCAGGTAAGAAACATGGCAGCCAGGTCAGACATGGAGCTCACAAAAGCCAGACAGGAAGGGGAGACCTGGAGCTTCTGAATCTTATTATCCAACTGGGGTGTGGGGGTGTGGGTGGGATTCATGCCTATCTGTGGAGAGGCCTCCAGAAATCAACTTTATCTTGACCTTTCCTGTGAGCCAGGCACCCCTGCACTCAAATTCTAACAAACATCATGACCTTTACTTAATAAACCCCTGGGGGAAAGCCAGGGCAAATGTATGCACTTTGAAGTGCTGCGAAAACGATGTAGCATCTTCCGTATATGAGGATGACACGAGTAGCCCACTGTCACCTGAGTCATTTGTTCCAGATGTGGTGAGGGGAGGGCAGCCAGCTGGTGTCATGGGGAAAGTGCTGGATTCGAGTCTCTTTCGGAGTGTTGGCTAACCATACAGCGCAGCTGCTGCTAGCCCCATCCCCTCGCACTGCCAGTTCTCCTGTGCGATGTGGAGATTGAGAAGGGAATGAGTCATGCCTGGTGTGTCTCACCTGGGGTGCCTGCCCTCACAGAAGTGAGGGCCCTTGAAAAGACCACATGCCACTGACTTCACTGGACTTAGGGTTTAAAGACTCAGGTTGGATCTGGGCAACTTCTTAGCCACGTAAATTTAGGCAAGTTACTTAATGTCACAATGCCTCAGTTTCTTCACCTGTCAAATGGGTATAATCACCCTGGTGCTGATTCCCTCAAGAGGTGGATTAAGTGGGGTGGATATGCGCAGGAAGTGCTGTTATTTGACACTGTCATAGATAAGGTTCTGTTATTTGGGCCAACAGGGCAGGGTGTATCTTGACTTCCATCGTCCCTCAAGGGAGAAGAGCATCTGCTGGTTGCCCTGGTAACTGGGACCAACGGCCCGGCTTCCTGCAGGGGCTTTCCTACTAGTGCACAGTTTCGGTTTCCCCGGTTTCCCCTCTCCACCCCTGCCAGCGGCTGCAAGTGTGGCGGGGGAGTGCATATTGCTCAAGCGGACCATGCTCCCTCCGTTGGCACTGCTTGCCACAACTTCTCCCCGCTTTGTGGAACAGAAAAGAGAACCTGGTTACACATCTCACTGGTTTTTCTGCTTGCTTTTCATGACTCATTTTTGGGGGTATTGCAGGTAAAACACTTGTGGTGAAGATACTTCTTGGCTCAGTTTTCTCCTCTGTTTTCTCTGCGCCAGGCTGACCAATCTTCCTTCTGCGTCCAGTCTACCCTCCCCAGAAAACAGGCCAGGCTGCCTGAGATCACCAGTTGCCTGGATTATCTTCAGTGGGGACCTGAAGGGATTTGGGCATCTCTGCAGCAGTAAAATTCACTCCCTGGGTGTCCTCTGTGAAAAGAGGAAACCACCTGTCTCCCCTCTGACTTTCCTTACAAGTCACTGGCACTGGCTGAAATCTCTTCATTGGTGACTCACTTCTTTGTGTCTGAGTCCCATATTCAATGCAAAAGTCCCGGGTGTTACTACAGTCTTTTCAGGAGTAACTATTCCCAGAAAGTCAGGGACCAGTTCCCCAGGGTTGCTGTTTTTACCATCCTATGTTTCCTATAATCATTAGCTGTGAAACCCGTAAAACAAAAAAGTCCTGTGTGTTTTTCTATGGGGCAGCCATAAAAAAGGTTTTGAAGCAGAGTCCTCTGTACATGCAGGTTTTCTTGAGGCCTCTAAGATTGACCTGTAGGAAGGCTGTGGGAGAGTTTCTGAGGTACTTATAAAGAGCAGGGAGCAGTTCCCACTTACGTCCTTCTTGTAGGAATGGTCTCTGAGATTAGTTTGAGAGTCCTTTTATCTAGTGATCAGAGAGCTATCAACACTGACTCTTCACATTAAGACTGGGAGATGGTACTGTTCTATTATCTTCGTTTTATAGACAAGGAAACCAAGGAGCAACAACCTGGGTTAGGAATCTCAGATTCAACTGGCTTTTATTGAGGTGTGCTGCATGTCAAGGGCTAGATGTTTTCCCAAGGACTACCTCCTGTAATCCTCACAAGAGCTTGGTAGGGTAGGCTCTGTTTCCCCCCATTTTATAGGTGAGGGCCATGTAGCCCTGGGATATTGTGATTCATAATAGAAATACATCTTTGATCTTTGTCACTTCTCTGAATCATCTAATGTGCTGTTGATTCCCTCTATTATTCATTTTGATTATTGTTTTCTTTAGCTCTCATTGGTTCTTTCTTATATTTTCTATCCTATTCAAGTTCTCACTGTGTTCATATATTCCTCTCCCAAGTTTGGTAGTATCTTTATGTCCATTACTTTGAAGTCTTTATCTAGTAGATTGCTTATCTCCATTTCATTTTCTTTTTCTGAGTTTTTGTCTTGTTCTTTTGTTTGGACTTTATTCCTCTCTCTCCCTATTTTGCCTAACTCAGTTTCTTTCTATGTATTAGGTAGATTAGATATGTCTCCCTGTCTTGAAAGACTAGCTTTATGTAGAGGGTGTCCTGTGGCACCGAGTAGTGAAACCCTCCCCTTTATCACTGGAGCAGGGTGCTGGCAGGGAGTATCCCCTGTGTGGGCTGCCTGCATCCTCCTGTCGTAACTGGGCCGAGATTGGTGCCCATTGGCCGGTGCCAGGGGCTGTCCCCCAGCTCAGCTGTCTGCAAGGATTGGCTGTGACCACCACCAGTGTGCTGGTGGGTGGGGCAGTCCTTCAGTGTAGCTGGCTGACGGGCCTGCTTGCTGCACCTGCTGCAGGTGCCCCAGTGTGCAGGGCTAGCTTCCCCTGAACTGGAGCGGGGTGAGTGCTGCTGGCAAGGTAGATGGACGCTGTTGGAACTGGCTCCTGCCTGTGCTGGCCTGGCTAGGTAGAAAGGGAGAGAAAAAAAGAATAGTGGCTACCAGTGCTTCTGTCCCCAGAGAATGTGCCAACAGGTCCCTGTTTCTCCAGCACTTCACCTAAAATTAGTAAATAAATCTCCTTCGTGTACAACCCAGGTGCTTTTCAATCTGCCTCCTGTATGCTGGTACTCCCAGTGAGTGGGGTTGTGTGCGCCCTTCGAGAATAGAGTCTTAGTTGCCCACCGCACTTTGGCTCTCCCAGACATGAACCCTGAGGTTTTGCAGAGCCAGGCTATATGGGGGCTCATCTTCCTGGTGCAGGTCCCCTGGGCTGGGGAGCCTGATGTGGGGGGCTCAGACACATCGTTACTCAGGGAGGCACACTGCTGTCATGATACCCCTCCTGCTTGTGGGTCTCAGCACCAGGGCTGTGGATCCTGACTGAATCATGTCTCTGCCCCTCCTTTCCCACACCATGTGGCTTTTTCTTTATCTCCTCTGTTGTGTCAGATCTGTTCTGCTGGTCTGTTGTTTGTTCTCAGAGATCGCTGTTCTGTGTGTAGTTGTACTTCTGGTACGTCTGTGGGAGGAGGTGAGCTCATGATCTTCCTGCCCCACCATCTTGACCCTGCCTCAAGACGGATTCTTACACTGACTGAAATCTACCATTAGAGTCTTCTTCAAGATGATTTTTACTTTTTGTACCTAAGGTCTTCTCAGGTCTGATGAAAGAATCGTATTTTTAATAATCACGAGAGCTAGCTTGTATTGAGTGTTTGCTCTGCACTAGGGCTGTTCCCAGCATGTTACTGCATTAACTCACTTAATCCTCACAACAACTTTCTGAAGTAGAGCCATTATGCCCATTTTACATCTAAGGAAACCAAGGCTCAGGGATTCAGTTAACAACTCTTGCAGCTGGAAGAGGCACAGCTGGGGGGAACTCTGGCTGTTAAGCTCCAGAGCCCATTCTGTAGCCACCACCTCTGCCCCCTTGCCAAGCTGGGTCTCATGTCAGAAACACATGCTCATATAATCTCCTTGAGGGAAACAGAACTGCCACTATCCTATGAGGCCAGGCTGTGCTAAGGATGCCGACCAGCTGCAGGTGCTCCTCTGAGCTCCTGCCTGCTTCTGATTCTGAGCTAGGTGGAAGGCACTCTCTTTTTGAATGTAGCCATTTCACTAAGCCTCACCAACGTCTCAGTTTTGTCATTTAAATCAGTCTCTCTTCATAGGATTGCTGTGAGGAGGAGAGGAGAGATTTCTGCCAAGCACTTAGCAGGGCTGGTGGGCAGAAAGCATTTGACGAGGAGGCAGCAAAGCTCATGGGGCCTCAGTCCACATGGCTCTGTTTCCTGCTGAGCTCCCATGCTGCCAAGAGACCGTGAAACCAAAAGTAATTTAAAAATAACTCGTCTTTCACTTGCATTTCTCATCACTAAGTGAGCACATAGTCCTCAGCGATACTTTTGATTTCTCCCAGTGGCAGGGCAAGATTCTCAGTGCTTCTCACACTTCCCTTTCTGCCTGCTCCCACCCTTGCTCTCACCTGCCGCATGTGCTTCTGCTCTTCATGGGCTCTCAGACCCTCCTGCCCCTGCCTCTTTCCAATCCCTCCTCCCTTCCAATGCTTTTTATCTCAAGAATGAGATCTCAGGGGAGGGGTCTGAGAGAGACCAAGGAGAGTGGAGCCAGGACCCTCAGGAGGATGAGAAAGTCCATCATTGTTATTTGCCCGCACCAACCATTGCTATTGTTTGGTAAGGTCTAGAAGTCAGAAATCAAGTTGGTAGCAGGGCAGTGGTCAGGCTGAAGGCTCTGGAGAGGATCCTTCCTTGCCTCTTCCCAGTTTCTCATGGCTGTTGGCAATCTTTGGTTTGTAGATGCATCACTCCAACCACTAACTCTGTCTTCACATGGCCTTCTCCCCTATGTTCCCATGTTCAAATTACCCTCTTTTGTCAATTGGTAAATTGTTGGATTAAGGCCCGCTTTAATCCAATATGACCTCCTATTTTAACCCGATTACATCAGCAAGGACCCTATTACCAAATAAGGTCATATCCCCAGATTCAGAGACTAAGACATATCTTTTTAAGGAACACAATTCAACCCGACCCATGATAGTGCCCTATTGTTCAGACTGATTCTAAACTAGCCCATTCCCAGACTAGCATCTTCAGAACTGGTTCCCCCAGATGTTTGAGGTGGTCTCCAACTTTAGTCCAGATGAACCTGTGAGTCCTCAGCTGGCCAATAGCAGATCCTCTCCCTGGCTCTAGCCTCTGGTGGACCAATCAGATACTTGCCTGAAGCTGTGAGGAAAGCTGAGGAGGAAAAGCCCCAGAAGCATAGCCAGTGAGGAATCCATTTTCTGGAAGTGATAACTTGTCAAGAGTTTTTTGAAAAGGTAATATATTGACGTAATGTTTTACAAGTAATATGCTAACATAATGTTGTATTAAGACCATGAGTGAAAAATGTTGTTCTCCTATGAAGAATCAGTGTGAAGTACAATATTAATAGCTATGTCATATTAGTGGGGAAAAGAGGAATGATTCAATAACTGGAACTAGAAAAACATATGTATGAGTAAAAGTGAAACAGGATCCCCATTTAATGCCACACACAAGGTCAACTTTGGTGTTAAAACACTGAGCACAATGACAGAGAAGATGTCACAGCTGTTGTCATTCAGGGGTGCCTCCTTTTCAATTAAAGGATTCATGATGGGCCAACAGAGAAACACTTGCCAGTTACTTAATCATTTGCACTTGATCTTACATAGTAGGGCTTTCCTACAACACACATGCCCGCTGAGCCAGGGCAGAAGGGAACAGGAAGGATGCCCCCTGAGTACAGTGATTACAGAGGCTGCACCTGCAGCCACACCCACACACTGAGATTCCGTGGAAGGGGCAGGGGATGTGGTGATGGAGAGACAGAGAACAGAGAAGTATTGTTATGATCTCCAGATTTTTCCCCAAAATATGAGATTTTAAGTAACTCTGGGGCCCTATTTTTTCCCACCCCATGCCACTCCCAGGCCTAATATGCTTAACAAGGTGAATGGTGATGGTTCTTTACAATTTGCAAAATGCTCTGTAGAACATCATCACATCGGGTCCTCCTTAAAAAAGAAAAGAAAAGGAAAAAAACCAACAACGCTCTGAGGTGGTTGTGATTATTACCGTTATTTTACTGAGGCTCAGAGAGGCACAGTGACTTGTCTGAAGTCACAGACTTAGTGGCAGAGCTAAAAGTAAGACTTCTAACTCCCTGTCCAGTGTTCTTACACCATGCTGTTTGTTTTTCACTAAGATCTTTGCAGTTCCCAGGGGGAAAGGTAGGAAAGCATGTCATCTCAGCAGGGAATGGCCGCCTCCCCCCTCAGCTGGCACCTGGCCCTTTCCCACCAAGGCAGAATGGAAACAGAGGAACGGGGGCTACATCCTGGCCCTCTGCAGCTGGGAGGAAGTGGTGGCTCTGAAAGGAAATATCTAGAGAATGGCCTTCCTGCCACCTGAGCCAAAGGCCAGGGCTAAAGAAACTGTGTCCTTCAAATAGCAGAGGTCTTTTCATTTGTTGTGTGAACCTTCCAGATGGTATCCCCCGGTGCCTCCTCACCATACTGTTTCCTCCGTGAGTCTAGAAAAGGGTCTCTCAGGAATTGTCACACTGTCATTAAAAACAATCATTTAAAGGAAATGCTTTAAAGTTTAGTGTTCTAGTTGTTTCTATCAAGTAGTGATTTCTCATTGTAAAAATAATTTGGGAAAATACAGTCAAATATAAAGAGGAGGAGAAAAGAGTCACAGAACTAATCCAGAACTAATCACTTGTCCACTACCGACTTACCCCCTCCCCTAGCAGGGAATCTGTCCCCAGACACAGCATTCTTGCCATCCCTCAAGGCCCTAGTAAATTCTAACAGAAAGAGTTATGTTTCAGGGTGTCTGGGTGACTTGGTTGGGTGTCTGACTCCTGATTTCAGCTCAGGTCATGATCTCGTGGATCGTGGGATCCAGCCCTGTGTCAGACCCGCACTCAGCCAGGGAGTCTGCTTGAGATTCTCTCCCTCTGTCCCTCCCCTCACTCCTGCTCTCTTTCTCTCTCTCTCAAATAAAGAAATAAATCTAGAAAGGAGAGAGAGAGAGAGAGAGAGAGAGAGAGAGAGAGAGAGAGAAAGAGAAAGAGAGAGAGAGGAAGAAAGAAAGAAAGAGAAGAAAAGAAAGAATGAGTCATGTTTCCACNCTCTCTTTCTCTCTCTCTCAAATAAAGAAATAAATCTAGAAAGGAGAGAGAGAGAGAGAGAGTGAGAGAGAGAGAGAGAGAGAAAGAGAAAGAGAGAGAGGAAGAAAGAAAGAAAGAAAGAAAGAGAAGAAAAGAAAGAATGAGTCATGTTTCCACTTAGGATGTAGAAAGGTGCCCCAGGCTTTGCCATTTTGGATTCACACTAAAGGAATAATCCCCTATCTGGAAGTTTCCAGCGCATGCAAGGGGGAAAAAGAGATGACATTACTACATGAATACTCTTAAAACTTGTTTTCAGAAGAGGCCTATGTGGGTCCTACTCACATTTTACTGGCTAAAGCAAGTCATTTTTCAAGGGCATTGTTAATGGAGTAGAAAAATATTAACACCTTGCAGAGAGGAGCAGTGAATAATTGGGACCAGTGATACAATCTACCCATGAGCATTTGAGAAGATAGAGATATAGCATTAAAAATTTCTGGAATTAAGAACATGATGTTCTAATTAAAAACAGTAGATTAATCAAAGAGCGTAATGGCAAACTGGAAAAATGAATTAATGGTCTGGAATATCAAGTGGAAGAAAACCTCAAACCATAGCATAGGACTGAAAAGAGATGAGGGAAAGCAATAACTGTTTTATTATCAAAACTTACATATATTAACACACTTTTTACTAAAGCCTAGACATTAAGTATTATTGTTCTTCAACCCATATTACAGCTGAAGAAATTGAGGCCCAGGAAAGTTAAGGTACCATCCCAAGATCACACAGCTATGGGCAGAACTGGTCTTCAGTCCCAGGTTGTCTGTTTTCTGTAACTGTGCTGTTAAGTACTGTTGTTAACCACATTTTCTGCCTTTTTTTTTTTTTTTTTTAAGTAGGCTCCACACCCAGCATGGAGCCTAACAAAAGGCTTGAACTCACAACCCTGAGATCAAGATCCGATCTGAGATTAAGGGTCAGACACTCAGTCGACTGAGCCACCCAGGTGCCCTACATTTTTTGCTGCTTCTTTTTTTTTTTTTTAAAGATTTTATTTCTTTATTTGACACAGAGAGAGAGAGATCACAAGTAGGCAGAGAGGCAGAGAGAGAGGAGGAAGCAGGCCCCCCGCTGAGCAGGGAGCCCGATGCGGGCCTCGATCCCAGGACCCTGAGATCATGACCTGAGCCGAAAGCAGAGGCTTTAACCCACTGAGCCACCCAGGCGCCCCATTTTTTGCTTCTTAATGGCCATCTATTTTGCCATGCTAAGACTTGGAGGATAGATCTAGAACACCTAATGTGAGAAATAGGAACTCACAAAGGAGAAAAGGAATTGCTGGTGTTGGTATAGGAATTTAATAAATGGTAAAAAAAAAAAAATGCCTCTAACTGTAAGAAAGACTTGCAATTTCAAAGGGCTCACTGAGTTCCAGAGATTGAGAAAAAAAGAGATTGAGATTGAGAAAAAAAGACACACATCAAGTAACATCCTGTAAAATTCCTCAATTTCCAGGATTAAGAGAATTTATGCAAGCTTTCAGACAAAAAGAACAAGAAACTTATGAAGGAGCCTCAGACTGTTCATCAGGCTTTTCATTTACAACACTGGAAGCTAGAAGACTATGAATAACATCTAATGACAACTGAAGGTAAGTGACCTTGGCCTAGGAATTCTGCAATCCCACCTGACAAGTATCACACTTCACGGTGAAAGTTATTTGTGGATATGACGTCGTGAAGAAAGTATATCACCCACACACTCCATTTAAGGAATTTATTCAAAAGAAGAGCCTTTTTCTAAGCAACAAATGAATCAAAGTGAAGATATCAGGAGAGGGGAAGATGAAGAACAAGGAAACAGTAATGGTAAGAAATAAGGCTAATATATAAAATATATTTGTATACCTAAATCTAAATGAATAATGACAGAGCAACTAGCAATTTATCCCCTAAGTTTGTATTGACAGTTATGATGGAGATTTAAAAACACTGCTTTTTAATCAGACAGGTCTAGCAGGAAAAAGAAAAGTGAAATCCTAGAGGAATGGACTATTTCATTAACAAATTGCAGTGCAGTAACGTAATGAGGCTCCCTGTGATTCCAGAGAGGGAGCAAGGAAAAGAGCAGCTCTTCGTGTGTAGAATAGGGCCCCGTCATTTCAGGGACACCGAATGCCTGTCTCTGCAGACATTCTTCTCCTGTCTGCTCACTGTTGTTTCAATTAAGATGGGAAATGAGTTCTTTGCTTTGAGATGTTGTTCTCTGCTCAGAGATCTACAACTTGGAAAGGTCTTTATTTTAAATGATGGCAATCACTGCCCCTCAGCAGAAGTTTCCTTGTTAAATTTTATCCTGAGAAGAACTTTATCAAGGAATTTACAGGGCAGAGCATGAATTCCAGCAAAGGGTGCATGAGATGGTAAGAGAGGTGGGCAAAGGACCTGGAAGGAATTCAAGGGGGTAGTTCCACTTCACATCAAGCCTACCAATCTGCCTCACACATCAGGGTACCAACTCCTAGCCTTTCCCTTCCTCTCCTCTCTTCCTGTCCTTTGCCATCATTTTTCCTCAAGAGCATTGAAATTGTTAGTAACGTGGGTGATGAGACAGAGCATTTCTTTTTCTTTTTTAAAATATTTATTTATTTGAGAGAGAGAGGGAGCACGAGCATGCACATGAGCATGAGGAAGCAGAGGCAGAGGGAGAAGCAGACTCCTGGCTGAGCAGGGAGCCCTGTGTGGGCTCAATCCAGGATCCTGAGATCATGACCTGAGCCAAAGACAGATCCTTAACCAACAGAGCCATCCAGGCACTCCACCATTTCTTTTTCTTTCAGCCTAATTCCTAAGAGAAGCAACTGCTACTCATGGAATTTCTCAAGCTCAGAGTGTAATTAAATGACTTTTAGCCCTGAACAGTTACTTTGGGGAGCTCCTGGGTAAGCAGTCTCCTTGACATTTGGAAGCGTGAACCTTATCTGGAGCAGCCCTTTGCAGGCTGGTAGACCTTATTGCCATATTGAACTTAAGCCATTTCAGCCCTACCATAGCTATTTCTCATTTCTATTTTTCAATTATATAGCAGCAGAAGATCCTGTTTGAATATAAGGGATTTTTCTCATTAATTCCGGGTAACAACTTTAAGCTTAAGTGGTCATAGTTTACAGAGAATCCAGGGAAATAAATATTGCATTGGTTTTCTTGCTTGTGTTAATCTCCTCTTGTTATAATTGATATGCAAAGAATACGGACTTGAGAGTTCTCTCAGGTCCTCAAACCTCTGGAACAAATCTTGTTCCATGGTTCCTCTGCTCTGCTGTGACCTTCAGTAGCTGTCCCTCTTTCTGCCTTTTTTCCTTGCCACATTTGTACAGATTGCAAAAATGACCTCATTGTAGCTGTCAGTTATTTTTCAATTATAAAAATTGCTCCATTTGGGTGTGATTACACAGACATATCATTTTTATTACAAATAGCTACTATAAAATGCAAAAGCATTGTGTTAGGCATTTTATACACATTATCTCTGTTCTCATGCAACCATGTAAATTTGGCATTATTATTCCCATTTCACAGATGACATTTTGGTTATCCATTGCTGTGTAATAATCACCCCCTAAAACTTTGGTGGACTAAAATAACTATTTATAATTATATGCTTAGACTTCTATTGGTTGGGATGGTCAGCTGGCTGGTTCTCTCTTGGACTTTCACATGTGTTTGCAAGCAGGTGGTGGCTAGGGCTGGAGTCCTTGATACTAGACATCTAAGGTGGCTTCTTTACTTGTGTGTCTGATACATCAGCTCAGATGACAGGACAGCTGGGGGCTGGCTAAGTATCTCTATTTCCACACAGTCTCTCCCTATTGGGCTTCCTCACAGCATCATAGTATCAGGCCAGTTGGACTTCAGACATGATCACTGGCTTCCCCAGAGCTAGTATTCCAAGAGACCAAGGCTTCTTATGACCTAGCATTTTGTCTGCTGCATCCTGTTGGTCATCATATGCAGCCAAGGTCAATGTGGGACTACAGAAGAATGTGAGACAGGGTTCACTGTTGAGTGGAGGGCATCTTTGCAGACTAGCTCTGGAGGTGAGGAAATTGAGGGTATGATGGGTTATATAATATGCCCAAGATTATACTGCCAATAAGTGGTAAAATTGAGATTTGAATCTAAGAGTTCTACCTGACGCCCAAACTCTTTTTCTTTATCATTCTGTTTCATGTGTTTGGCTACATTGGTTCTACAGAAATACAGTATAGTATACCAGATACTGTCTCTAAGATGGCCTCTTAACTTTTGCCAGGCTACTGACAGCATCAAGAGTGGCTTTGTTGAGTTAACAGGAAGATATCAGGTAAAATGAGTAGCACAACTACTCAAAACTCTTTGGGGTCTTTATTTGTAGAATGTAATCACCAAAATGTTCTTCAAATCAAGATATTTCAATAGTGGCTGGTCAGTTTTGCTGCCACCCCCAAAGGAATCCAAAATGTCTTTCTTGTAGTTATACTCTGGGGACTGTGCAAATGATCAAATTCCTACAGTTGATCATTGGGACATTGATGAGCAATCATTCATTTAGACAGAATATACATTGTCCCAATGTGAAGACTTGGGCAATGTCAGGAAAAGCTGCAGTAAGAGTACAACTGGGGTAATGACAGTCCCTTATATTTGTAAGTGTCCTGTAGCTTTTAAAGCATATCCACGTATTTTATCAGTCAAGATAGGCTGGGTTTTGCTGCAAAAAGAGACAAGAAAAGTCCTGGTATGTCAAAACAACAAAAGTTTATTTCTCACTCACAGTACAGGTTCATTACAGATGCATTAGGTATCTGTTCCCATGCCTTTTGCCTCCTCACTCTAAGACCCAGGGCAATGGAGTAGCCAATATTCAGAACACTACTAGTGGTCATGGCAATGCTACAGTAAATGTCTCTCAGAAATTAAACATTTGGCCCAAAAGTGCCATGAATCACTTCTGTTCAAAATTTATTAGCCAAAGAAAATAATTGGCTGTAACTGGTCACATGGCTCTACCCAACCACAAAGACACAAATGTAGGATTTCAGAAAAAAACCCTAAGATGCACCACTTTGGCATGTGACTTATTTTGACCTGAAAATAGTCAAGGCACAAAAGACTCAGGAAGAAACTCATCTTCCCCTTTACTGCCTATAGGAATTTAGATAGAGGACCTGTTCCAGGAAGGCAGCTATCACTATAATCACTATGGCATAATGTGAGGTAGGGGTGGTGGACAGGGAGAAAATTGGCATAATCTGTTAAAATTCTTCTCTCTGTCCCATGATTTCTGTGTAGCCTAGCAAACATTTGTTTGCTAAACATTTATTTTTTTCATCTTCCTATGAATTTTCTTCTTTTTCTTTGAAGTCCCAAAACCCTACACCCTTCTCCTTTGCTCAGAATGGCATATGTACATAATTCTGCCTGTTTTTGGAATCTCTCATGTTTATATGGATTCCTTGCATGTATATAATTAATTTGATTTTCTCCTGTTAATTTGGCTCACGTCAATTTGGTTCTTAGAGCAGCCAGAAGAATCTTCAAAAGTAGTGAAAAATTTTTCCTTCCCAACACCAAGAAGTGTAAACTAACGTGTCTAGAAGGGGATCAAATGAAAATGACTATTTGGCAATAGTACTGATAATTTCCTCATATAAATGGCCTTCTGGTTTTTCTTAGCAATCCCATGATGGAAGGAGCTGTGCAATTATTCTCATTTTCCAGAAGTATGGAAAAGGCAGAAATGACAAAAGAGCCTGTTACATAGCATGGGATTTTATGTCTCAATGAAGATTGTAGGGGTGGAAAATTTTTCACTTCTTCCCTTCTAGTTTCTTTGGCTTGTCTAATAATTAAATATAAGACAGATTGACAGGAGAAAAACAAATTTCATACAGACAGGAGCCCCATAAAAATATGACACCAAAGGACAACCAGGTAATTGAGGTTTCTATAGCATTCTGAGTTAAGGAAAAGGGTAGGGGTCTGGGAATAGAAAGGAAAGGAAGGCCACTCACAGGAAGGTGAGAGGAGACGTTTGTAAAACAAACTTATGCAGATAAGTTTCTTAGGTAAAAAATATCTCTGGTAATAGCTCTCCTTCTGGTACAGGCCCACTTTCCAATGTAAATTTAGGCAGTGAGGGGGAGGTAAAGAACTTTCCCTGAATCTGCTAGGTTTTGTGGTTTTGTTTGCCTCTAGCTCAAAATAATCCTTATGCCAGAGAGACATATTTTGAGGTGGTAAAATCTGCTCCCCTTCAAGCTGTTATAAAAAATTAAAAGTGGGTGAAAGACGAGGCAGAGTGTATGACTTATAGGGAGAATAAACCTCTTTTACAAGCTTGGTTAATATACAATCATCCTAGAGTTCCCATTCTATTCATAACCCTGCACATGAGAGAGATACAGGGTACAGCAAGGGCTCTAAACTTGGGGTCTATAGATAGAGGATGATGGTTCACAAACTCACCCCCAAATTATAGGGAAAGTAAATGTGTATAGATGTTCATTTTGGGAGAGGGAGGATCCACAGTTTATATCAGCTTCCCAAAGAAGTCTATGAACCCCAGGGGTTATTAGAATAATGGTCTAGGAGCCAACGAACTGAGTCCTAACTCTGCCTGACTCTAACTAGCTGAGTAAACCTAGACAAATTACTTGCCTTCTTCATTTGCAAAGTGAAGGACAGGCCTCAAGCTCCCTTCCACCTAGGTGCACAAGGTGCAGGTTACTTTATGGTGAGACAAATCTGAGTTTGTATCCTGGCCCTATCTCTTACTAATTGCATGCCCTTATGCCAGGTTTAGAACTTGTGTCAAAGGTGAATACCAATGCAGAGTTCTTGGGAAGATTACAGCCATGAGTGGAGAACACCTGGAGGCCATTATTATTAAATGATGCTTCCTATGAGTCTATGTCTGGCTTATGTCCTGCTGAGAATTAAATATCTTCAGTGAATGGGCACAGTCTACAGGGAACTCAAGGGCAGTTGTGCCAAATCTTCGCCCTTGGCTAGTTGCTACTCTATAAAGGAAGTCTGCGTGGGTGGTTTTCTGTTAAAAGTTTGCCCGGCCTCATGCATGTACACACCATGCTTGTCTCATCCCCTTCCTGAGCTCCCCAGCAAGGCCAGCTCCTGCCCCTGCTTGCTCCTCTAGGCAGGCCTGGGATCTTGCTGAGTCATCACTGGCTGAGTCATGACTTGGGCTGATGGCATTGCTAGGAGACTGAACTCACAAAAAGCACCAATACTGACAGAACTACAAAACTACACCCTTGGCCATTCTGGCTTTTGTCACTGGGGGCTTCCCATGTTGTTAAGATAGCCATTATATCCACATTGACTCATTGCTTCCTGCTACAGCCAGAGGAAGAATGATCACACCTAGTTTAGTCTCAAAATGTCTGAAAGCCAAAAGAATCAGGTAATTTACCACAGTGAGCTGGTGGTAGCTCCTGGTCAGGCCTCCTGTCTCCTGGTTCCTTGTGTCTCCTTGTAGGATGTCATTGTATTTATTTTCTATTGCTGCCATAACAAATAACCATGAGTTTAGTGACTTAAAACAACAATAAGATAAACAATGTGGTACTACTACATACCTATTAAAATGGCCCAAATCCAGAACACTGCAACACCAAATGCTGGTGAGGATGTGGAACAATAGGAACTCTTGTTTATTGCTGGTGGGACTGCTGAATGATATAGCCCCTTTGGAAGACAGTTTGGCATTTCTTACAAAATGAAATGTACTATTACCCTATGATCCAGCAATGGTCCTTCTTGGTGTTTACCCAAATGAGTTGAAAACTTATGCCTGTACAAAAACCAGTACATGGATGTTTATAGCAGCTTTATTCATAATTGCCAAACCTGGAAGCAACCATTCAGTAGGTGAATGAATAAATAAACTGTGGTATATCCAGTCAATGGAGTATTAGCATTAAAAAGAAATGAACTAGCCATGAAAAGACATGAAAGAACCTCAAATGCACGTTAGGAAATGAGTGAAGCCAATCAGGAAAGGCTATATACTGTCTGATTCCAGCTATATGACCCTATAGAAAAGGCAAAACTTTGGAAGCAGTAAAAAGATCAGTGGTTGCCAAGGGTTGGGAAGGTGGTGAACAGGAGGAGCACAGAGGATTTTTAGGCAGTGAAAATATTCTCTATGATATTATAATGATGGATATATGTCCTTATACATTTGTCAAAATCTGTAGAATGTACAACACCAAGAGTGAATCCTAATGTGAATTATGGACTTTGGGTGACTATGATATGTCAGTGCAGGTCCATCAACTGTAACAAATGTATCACTCTGGTGGCGAATGCTGGTAATGGGCAAGGCTATTCCTGTGTGAGGGCAGAGGTATGTGGGAAATTTCTATACTTTCCCATCAATTTTACTGTGAACCTAAAACTTCTGTTAAAACTAAAGTCTTAAAAAAATTATTATCTACCAGTTCTAGAGGTCAGAACTTCACTGGACTGGAGGCTTCGGGGGAGAATACGTTTTCTTGTCTATTGCAGCTTCTAGAGGCTTCCCTCATTCCTTGGCTCATGGCCACCTTTCACCCTCAGAGCTCATAATGGCTAGTCAAATTTTTTCTTGTTGCATCACTTTGAGACTCATTCTTCTGCCTCTTGCTCCCACATTTAAGGGGTCTTGTGATTGCATTTGGGCACACAAATTCTCCCTATTTTAACTTCAGCTGTTTAGCAACTTTAATTATACCTGCAACCTTAATTCCCTCTTCCCATATACCCTAACATATCACAGGTTCTGGGTATTAGGATGTGGACATCATTGGAGAGTCATTATCCTTCCTACCAGGGTCATGAACCAATGTCCTATGGTAGGAGATGGTGGTAATAATGGCACCGGTCATAGTTTGAGCCTCATTTGAAGCTATAGGTTAGTGCCTTTCTAATTTTCAACTGTGGTTGAGCCTCATTGGCCCTTAACTTGGTTGGTGAGCCCATATTTTCCAAGCTTCCAGGCTTACCCTTTACTTAAATATTTAGAGAAAATTACTCATGCACTGAGGCCAGGAGGATTCCCTCTCAAATATTGCCAAGAATTCCTGGATGTGTGCTCACCCTCATGTTTTGTCTCCTCTCACTCCATACTGCTCCTGACTTCTGGATCTTTCCGGTTCCCTCAACACGGGTTCTACACAATGTCCACACTTTGTTCCCAGACAGGGACCTTCAGCCTTCCTGAAGCAAGGGTGTCTGGAGAGAACTAGGCTAGGATACCTAGTCAATCCCATTCAAGATTTGAAGATCTTTGTAAGGGCTTAACATGCAGGCAAGGAGAACTTCACTGAGACCTTAGTATGGACAGCCTCTAGTGCTCAAGAGAGGCCTTTACTGAGGGTCTCCTTCCTTGGGCCCAGCCCAAGCGCCCTTTCCTCTGAAACCCTAGGCCCCATGTTGCTTCTTCTAGGAACACCAAAGGAAACAGAAACCCTTGAATATTGACTTTGTCAAGCAGAGTTTAGCCACTTCAACCTGGCCTCATACCTTTGCGTAACCAAAGAGCCCATTAAAGTGTTTTCCCAAACAAAAGATAAATTCTTTGCCTAGATGAATTCTTCTCCCACTCTTGGAATGTGAAAATGCTGCAGTTAAAAAATACAGCAAGGCAAAAACAGCTCCCTTTATTTCTAGTTTCATTATTTACCACAGAAATAAAGTGTTAGTATGTGTGTTGTGATATAAAACAGGTTTTATAAAACCTGTTTTATATCACAACACAAGTACTAGCACACACACACATACATGTGCACATACAACTTAATAAAAAAAAGCAATACCTACCCTTATTACTTAGGATACACATTGATATTTTCTATTGTATTCCTTTTTTTAAATGTTGATCAGAGCTTACTAAATTTTTTTCACAGTCTGCTGATGGTTCACAACCTGCTCTTTGAAAAACATTGCACTAAACATAATACCTCCTTCTCTTACCTCCCAGGCCTAGGATAAGTATCGGTATAATACTTTAATGCTACAAGGTGGGTTTTATTTATTTTTATTCATTTTTTTTCAAAGTGGGTTTTAAAGCTCACATTATTCCATTTACTCATGCAACGCTAAAAAATGGCAATAACGCCCTTTTGATAGGTGGGGAAAAGTCTGATGAAGCAGTTCGTCCAAAGTCAGGCAGCCAGAAAGCAAAGAGTGTGGAGGTAGATCTTTGAATCTAAACCCAGTGTTCTTTTCACCAAGACCAGACTCCAAGTTTCATTTTATACATCCTTATTAAATAAGAAAACTCCAACAGAGTAAATGTGAAGATATAATGGGATTTATTCAATGATTCATGAGTTAGGCAGCATCCCATCCAGCAAATAGAAAAGAGGTACAGAAAAGGAAAGGTTTTTAAAGGCAGAGAAGAAGTGGAACAAGAAAGTCATAAATGAAAAAAAAGAAAAAAGATTATTTGGGGCTAGGTGACCTTCATTTGGGGACCAAAAGGGTTTATTAGACAGATTACCCAGATTACCTCTCCAATGCTGACCGGAAAGTTCCAGACTGACCAGTTAAGATAACAGTCCTAGGGAATGTTGAAACTGCAATTAGATTAGGTATCAAGTCTTGGTTTGGTGATGTGGGCTTTGCACAAATGCTTCCACTTTGGGCCTCTTTTTTTAACAACTTTCACTCGTGATGGGGTTTAGGTTAAACTAGGCAATGTAAACCCTTTTTTGCATATGCTAGATCCTTAGTGCTCTTCAAATCTTCTGCTTTGTCAGCCTAAAGTTGGCATACCTGCCCTCCTCCCTTCCTCCAGCCCAGGTGTACCTGCCCCCAGGGCAAGTGGCCCTAACACCTGCCTTGGCCTTCACTGTGGCTGGCCTTCAGACCAAAGGATGCCTCTCAGTACAGCAGGACGGTTCAGTCCCTGCCCTGGGTCTAGGAGGACCTTAACCCAGGAAGCTGGGAGATAAGAACCAGGAAAGACAAACCATGGGTCTAGAAAGCCCTAAGGAGGGATGATCTGGCCCTGAGGACAAGGAGCTCTGGGCTGAGGGTTTCCTTCAGGGATATAGACTGGTAAAAGGAACCAGGCATCATACATCCAGAAAATGCTGAGCAGGTAACGGAAGGAAAATCTGGGATTTGGGGCTCCTGGGCAGCTCAGTCGGTAAGCATCTGCCTTTGGCTCAGGTCATGATCCCAGGGTGCTGGGATTGAGACCCGTCTCTTGGCGCTGGGCTCCCTGCTCAGCAGGGAGTCTGCTTCTCCCTCCCCCTCTGCCCCTCCCCCCCTGCTCTCTCTCTCTCTCTCTCTCTCTCTCTCTAT